>QRFJ01000675.1:200733-463986 GCA_006176705.1 Cocos nucifera | reverse complement strand
TATACCATGTGACTCAATCTCTTAGCCATTCGAAATTCTGAGGCGTATGTTGGCTATAGCATGTTTATTATAGAAATTGAATACAACCAAGATGGAATCTTATCTACCTCAGTGGATAAGGAGCAGTCCTATGATGATCATGAGAATCAAGTCCATAAGCCCATGGCCATGGTAGAAAGTGTGAAATAATAGAAAGAGTTTCTATTAAGATTTTCACATCGGACTTGAATTGAATGATTAAATCATATGATAGAAATTAGGATTTGACGAGTTCATCTTAACCCTAATCTGATCAGGGCTCAAGATAGAAGAACTTAATCACACAAGTAGCTGCACTGAGAGGTTCATTTTCAATTTTGATGGGTTGCCACCATATGCTGCTAGGTATCATTGGTGGATTTTGAAAGCAACTAGAATGATTTAGATGATCGATCATTCTAAGTTGTCTGAATCAGAAGAGTTCTGATCCATCGAAAGAAGTTTCGATGATGTCAATGATGGAGATCATGACATATCCCATTACCATACAGAACTGAACCTAACTAGATCACACAAACAAGGGTTTAGATATGGATATCATCAATTGGACTAATCCAGTTTAATTGATTTGAAAAAGATTCAATTAGGTTCAAGGAAATTGAGCTAGCATACGATTGAGCCTGACGTTCTCCTTTTTCTATCATAAAAGTTATCTCGACTGAGCCAAATGAGTTTGTGCTCACTCAGATACCTTTACCTGGTCTGACTAAAGCTTGTCCAAATTAGAAAAGGATTGTCTTAATTTATGAGATAAATTTGAGACAACACCTGCTATTTTTCGTCACCTACTAATTCTTATACTTTGACTTAGTCAAACATTAACCTTTGACCCTTGGACATCTGCCCATGTGTCATGCACTTATTGGAGAGCAGATAGGAGCTTGTCCCCTCTCTAAAAATTGGAAAGAAGGGGGCGCACTAAAAAAAATCCTAATTTTTCAAACCAGGTTCGTTTAGATCTGATCGAATCAAGAGATATATTTCAAAATTTTTTTTCTTTGATCTAGATCAGATCTAGAATGTTTTAGATCTGATCTTTATTATTTTAATAATTAAAATAAATTAAAATAAATTAAATTAAATTAAATTTACCTTAATGTAGGATAATCCTATTACCCGTTGATGATCCTGTAAGCAGCGGAAGGTTCTGAATCTAGCCACGCAAGTGCTTAGCCTCTATCGGTATCCACTCAGGCTGGATCTGAAGATCCTCTTCTTCTCTATCACATCTTCAAAAATTAAATCTGAATCTAATTTGGAGGATCTTCAAAATACCTTTCGAAGATCAGTAGTTGTCCTTTGCAGCGGTGCAGCCTTCTAGCTTTCTGTCGTCTTTCTCTCATCTGGATTGCACCAACTTGGATCCCAAACTACTTTGGGTGTGGAGAGGAGAGGGAGAAGATAGACTAGGCATGGAGGAGGAGGGAGAGGCAGCCTTGGGGCGTAGGGAATTGCATTGCTCTTTGAGTTGGGCGCAGGGTCTTATTTATAGACTATGCGTGATCCAACTCCTCTTCTTTCCAACCAATCACAATCCTTTGTGAAATCAGATCTAAATCTGATTGATGAGAATAGAGTTCCCTGGATTCATCCTTAGATGGTGCCTAAGACCAGTCAAACTTGGTTCTTTAGGAAAAGTCTAATCGAAATCCAAAAAGGAGATGGAGTCCCTGTCCAATAGGGACTCCTGGGTGCCTCCAGCTTGTGCACACGCCAAGGGTGGCGTGCGCCCTCCTCCTTGCCAGGTTCTGATAGGGGGACAAGCCTCCACCAGCTCTTCAATAGGTGCATGACACGTGGATAGAAGTCAAAGTGTCAATGATCAATATTTGATCAGTCAAAGGTCAACTTTTGACCAAAGTCAAAGGACGAGAAATGGCAGGTGACCAAAATTGACAGGTATTGTCTTACAAAATAAGACAACCCTTTTCTGATCTGGATAGACTCCAGTCAGACCAAGTGAAGGCCTCTGATCTAGCACAAACTCCTTTGGCTCAGTCAGGATAACTATTTATAATAGTAAAAGAAGAACGTTAGGTTCAATCGAGTGCTAGCATGATTTTCTTGAATCTAATTGAATCTCATTCAGATCAATTGAACTGGATCAGTTCAATTGATGATCATCAAATTCAAATTCTTGTTTGTGTAATCCAGTTAGGTTCAGTTCTATATGGTAATGGGATATGTCATGATCTTTATCATCGACATCATCAAAATTCTTTCGATGGATCAGAACTCTTCTGATTCGAACAGCTAGAATGATCGATCATCTAGATCATTCTAGTTGCTCCCAAAATCCACCAGTGACATCTAGCGGTATATGGTGGCAACCCATCAGAGCTGAATGCGAACCTCTTGATGCAGCTACCTGTGTGATTAAGTTCTTCTATCTTAAGCCCCGATCAGATTAGGGTTTAGATGAACTCGTCAAACCCTAGTTTCTATTATATGATATAATCATTCGATTCAAGTCCAATGTGAAAATATAAATAGAAACTCTTTCTATTATTTCACTCTGCCATGGCCATGGGCTTCTAGACTTGATTCTTATGATCATCATAGGGCTGCTCCTCTACTACCGAGATAGATAGATTCTATCTTGATGCAATTCAGTTCCTACAATGAATATGCTATAGCCAACATACACCTCAGGGTTCCGTATGGCTAGAAGATCGAGTTATGGTGCAGTCAAACTATAACACCCTCAAGGTAAACTGTTGATGCATCTCAGATCAAAGAACCAGACACACTACTGCAGCATCAAGTCAGTCATTGATGAGAAGGTAGACTTCCTAATGACTACTCGAGGTGGTCATGCTCAGTGCCCTCGTTCTCTAACGAGTACCTGTACTCTCGCTTCGGTGTCTTCACACCATAGACTCAAGACTCATCTACTAAAGAAAAGCAATTATACACCAACCTTTCGGATCAATCATCATCCTCGTGATGATCCTATGGTCGGAAGCATTTTATGAGTTAATAATGATTATTCATGTCTTAAATTTTCAACTCTTGAAAATATGAATTATCATTACCATTAATTCAAAGGATGTATCACAGACACTAAATACACATATGTGATAGAAAATAACCCATTTTATTGATAATAGTCAAAATTATAATTTTGCCCCTAGAAGTGTATTACAAGTGTCAGCCAATTCTGGCTTCTAGGGCACATATATCTAACAATCTTCCACTTGTCCTAAAGCCAATTGGCTATAAATCTAAGTTCCATCTTCTCAAGGTGGGCTTCGATCTTCTGCTGAACCAATGGCTCTGTAAGCAGATCTACCACATTGTTTGTAGAGTTGACTCTCTTGACCTCGATGTAACCCTTCTCGAGATAATCGCAGATGAGGTGGTATCGCCGCTCAATGTGCTTGAATTTTTGATGAGACCTTGGCTTCTTAGCAAGGACTATGGTGCCATTGTTGTCGCAGTAAAGGGAAATGGCATCTGATGGCATTACTCCGATTTCTGCAGCAAACTTCTTGTACCAGAATGCTTCTTTCGCAGCCTCTGATACAGTAATATATTCTACTTCTATGGTGGAATCTGCTATCACGGTTTACTTGGAACTCTTCTAGCTGACAGCACCACCATTGCACACAAATAGACTCTCAGATGTCGACTTTCGATCATCTACATCGGACATGAAATTCGAGTCTGTGTATCCCTGGACATAGAGTTCTCCATTACCAAAGACCAACATCATATCCTTAGTTCTTCTTATGTACTTAAGGATACATTTCATAGAAGTCCAGTGTTCTTCACCTGGATTTGACTGATATCTGCTTGCGACACTCACAGCATGAGCTATATCAGGTTGTGTATATAGCATGGCATATATGAGGCTTCCTATTGCAGAAGCATAAGGGATCTTGCTCATGCATTTTATTTCCTCAGGTGTGCTAGGGCACATCTTCTTGGAAAGATGAATATCATGTCTGAAGGGTATTAATCCTCTCTTAGAGTTTTCCATACTAAACCTCTTTAGTACTTCCTCTATGTACATCTTCTGTGAAAGTCCTAGCATCCTATTCGGTCTATCCCTATACACCTTAATTCCTAGAATAAAGGATGCTTCACCTAGATCTTTCATGGAGAATTCTTTGGACAATCATATTTTAACTATTGTCAACATGAAAATATCATTTCCAATAAGGAGGATGTCATCCATGTACAATACAAGGAAGACAACAATGGTCCCACTGACCTTTTTGAAGACACACGATTTTTCTTCATTTTTGATGAAACCAAACTTTTTGATCACATCATTAAAACGAGTATTCCAGCTCCAAGATGCTTGCTTAAGTCCATATATGGACCTTTGCAGCTTGCAAATCTTGTGATCAGTATCACTGGATATGAAACCTAGCGACTGTTCCATATAGATATCTTTCTCAACATATCAATTTAAGAATGTCGTTTTCACGTTCATTTGCCATATTTCATAATCGAAATAGGCTGCAACGGCAAACAATGTGTGGATGGATTTTAGCATAGCCACTAGGAAAAAGATATCCTAATAGTCAATGCCTTCACGTTGACTATAACCTTTTGCCACTAGTCTAGTCTTGAATGTCTCCACATTCCCATCTACACCAATCTTTCTCTTGAAGATCCATTTACACCTAATAGGTACTATGCCTTCTAGTGGATCTACCATGGTCTAGACTTGGTTTGGGAGCATCGAGTCAATTTCTGACTGCATTGCCTCTAGCCATTTTTTGGAGTCAATATCTAATATCACCTCCTTATAGGTTTTGGGATCATCACCATGAGCACCATTACCCACGAGAAATATTTTTTCTACTTTCTCTGAAATAATACCTAAGTATCTTTCAGGGGATAGAAAACTTTTCTGATCTATGTAGTCAAACTATAACACCCTCAAGATGAACTATCGATGGATCTCAGATCAAAGAACCAGATACACCACGACAGCATCGAGTCAGTCATCGATGAGAAGGTAGACTTTCTTGTGACTACTCGAGATGATTACGCTCAGTGTCCTCGTTCTCTAACGCGTATCTGTACTCTCGCTCCGATGTCTCTACACCGTAGACTTAAGACTCATCTACTATAAAGAAAAGATTATACACTAATCTTTCAGATTAATCACTATCCTCATGATGATCTTACAATTAGGAATATTTTATGAGTTAATAAATAAAAATTTATGTCTTAAATTTTTAACTCTTGAAAATCTGAATTATCATTACCATTAACTCAAGGGATGTATCACAGACACTAAATACACTTATGTGATAGAAAATAATCCATTTTATTATTTATGATCAAAATTATAATTTTGCCCCTAGAAGTGTATTACAAATGTCAGTCAATTCTGACTTCTAGGGCACTCATATCTAACACCACACTCCTTAGTTAAGAGGACAACCAACCTATATGGCATATAGCAATCTATGCTCGATAGACACTGTCATCCTTATTAACATCCTATCATTTGATCATGAACAGTTTTAAAAACTAATCGATAAATTCTCTCTTTATCGAATTTAAATAGTCCTAAAGACTTCATCACAATAATAAAGTTCATTAGAAGATGAAAACTTATGATGAAAATATTAAAAATATATTTTATTAATTAATAAATTAATTATAATTATAATATAGCTCAATCGTCAACAGACTAATAATTGACTTTGGACACATTTCCCAATACGCCATGACATGTATTAGATTGGATGTGGCCTACTCACTAGGGGTAGCAAGCAAGTACCATTCTGATCTGGATGAGAATCATTAGAAGGTTGTAAAGATAATCCTTAAGTATTTAAAAAATATTAAGGATCAATGGCTCATTTATAGATAATCTAACTTAAAACTTGTGGGATATACTTATTTTAATTTTCAATCAGACCATGATGATAATAAGAGTATGTCAGGATATATATTTATCCTAAATGGTAGAGCAATCTACTGAAAAAATTTAAAGCAGTACACTATAGCTGATACTATTTGCTATGTAGAGTACATCATGGTATCTGATGCTGTAAAAGAAGTTATTTGGTTATGGAAGTTCATCACTGAGCTAGGAGTGGCACCCTCCATTGATGGTCCTATTCTGATGTATTGTGATAGCATTGGAGCCGTTGCTTATGTGATAGCACTAACCAAAATCTCATCAGAGAACCAAACACATTCTGCATTGTTATCATCTTGTGTGAGAGATCATGGATCGAGATGATGTCAATCTTCAAAAGATTGATGAAAAAGAGAATCTGACCAACCCATTTACTAAAGCCCTCAGAAGCAAGGAGTTCGATAATCATAAATCGAATATGAGTACTAGATACTATTCTGATTCGCTCTAATCTAAGTAGGAGATTATTAGAAATAGTATTCTAAAGTCAATCATCTAAACTATAAATATTTATAATTTTATATATAAATTATATTAAATAAATATTATTTTGATAGTTTATCATATTGCATCTTCATAAAACTTCTTTTATGATGAAGTCCATAGAACTATAAATGATCGATAAATTAAGAAGAATTTATCGAATAGTTCTTAAACTATGTTTATGATCAAATGATACATTATTATAAGGATGATAATATTTATCGAGTATAGATCGTTGTATGCCATATGAGTTAGTTATCCTGTTAACTAAGAAGTATGGAGACGCTGGTATGACATACAGGTGAGTGTAGGAGTACATCGTCACTGAACAGTAACTCACCTACTGAGCTCTCTACTATCAAGAGATACTCGTGAAGGATATGGGCATAAGTGTCACTCTGATCTGAGATCACCATGATGACTTGCAAGCAACTCATGATGCTTTGATGCCAGACTACCTATATTTCTAATAGAGTGATGGAAGATTTTTGGGTAGTCAAGTACTTGCTCAGTCAGTATATGAATCAAGATGGCATTGACCCCTCTATTAAAGGAAGATAATGCTTCACTATATTTCAATCCACTAAAATCTTGGTCAGGGTAATCCACGTGATTGTCACAGGATTTGAGAAATGTTGAAATACAATATGGATTACTATTCCAGGGTTGACAGTTAAATCCTAGGTTATCCTAAGCATTAAGGATCAAAGGGATGAATTATGCAATAACCATATATGCCTAGGTTCTTGAATATTGCTTTGCAATCATTTGACCTATCCAGACGTCGCATATCATTACTAAATAGTCACTTTGATTAGTATAAAAAATTAATTTT
The DNA here is from genome assembly GCA_006176705.1 of Cocos nucifera. Lineage (NCBI taxonomy): Eukaryota > Viridiplantae > Streptophyta > Magnoliopsida > Arecales > Arecaceae > Cocos > Cocos nucifera. The sequence goes on along the minus strand of QRFJ01000675.1, from coordinate 456,739 downwards.
TATACCACCAGCTTAGTGTTCGAACATATAAAGTTACACACATTAGTCATGTAATGTAGAGAAGAATTGACCTAACATCTATATGTTCAATTTAGAAGTGATTAACTTGATTGAATAAATAGATTTACTTAATTAGAGAATAAAGTTAATGGTGATATGGAATTAAATACTAACTATGTCTAGTTAGCATTGGCCATGAGGTTCAGAATTAATTCCAAGGATGAGTTTGACTTGATAAAAGATCTAAGATTTGATGAAAGATTGAATTCAAGTTATGATTAATTTTAGATCGGATCTAAATTAATTATAGTTAATTGGGTCAATCCAAGTTAGATTTGGACCTTAAATCCCAATTAGATTTGGGTTAAATAGCTATTTTGAATTGAGTTCGAATCAGGTTCAAATCAGATTCGAATTGGATCCAATTTAGATCAGATTTGATTTGGTTAAACATTGCCTTTGAAAAGGTTGACCAATGTAGAACCAAACATCATAAAGGGTCTTCTATATAAACCTTTTCCTATTTGTTCTTTTCCCAATGTAGGACCAAACATCATAAAGGCTAGAGGAAAAGGTTGGGGAAAGTTGGAGGAAATTTTAAGTTTTCATCTTCCCTCCGAAACCAACATAGACGATGATAAAAATCAAGATCAACTCGATAAGGTGTATGCAGCCATTAGAGAAATGAAGGCTATTAGAGAAATGGGCTCCACATCATTGGTAAAGTCAAGGGCTTATGCACGAGGATGAGATGAAATCCTAGATGGTGATAGAGAGAAGGAAAGTAGGTTTGAAGATCATGAGGTCAAGCTAGTGAGAGGGTTGCATGGGAGGGCGACAATATTTCGTGAAGGGCCTAAAGAGGTGGGAGTGGGGATGGGGATGGGGTAGGGAGGTAGTATTCTTACAATGTGGGAGAAGGTTGACCTTAATAGAGAATGAGAGGAGGTGGATAGGGTGGCAAGTGAGAAAAGGGAGGAGGGGAGAGAAGATGTTATGTTTTGGATAATACATCATCTACATTGATACACGTAGAGGACTTAATTACCTATATAATATTCATATGGGCTATTAGGCGTATATGACCACGAATACATGTCTTTCAATTGGTAGTATACACAACATATAGTAATTAATGTACACATATCTTGATTTTAGACAATCCAAGCATTATCTAATTTAATACACTCATAATATTTGTCACACTCAAACTATTTGTAATACATAATCTATTTGTTTTGGACTAGTTACAGTATTTTGATGCATGTTTATTCATTAGCCGATAGCAATAATATGTTACTTGATGCATATATTTTAGTCACACCAAGTTCCATACTCAGTGCACAGTCTGAGACATATATATTTTTTCTTGGTACACAATTATGTTTGCTTTCTAGTCCCATATTACATACCTAAGTAGTATGGGATATAGACATGGTTGTAGATTCATCCTTGATACATAATTACAATTGTACATAGATACTATGTTTTATCATCGATGTTATAGTGCATTGTCTTATGTATATATATTGGGATTTGCTATGGTGCTCCTTTATAATATATTATAAGAAGTTATGAGATATATGGGTCATCCAATAGATTAGGATATACATTTAGGATATTTTATTTTTATTAGTTAGAGATTTTACTAGCTTCCTATTTTTTTATTTTTCTAAAAATAATATTTTATATATTATGGACATCTTTTTTAAAAAAAAATATTATAATATTTTATAGTGATGGGCAGTGGTGGTGGTGAGGGAGTGGAGGTGCCAGGGGTGCCCCTCCATCTTTATCTATACTCACCCTTCTCCATCTATATCCTGCTTCTTCTCTCCTCCTCCTCCTCCATGTATGCCCCACCCCTCCTCCTTCATTTGTGCCCCACCCTCCTCCTCTCCTCCTTCGTCTATGCTTGTCCTTCGTCATCTCCTCCTCTATCCGTGCCCCACCCCTCCTCCTCTTCTTCTCTCCTCCCCCTCCTCCTCTGTCTATGCTCTGCCCTTCCTCCTCATCGGTCTATGCTCCACCATTCCTCTTCCTCCATCTACACCTTGCCCATCCTCCTCTCCTCCTTCATTTGCACCCTACCCCACCTCCTCCTCCTCCTCCTTTGAGTTCCACAGTGGGGGCCTCGGGATCAAGTTCAAAGGGGAGAAGGCTATTTGGAAATAATCCCTCGACTTTGATAAAATTATACTTCAAAGGGGAGAAGGCTTTTGGAAATAATCCCTCGACTTTGATAAAATTATACTTCTTATCATTTATATCACTATAAAAATGATCTTGAAATTTGACAAAATTACTGCACCAACCATGCACATGGCTAGCTACGTACAATTATTGGTAGACTAATCTTGACCATCTATGTTGAATCAAATTTTTAGAATTTTGACTTCGATAAAAAATGATTTTACTCTTTGGAGCACCATAAAAAACCCATATATATATTTAGCTGGCCTAAGCTACTAGCTCCATCTTAGACAACGAATTAGGTTAGAACAATTTCTCTCCTATACAACCTATGGTCTTTTTAATAGCTCAGCCTATAACCCACCAACACTACCGAAGAGGTCTAGGACTGCATCTATCTCCTCTTGGCTAAGGATATGAGAACTTATATCTTACACCACATGCACCATGTGGCCATGCACCACGGCACTACCAAGATGCCTTTCTATAGGTTCTATTCATCATAGTGAATATCCCACAAGAATGCATCTTGATGATTGGCATGGTGCATGGCCATGCTGGTGCATGTGGTACAGGATATATTTTTTCTAAGGATGCTATCTAAAAATATCTTGGTACAAAAACCATGGCCTGGTATTGGAAGGCTCACATTGGAATCCTTTTTCTGGTTTTTCATGTCTGAGAATAAGTGCGAGAAGCCTAGTTATGTCGATTAAAAGGGAAAGTTGAGGGAATTAGTTGGAGAGGGGTTTGCCAGCCATTTTTGGAGTCCAGGATATATGGGAATGGATTGGAAGTTATAACAACTATGAAAGTTACACGAGTCTGAGTCAACAGAGGTTAAAAATTATAGTTCAGTTTATAGGGGGATAGGCTACCAAATTGCACCAATTAAAATGGTGTGCAAGATAAAGTTTCCTGGTTTCATATTGGTCTAACTTGTGGTTCCAATTCAAAGGAAGATATCTAGATTTTCTGGTACCATGATAATTCAAGCATGTAGGCAAGATATGGTGGTAGCTCGTTCCCCACTATTTGTCCAAACTTATGTGCATTTACAAAATGACTAATTTAACTGCACTTGAATCAGAAGGAACTAAATTATCCCTAACCAAGCTTTGAATTACTATCCCAAAATAGGTCCTGAAGTACTACAAATGATCCCTAACTAGGCTGCCAAATCACCTCATTTGAAATCCTGGAAACATCATGTGACTTTTAAACTAAAAGCTGCTCTCATGGAAGCACGATGTGAACCATTATTCGGCTAAAATGAACAAAAAACAACTTACATCCTAGTTACCTTCATATATTTAGAAGCTGCGAATGACCTTAGGTTTCTAGATATGAAATGCCAATTAACCAGATTGATTTTGATTACATTCGTGGTTAGAATGCAAGGTTTCAAGAACAAATAATTGGGCTTACTACAAATCCAAAATTCGGTCACTCAAATTTGGAAATCGATCCAATCAGTTGTTACCAATGATTGGATCCGACATTTATGATCTAAACTACGCTACCATCTAAACTGCTTATAGACCAAATTTCATGTACCGTATGGTTTTCACGGAAGTACCATAACAGAGCTCCTGTGGTTCAAGTTATATATCCACGATCTCTTATCTTTGAAGTTGATATCTCTCTGCCGACATATGGATGCCTAACAGATACTAGCCGTAGGTATATATAAGCTTTCCCAAATCCTGTTTTAACCCTGCTTTCCCAATCAAAACAACTTGTATCACATATATAGCTAGGCTTCCCATCGTCGATGGATGGAAGCCAAAAAGAAGCTGCACCAGATAAATAAGAGATAAATATTTATTTACTCAGAAACACATCAGTTCAAGCACTCTCCAGGTATCTCACTAAACCTTGCGGTATGCTTGCAGTAGTCATACACCAGGTGCCTCTTCCTCACCCACCTGAGTTGCCGCTGCTGGTGCGGGCTGAGCTCGCTCATCCCAGGAGCATCCCACCAAAACACCCCTTCCCCCTCGCACCGCTGCTCCGCCCCATCCGCTGTTGCGAGCTCACATGCATCGATCTTGAAGGCCCGGAATGCCGAAACAAAGGGCGGGTGGGGCTCCAATTGGTCTTTACCCTTCCCCCTTGCGTCGCCCAGTCATCGGCATTCCACACCGATCCGTAGACTCCCATGGCCTGGTCTCTCGGGTAGGGGATCCCGTTGGCTTCTTTGTTGGTGAACACTCGTATGGGTATCCCGTCTACCAGAAACCTGTGGCATGAATGCAAATATTAGGACATTCTTGCATGTAACCAGAGTGTAACCACCATTAACTGGTGCAACTGGAGCCTCAAAAGTTATTATAAGAACACGAGAGGGTATATGTATAGGGACTTTTGGATCTGGTTTGGTAGCATGCTTAGTTACCTGATGCGGTGGTGGTTCCACAGGATGGAGTATGGAAATCGATGGTTGGGTCGAACCAGAGATTGTGACGCTGCTCGCCATTTCTTGAGCCATTGACGTAGACATTGGTTTGCAGGAGGGAGGGCTCGCCGGAGAGGTTGCCAAGGAACTCGAAGTCTAGCTCGTTGTGGTTGGGGATCTGTAAGTTGGCAGTCACTTAAATTGCAAGGTTACTAGGGATGCATAATTTCTTCGTATCTTAACATTCCTTTTCCACTTTGTGATATTTAGATGGTCGTAAAAATTCATCAATAAGGCACCTGAGTGATTTTTTGGGTGATTTTAATGAGTTACCGTAGCAATTCTCTCCATACAAATTACCCACAAATCAATATTATGTCTTTCAGTTCATTTTCTACCCTGCTGAATCCACTTAAATTTGGTCGTGTTGTGCTAAATATTGATTCTTCAGTTATTACACGCATGAACCAGAGATGGCCTATGAGGCTTGCAAGCCTAGTGAATACTTGACGCTATTCAAAGCTTCAGGACCGCAACTTAAGTAAGTTATGGACGCGCTTCTAGGAAATGTTACCTCTCCTTTATCATATTTTACTATTATTCCATCTTCAACCGGCTCCTGGCCTTTTCTTCTCGACTATATCCCGGCCCATCAATTCTCACAACTGGTGGTTACGAGATTGATTTATCCGAAGAATACACGCTTTCAAACTTTAGCATGTGTGTCATGGCCCGACCCAAACCTCTAGGCCGACCCATATGAATGCCCTAAAAATCACGTAAAATTTAAAATAAAAATAAAAAATTACTAATAAGATCTAAATTTATTTAAAATAATTAAATATCTAAATAGATCAATTATATCAGTTCATTTTCTTGTTTAAATATAATTTATTTCAAACATTCCATAATATCAAAAATTTAACTAACTAATATACTATCAATTCCAGCACTCGAACTTCATACCTAAGCTGGCCAACTACACATCCTGAAATTCTAAAAGAAAAGAAAATTGAAAGAAGTGTGAGTTTTACATCCTAGTAAAAATCCTATCATATTTATATCAATATAATAATAATATAATTTAAAAATAATAAATAAATTATATTTAAAAAAATCATAAGCCACAAAACTTTATGTCTAATATAACACAATAAGTACATAAATATGAATAATAAGAATCATATATTATCATTAATTCATCATAAATATCACATGTAAATTCATATAACTTATCTTTTATATTTCATCAATGTCTTCCAAATCAATTATCATCTTTCAATTTAGACTAATCATGATCATATTTCGGCCCGTGACTGGCAAACCATAAGTCATACTTTGGCTGATAGTGGTACACCATAATAACTACACTTCGATCTGCAGTGATAAATCAAAATAACTGTGATTAGATCCATGATGGCAATCCATCATAACTGTGCTTTGGCCCATAATGGCAAACTAGAATATCCGTGACTCGACTCGCGATGGCAAATAAGGATATCATGATTCGACTCATGACTAACAATCTAGGCTATCACAATTTGGCCCATGACTGGTACTCTATATCATGGCTAGTCAAATCCTCTTTTACAATAATAGATCTGTTGGGGATAAACCCCGCTCCCGCCGAAGTCCAGTCTGATGCTTAGCCTAATGTAACTGATAATCATAGAAGAGCTTCGATTGAAAATTCTCCTTCAGTCCGAACTCCTCCAGTAGCCGAACTTCTTCCGGACTTCTCATTCAATCAAATTTCTCCAACAGCCGAACTTCTTCCGAACTTCTTTTTCAATCAGATTCCTCCAGGAGCCAAACTTCTTTCGGACTTCTCCTTCAGTCAAATTTCTCCAGCAACCAAATTTCTTCCGGACTCTCTTTTAGTTGGATTTTTTCAGGATCCAAATTTTTTTCGAACTTCTCCTTCAGTCGGATTCTTTCAGGAGTCAAACTTCTTCCGGACTTCTCCTTCAGCCGAACTTCTCCACTAGTTAGACTCCTTCTGAACTTCTCCATCAGTCAAACTCCATCCAAATTCCTCCAACGAATTACTTTCAGATTTCAAGTAGTATTCCTCCTGGATGATCTCCTCTAGCCGTATTTTCTTTAGGAGTCCGAATTCCTCTGAAATTGATATATGTCAAAGCTCTTCACCAATCAATGCCTGCTTCCTCCAAACTTCGACTATTAAATCTCAACGAATGGGCATATCACGATAACGGACACCTCTCTCCATAACAAACTCCATGTGGCCCCGAGTGGCCCACTATCGGATGGTTATGGCTGTCATTATCAGTCTGCTATAGACGACCCCACTATCGGACAGTTACGTCTGTTATTATCAGTCTGCTACGGACGACATCTCTCTCCATAATAAATTTTATGTGGCTCCGATCGATCCACTATCGGATGGTTATAGTTATCACTATCAGTCTGTTACGAACTTCGTCTATAAAAAATGATCCTCCAGATACATTTTTTCTAAGCTATTTTCTTCTTTCAAAAATTCTGCTGAATTCTTGCCTAAGCACTCCATTTCTATTGGTCAGAAGAGCTGACTTGATCATCAGTGAAGAAGAAATCATGATTTCCCAGGTTAGGTTCGTTCAAATTTGATCGGATCAAGAGAGATATTTCAAAAAATTTTCTCATGTATCCAAATCAGATCTAAGATGTTTCAAATATGATTTTATAGATCTAATAAAATAAAATAAAAATAAATTAAATCTAATTTAATTTATACCTTTTGTTGGATAATCAAATTATCCTATAATGATCCTGCTGATTGCCTGAGATTCTGGATCTAGCCACGCAAGCATCCTGGCCTCTACCGATATCCACTCAGGCTGGATCTGGAGATCTTCTCTTCTTCTCTATCACATCTCCAAAAATTAGATCTAGGATCTGATTTGGAGGATCTTCAAAACTCCTTTTGAAGATCAGCAGTCATCCTCTTGCAGTAGTGCTGCTTTCTTTCTTTCTCGTCTGCTTTTCCTTGCCTGGATCGCACCAAACTAGAGCCCAACTTCCTTTGGACGTGGAGAGGAGAGAGAGAACCAGAAGATGGCATGGAGGAGAGAGAAGAGCAATCTTGGGGCATGGGCTAAGAGAGAACTCATGAAAGTTGGGCGCAGATAGGGTCTTATTTATAGACCCTGCTGCGCCATGCCAACTGCCTCTTCATTCCCAACCAATCACATTACCCTTTGTGAAATCAGATCTAAATCTGATTGGTGGAATGATATTACCTGATCTAATCAGATGAGAGCTCCTTCAATTCATCCTTAGAGTGGCACCTAAGACTGAGTCAAAGCTGAGTTCTTAGGCGAACTCCTAAGTTGGAATCCAATGAAGCAACCTGGAGTCCCATCCGTATGGGACTCCTAGGCATCCCTATCCATGGGCACACGCCTTCCTAGGCGTGCGCCCTCCTTCTTTCCAGGTTCTGGCAGGGGGACAAGCCCCCACCAGCTCTCCAATAGGTGCATGACACATGGGTCAAAGATGGTCAATTTGACCAGTCAAAGGTCAACTTTTGACCAAAGTCAAAGACAAGAAATTAGCAGTGAAGAAAAATGGCAGGTGACTGTCTCAAATTTATCTTATAAATTAAGACAACCTTTTCTGACTTGGACAACTCCAGTCAGACCATATGAAGGCCTCTGATTGAGCACAAACTCCTTTGGCTCAGTCGAGACAACTTTTAATGATAGTAAAAGAAGAACGTTAGGTTCAATCGAGTGCTAGCACGATTTTCTTGAACCTAATTGAATCTCATTCAGATCAATTGAACTAGATCAGTTCAATTGATGATCACCAGATTCAAACCCTTGTTTGTGTGACCCAGTTAGGTTCAGTTCTGTATGGTAATGGGATATGTCATGATCTCTATCATCGACATCATCGAAACTCCTTTCGATGGATCAGAACTCTTCTGATTCGAACAGCTAGAATGATCGATCATCTAAATCATTCTAATTGCTCCCAAAATCCACCAGTGACACCTAGCAGTATATGGTGGCAACCCATCAGAGCTGAAAATGCGAACCTCTTGGTGCAGCTACCTGTGTGATTAAGTTCTTCTATCTTGAGCCCCGATCAGATTAGGGTTAAGGTGAACTCGTCAAACCCTAGTTTCTGTCATATGATGTAATCATTCGATTCAAGTCCGATGTGAAAATCTTAAATAGAAACTCTTTCTATTATTTCACTCTGCCATGGCCATGGGCTTCTGGACTTGATTCTCATGATCATCATAGGGCTGCTCCTCTACCACCGAGGTAGATAGATTCCATCTTGATGCAATCCAGTTCCTACAATGAACATGCTATAGCCAACATACACCTCAGGGTTCCATATGGCTAGGAGACCGAGTAATGGTGTAGTCAAACTATAACACCCTCAAGGTGAACTGTCCGATGCACCTCAGGTCAAAGAACCAGACACACTACTGCAGCATCGAGTCAGTCATTGACGAGAAGGTAGACTTCCTAATGACTACTCGAGGTGGTCACGCTCAGTGCCCTCGTTCTCTAACGAGTACCTATACTTCTCGCTCCGGTGTCTCCACACCGTAGACTCAAGACTCATCTACTAAAGAGAAGCGATTGTACACCAACCTTCCGGATCAATCACCATCCTCGTGATGATCCTATGGTCGGAAGCATTTTATGAGTTAATAATGATTATTCATGTCTTAAATTTTCAACTCTTGAAAATATGAATTATCATTACCATTAACTCAAAGGATGTATCACAGACACTAAATACACATATGTGATAGAAAATAACCCATTTTATTATTTATAGTCAAAATTATAATTTTGCCCCTAGAAGTGTATAAAGTATCAGCCAATTTTCTTGAACTTAGGGACTACAATCTAACAGTCAAAGGGTCGTATCGGAGCCACCACCACCGACTTTGGATGGAACTTTATTTTGTAGATCACCAACAGTGATTTCTTCTTCTCCAACTCCAACTCGATCCGGCGTTAACCAGATTTTGCACCAATAGGATTAGTGTTAGAGGAAGGACCCTCTGTTCCTGAGGTTTCCTTATTCTTAAAGGAGTGCTCAGCAGAGATCTCTCTTCTTCCTCTCTAGAGTTCTTTTCAAAAAAAATGCCTCCCAGGAAAGCTTTGACCCGACGATCAACGGCCTCTATAGCCAGATTCTGTCCAGATTTATCCGCTCTCGCTTCAGCTCCAACAAATGATGGAGGGCCAAATAAAGTTCGGCTATTAATCCCACCTTCAGTCTATTGAGATGTCTCCGACCTTCAGAGGCCGACTTCGCATTATGGAAAGTGCACAAGAAAATTTATGAAAGTTATATAGAAGCCAGATCCCTGTCACAAAAACTACTTCAATAAGGATACTATTGACTGACCTTGTATCATGATTCTATGGAGTATGTCAAGAAATGTGACCACTATTAGAGAAATGCAAACATACAAAGACAGCCGATCTCCGAGCTTACTCCACTAAGCGCATCTTGGCCATTTGCATAGTGGAGAATAGATATACTTGGCCCTTTTTCAGTGGCATCCGGATAATAGAAGTTTCTCCTAGTTACGATCGACTACTTCACCAAATGGATCGAAGCTGAACCACTAGCAAAAATTACTAAGGTCAAGGTACAGAACTTCGTCTGAAAGTCAATCGTCTATCAGTTTGGTCTACCCCAAACTCTCATAACAGATAATAGACGATAATTCGCTGGAACGAGGTTCGCTAAGTTCTGCGAAGATCTAAATATCTTCCATCACTTCACATCGATAGCTCACCCACAAGCAAATGGAAAAGCTGAAGTGACCAACCGGATCCTATTGTAAGGCATCAAGACAAGAATCGATAGAGCAAGGGGGGCCTGGGCGGACGAACTCTACCACGTCCTCTGAACGTATCGAACTACTCAAAGGCTACCGACTAGAGAAACACCATTCGTCTTGGCCTTTGGAATGGAGGCAGTCATTCCAATCGAGTTTAAACTCCCATCAGCATGGGTCGTGGCCTTTAATAAGCAGCATAACTTGTAGGATCTCAGAGTCAACCTCGATCTACTGAAAGAGAAAAGAGAAGAAGCCCAAGTTCGGATGGTGGCCTACAAGCGAAGGATGATCCAATATTATAACTCCAGAGTCAGAGGTAAATTATACAGAGTGGAGGACTTAGTACTTTGGTAAGCCGCTATCTCTCGACCTCAGAGCCAGAAGAAGCTTGCCCCAAATTGGGAAGGACCCTACGAGGTCATGGAAGTCGTCCGACCCGGGACGTACTACTTGAAGGAACTCAGGAGGGCAGACCTATCTCGACCATGGAATTTAAAAAATCTATGAATGTATTATCGATAATTTGATTATAATGAAATCCTCCTACTCCAATATCCTAATCTTTGTTGTGTACCAATGATAAAGGGGGACTATCCCACGAACTTAATTTCATGATAAATATAGCCCATTAGGAACAGGAGGAGAACCTCATTCTAACGTGGGCAAAGTCAAAGGCCTTGTTCATTTTAGACGAGATGAGGGGAGAGGTCCTGACAATGATCCTAATGTGCCCCTACAGTCCTTTAGGAATAAGAGGAGAACCTCATCCTAACATGAAGCAAAGTCGAAGGCCTATTTTATTTTAGACAAAATGAAGGGAAAGGCCCTGACAAAGTCCGTTAAGAATAGGAGGAGAACCTCATCCTAACGTGAGCAAAGTCAAAAGCCTCGTTCATTTTAGACGAGATGAGAAGAAAGGCCCTGACAACGGCCCTAATGTGCCCTTACAGGTCCTTAGGAACATAAGGAGAAACTCGTCCTAAACGTGAACAAAGTCAAAGGCCTCATTCATTTTAGACGAGATGAGGGAGAGGCCCTAGAACACGTCTATATGTGCCCCTACAGTCCATTAGAGAATAAAGAGAGAGCACATCATCCTAACGTGAGCAAAGTCGAAGGCCTCGTTCATTTTAGATGAGATGAGGGAAGAGGCTCTGATATGGCTCTAAGGTGCTCCACAACTCATTAGGAATAAGAGAAGAACCTCATCCTACGTAGCAAAGTCGAAAGTCTCATTCATTTTAGACGAGGTGAGGAAAGAGGTCCTATCAACGACGCAAATTCGTCCCCACAAGCCATGTTAGGAATAGGAGGAGAATCTCGTCCTAACGTGAGCAAAACCAATGACCTCGTCGATATAAGACAGGATGGAGGGAGAGACCCTACCGATGATCCTAACACAGCCTCATAAGCCATGATAAGAATAGAAGAAAAGCCTCATCCTAACATGAGCAAAAGTCGAAACCTCGTAGACCAAAGATGTGGAGAAGAAAGAAGCTCGGTGAAGAATTCTTATACGTATTTTACTATGATAATCTGACTACGTCAAATGCAAAAGGCAGAATCTTATCCTAATTTACAGAAGAGGTCCTAGTTTGACGTCCACAACAAGTCCGACATCCACAATAAGCCCGACGTCCACAACGAGCTCGGCATCCACAACAAGCATTTTATAAGAAGACGATAGAGAAAAAAATGAAGTAAAGAAGGTAAGGCCACAAATAGGTCTCGGATTCATGCGAAATAAAAGTAGCAAAAAATGTATTATTCCATTACAAAAATGAGTTTATTACAAGCAAAGCATAGCTGACAAGACCGATTACACTAAAAGAAAGAAAAATATATAACTACTTGAGGATCTCAACCTCGGAGGGCGAAGCTGGATCGCTCTCGGCAGCCTCAGGTTTCCAAATTGGTTCAAGCACCTCTGCGGCAGGTTCAGACGGACCAAAAGCGAGTTCGTCGAAGGAAAGATCGACTACAGCATTAGATGGTCCTGCATCCACGTCTTCTTCCTCCTCCTCCAGAAAGCTGAGGTCGAGCTCGAGGAACCTTCGAGCTACTCTGCCTTCGAAGAGCTCGAAACCCCTGATAAATGCTTTCTGACCGAACTCGATGTTCAGATTCCACATCTCGGAAGAGGTCTTGAACTCTTCCACAGCTCAGGTCATTGCCTCCGAGATCGACTTCATCATTTGGATCTCCAGTTCGGCGACCCTATTTTCGACTTCCTTCCTCCTCTCCTCCTCCATGGTCAGTGCGGCCTTTTATCCGACCGAGGTGAACTCCTATATGTGGAGCGCATCCTGAAGACTTTCGATGTCCGTCACCTTTTTCTCAGCAAGAAGTGTGGAAACATGAGATCGAACTTCGACCGTCACCTTTTTTCCTTTCTTCCTTCAAATTTCGAACTCAATTTTAAACTCGAGAGTAGGAGGACTATTGTTGGGGATAAATCCCACTTCCACCGAAGTCCAGTCTTATGCTTAGTTTAATATAACTGATAATCGTAGAAAAGCTTCGATCGAAAATTCTCCTTCAGTGTAGACTCCTCCAACAGTTGAACTTTTTCCTCCAGGAGCTGAACTCCTTTCGGACTTCTCCTTCAGTCGGATTCCTTTAGGAGCCGAACTCCTTCCAAACTTCTTCTTCAGTCGGATTTCTCTAGGAGCCGAACTCTTTTCAGACTTTTTCTTCAGCTGAACTTATCCACCAGTCGAACTTCTTCTGGACTTCTCCATCAATCGAACTCCATTCGGATTCCTCCAGTGGATTACTTCTAGATTTCAAGTAGTATTTCTTCTGGATGATCCCCTCTAGCTATATTCCCTTTAGGAGTCCAAACTCCTCTGGAATTGATAATGTCAAAGCTCTTCACCAACTAACACCTACTTCCTCCAAACTTCGACTATTAAATCTCAACGAACGAACACATTATGACAACAGACATCTCTCTCCATAACAAACTCCATATGGCTCCAAGCGGCCCACTACTGAACGATTATGGCTGTCATTATTAGTCTGCTATAGACGACTCCACTACTAGACGGTTACGGCTGTCATTATCAGTCTGCTATAAGCGACACCTCTCTCCATAATAAATTTTACGTGACCCCGAGCGGCCCACTATCGGATGGTTACAGTTGTCACTATCAGTCTGTTACAGGCTCCATCTATAAAAAGAGATCCTTCGGATACATTTTCTCTAAGCTCTCTTCTTCTTTCAAAAATTCTGCTGAATTCTTATCTAAGCACTTCATTTCTATTGGCCATAAGAGTTGACTTGATCGTCGGAGGATCCTGCCAGAGCCACCATCACCGACTTCGGATGGAATTTTATTTTGCAGATCATCAACGGTGACCTCTTCTTTTCCAACTCTAGCTCGACCGACGTCAACCAGATTCTGCACCAACAAAGTCATTCAATAATTTTATATCATATGTCTTGCTTAATTTCAATTATATGATATTTTATTCTTGGTCAGATAGTCAGTATATGATATAGAATCATACGTTCCACATGAAATCATAAATCAACATGCATAATTTTAAAAAAATTATATACATATAGGTGATCATGTAAAACAATCCATACCTTTATTGTCGTTAGGTTGAACTCGCTAACAATGTAGATATCAAGAATCGTGCTTGGTATTCTCTCATCCAAAAAATCACTTTCCTAGATATTTAAATCAATATTTTAGAATAGATCAAATAAATTAAATTAAACACTTAAATCTTTGAATCAAAATTCATGGAGTATACAACTCCAAATCTCAAAATTTTTTCTCTCTCCCTCTATTATTATTTTTTTAAAATCTTTAAAAATAACTAAAGAATTAAATATTTAATTCTAAAAAATTTCAAATTAGAAAAGAGGTTCTCCTCTTCTCTCTCTTTTTCCTCTCCAAAATAGAAATTTCTCCCCTTCTTATTTCCCATAATCCATTTAAAAGAGAGAGCAACAAATAAATAATTTGCTAGTTAATTAATTGATTGAAAGACCTTCTTCTCTCTGGTCCTCTTCTTTTCTGTCCCAAAATAGGAGATTCAATCCCCCTTTTCTCCCCTCCCACCTGTAGCCATGGAAGACCAGGGCCGGCCACTCATGGCAGCCCCCAGTAGTGGCGAACCCATGGCCCCTGACGATAGCCCGAATGGCGGCCGTTGTTGACCATGCTTGCGGAAAAAAAAAAAAGAAAAGCCAGTGGCTCGTTGGCTTTGATTTGAGCACTGGCAATGCGGAAGAAGAAAGAGAAAAGAAAAAAGAAAAAAAAGGGGATTCGGAGCTCCACTTGCTCCCGGTGGGCAAAGAAAACTCCGCGACCCCTTTCACTCAGCGGGGCAACCCATGGAACAATTCCGAGAGATCTCACGACATGAATCGCTCGTGAATTTCTCAAACGATACATCACGGTACGTTGATGCTGAGGAAAGGAAACAGGGGCAAGGGAAAGCTTTCAGGGGAAGGTTTTCTCAAAACCAATTCAAGACTCCTCTCCACCGATCCTCATCGGAATAATCCGAAAGTGAGGAAGACTCGGTTCCTTCGTTTTCCATGTTTTTTTTTGATTGTTTGACTGGATTGGTGCATGGAGGCATTGCGGCATTAGGAGTATTCTGGCACCGGGGTCATTGCAACTCGTGAACTGAATACCTATATTTGCCCTTATTAGAAACACCAAAAGGACTCCATTTCAAATTCCAGAAAAAAAAAAAAAAAAAACAAGGCTCAACATATCTAAACTATTAGTCGTATATAGTCCTATGATATAACTTGCGCCGGTGGTATGATACAAATATGATGGGCAACCGTCTGTGGCGCTCTGTTTGAAGACCGAGACTATTTGTCGGCCGCAAAGGTGCAGTGCTGACTATTAGTCCGGGATCAAAAGGAGTGATACGACACTTAGAAAGAAAGAAAGACCTGAAGTATTGTGAATTGGGTAAATGTACGTAGCTTGTGACATGATCCTGGATCTTACACTGCACGCACGCACGCGCGCGCGCGCGCGCGCAGAGAGAGAGAGAAGGGCTCACGTAGAATGCTGTCACTGTGCCAGCTGAGTCACCTTCCACAAGTTTTATTTGCATGCTGGCTTGGCCAAATAGGTACTTCCTTTTGGATCCGAATCCACATCCTAAGCCAGGATAAACGAATGGGAAAAGACTCAAAAGAATGCTTAGGAGATATATAAAAGGAAATATAAATCAAATAAGAACCGGAAGATTAAGCACGGACATCATTCATTGGGATATATATTGTCTAACCTGCGGTGCTATCTAGTGCGAGCTCGACTGGCTCTCCGAGTCCTACTATGTTGTCTGCACCCCAGTATGGTTGGAAGAGGGCACCGAAGTTGGCAGAGCTCACGGAGATCAGTAGCATTACAAGACAGAGGCAACACAGAAGCATGTTGGACTGAGCCCCATGCTTGTGCCCTTGGCCGTTCTCTGAATAGTTTGATAACCAGAAAGATAGCCATCCCTATATACCTGAGATGGCGGGCCCTACCGTTTTGAAAGTATAAAATTTGGCCCACTTCACACGTCATGGACCTCGGATCAGTGCCATCATCTTTGACGGACGATGGAGCGGGAGTTCTCTGCTGTATACCGCATGATGCAATGTACGATGCATCATCCATTGCATTCTGATGTGTATCCATATGCGGCCGTCTATCATGCCATAAATAAAATGTACTGTACACCATAGAGGATCCGTGCAGTGGACGATGATGATTATTGAATAGAATAGAATCCATGGGCTGGCTTCCATCGTGAGAGGCCATGTGGCTTATTGGTCTACTGTGAACTTGGACTGGTTCACGAGTCACTAGATTTGGCTCAAAGCGCATGCTCGAAATGTGCAACATTATCTGATATACGTGTGTGCGCGCGCGCGCGCGTGCGTGTGGATGAATGAGCCAGGACTTTGTTCATCCTGCGTCATGTTTACTAGACTCAATTTCATAAATAGATATGTTTGCAATCTAATGATTAGATCTCTCATTTTAGGAATGTTAATTGCTTAAATTGTTCTCTTTTTACATGAAATGAATTTATGTTTTATTCTTTTTCTTTCCCCAGCTAGAACTCATCTGAGTTGAACATGCATGACAAAGTTTAGGTGAAAAAGCTCTCTTCATGATGACGCTGATTGTACCTCAAGAATGTTCTCTCAAAAGTTCTACCATCGACCACCCAATCATTTGTCTTCTTTCCATTTATTTATTTATTTATTCATCATATATTTTGGAGAGGAGCTTTATACGTAATTTTTAAAAAAGAAAGCCGAATTTGCATGTAATTTAAGCTTGTGTGCACCATTCAGCGGAAAGCAATAAGAGATTGGATTCCAGTATTGCCTCCTCCTGCTTAAGAAAGAGCAGAAGTTGCTGAGCGATCAAATGGGTGGGCAATGTGCATCACTAGATAATTACAAAATGTTGGAGACACATTCTTGAACTGGTGGTGAGTTGGTTGCTTCCGTTTGTTTTTTAGCTAGACGAATATAAATTATGGTTTAATGCATCTTTTGGGTAAATTTGAGCTAGCCAGCGGGGCAAGTTCATGATGAGGAGAGTGAATTGCCAAAGAATTCTACCTTCCCTTCAGTGTCGATTGAGGGGACAGTTGCACGGGTTCTGTGAGTGCCCGATCCATTCAACCAACCCAAAACTCACATGAGCCCAAAATATCTACATGAGTCTCAATGCAAGATAGAATTTACGAAACAAAGAGAGAAATTAAAGAGCTGACGTGTTAGGTATGTGACATGGAAGAACAGGATTCTTGATGGGCCTATCTCTTCTTCTGATCCCATCAGAAAACCGGTCCTAAGACTTGCAAGATTGCGGTGAAAATCCTAGGATTTTATCTATAAAAGAACACCCTCCTCCCTCTATGCATCGCTCCTAATCCCCAATCAATCATCGGTGAGACCCATTGGATTCTTCTGTTCCCGACAAGTCACCGTCCATCCCTCACAGGAAATTAAAGTATGGACTTCTCAACCCTCTTCCCCTTCTTTCATGGTTCCAGAGATGCTGTTGCCGACTAGATTGGGGGTAATTAACCGTTGAATTTCGTGGAATCGAGCCTTCCCTCATTCTGGCTTCTCCGTTATTTTTCATTTTGCCTTTTCCTTCCATTTAGCTGACCACCATTGTGAGGGGCGTTATTGCTATCATTGGTGTGTTGCTGCTATCGTAATAGTTGACTCTATAAATGTAAATGAGTTGAGCTACTTGCGAGCCACTCAAGCTTAACTTGAGTTTAAGCTCAACTTGACCTGATAATTATCGAACTCGAGTCAAGCTTGAGTTGCTCGAATAGTTTTTCAAATCGAGCTCGAATAATAAGATACTTAGCTCAAAAGCTCGTAAACATATTCGAGTTTATATATATTTTAATAATATTATTTTTATTTATAATATGTACTAATATATATTATTAGTAAACTAACACTCGAATTCTATCTTTAACTTGAGTTTGAGTATGGCTTGGTTAATATTCGAGTCGAGTTGAGTCGATCTTGAGTATTACCTTTACTCATCAATCTGAGCTTGAGTTTAGGATATTAAGACTCGATCGATCTTCAATCGAATTTCAATCTTGAGTATTTTAAATTGAATTGAGCTCGAGCTTATAGCTATTCAACTCAGCTCAATTTGATTGCATCCTTAGTTAGCCCTAGGGTCTTCATTCTTCCTCTCTTTTGGGAAGAGAACTTGTGGATCTCTCTTACCCTCTTATTTTCTCTCTCATCCTCTCTCACTCTCTCTCCTCCCTCTCTCTTTTTCACTCTTCCTCTCTCTATTTTCTCTTTGTCTCTCTAGATTCCTTAGTAGGCTTGAGAAAAGGACCAACACCTTGTAGACCAATCGATCCTTGGAGGGGTCCTGGGCTAGCATTATGCAACCAGGGCTCTGAGCTAGTAATGTGGAACCATAGGACTCGAGCTAACATTGTGCGACCATCTACCCATCCATCTATAATCATGGTGTGGGGGATATTTGGAGTGGGAAAAAGAAGAAAATTAGTAATATTGAGGGAATGAGAGACTTATGGTTGTCTTTAATAATGGTGAGGGAGAAGAAAGTACCAAGTAGAATAACCGGTCTACATTCTTAGCACCTTAGACCCTCTTTTATAGAGGAGGATTCATTATCCCACTAAGATGGGATTCTTTGGGACTAAGTAGAAAACTACTTCTTGAGCCTATGAAAAGTTAGCTGATCAACCTATAAGTCGGCTTGTCCATGATAAGAGGTCAGCTGGATAGGACTGTAAATGAGTCGAGCTGCTTGCGAGCTACTCAAGCTCGACTTAAGTTCAAGCTCGACTCGACTCGGTTATTATCGAGTTCGAGTCGAGCTCGAGTATATGAGTTGAGCTCGAATAGCTTTTTGAGTCGAGCTCGAGTAGCAGGATACTCGATTTGAAAGCTCACGAACCTACTCGAGTATATATATTTTTAATAATATTAATTTTATTTATAATATATATTAATATATATATTATTAATAAGATAAGATTTGATTTCGAGCTCGAACTCGAGCTCGAGTATGGCTCGGTTCATATTCAAGTTGAGTCGAGTTGATCTCGAGCCTTGCCTATTTTTTGTCGAGTTGAGTTCGAGCTTGGAATATTAATACTTGACCGAGCTTGAGCTGAGTTTCAAGTCTGAGTATTTTGAATCGAGTTGAGCTCAAGTTTTTAATTACTTGACTTGACTCGGCTCGATTGCACTCCTAAGCTAGTCCACTTATGGGAGGTCAGCTCGTTCACCTACAGGAGGTTAGCTCATCGACTTATGAGAGGTCAGTTCATTGAGGTTATGATCCTCTGAGATTAGCTCGAGAGTTGATATAACCAAAGATTGGTTTATGGTAGGCTTGGAGTCCCCTGAACCCATTTATATAGAGGAGGCATGGTTTCATTATGATTGGAGGCTAAAATCAGGGGACGAGCATAATTTCCCCTCCTTATTTGGATCTGCTTAATTGCAGAGCTCTAATATTCCTTTTAATCCATTCAAAATTCAAATATGGCTGAAATTGGTCTTTATCACATACCAAGTGTTGATAGATGATAGGCAAGTTGATTTTAGGCCATATCGGATAATAACATACGAGAAGGATTATTTAGAGCCCAAGAGGAGAGTGTTGGGAATTATGTCCCAAAGCCAATCATCAGTCTATTGACGATTGAGCTATTTTATAATTATAATTAATTTATTAATTAATAAAAATATTTTGACATCTTTTTTATTATAAGTTTACATCTTCTAATAAACTCTATTGTTGTGATGAAGTCCTTAGGATTGTTTAGTTTTGATAAAGAGAGGATTTATCGATTAGTCCTTAAATTTATTCACGATCAAATGATAGGTTGTTAATTAGGACAACAGCGTCTATCGAGCATAGATCGCTATATGCCATATAGGTTGGTTGTTCTTTTAACCAAGGAGTGTGAAGACACTGATCTTGCATACAGATGAGATGTATAGATACATCATCATTGAACGTAACCAACTCCAGAGCATTCTGCTATCAAGAATATCTCTGATGGGATATAGGTATAAGTATCCCTTAGACCTGAGATCACCTCAATGACTTGCAAGCAACTCACTGTGCTTGGTACCGAACTAACTGAATTTCTAATTCTGCAATGGAAGGCTTCTGGGCGTAGTCAAGTACTTGCGAAGTTAGAGTGTGATCAAGATGGAATTGACCACTCCAAGAGTTGGAAAAGAATGTATTATTGTATTTCAATATAGCAAAACCTTGGTCAGGATAATCCATTAGATGGATTTGATATTTTGAAATACAATGTGGATAACCTGATTAAAGTTGACAGTTGAACTCTGAGGTATCTTATGAGCATTATGATCAAGGGGATGAATTATATAAAAACTATATCCGCACGGGTTCTAAGGATGGTATTCTACACCTTCGATCTATCCGACCGTCGGGTATCATTGCTAGATGATTACTTCGATTGGCATAGAAATTTATTTCTGTGCTACCGACTTACGTTCGAACCTATGAGGTCATACACATTAGAGCTTACGATTTGATCGGATGGTTGATCAATGATTAAGAATCGTTCTAGGGTTAAACAATCAATATGATTGATGTTTAACCTAATGCAAGTATTGCAGGAGGATCGATTAGCAAGTAGATTGCTAATTAGCTTAATTTGATTAAACCAATAGACTAAGATTAAGTCTAATTAAATATAATTTAATTAGATTTGGTTTGAACTTGATTGGATCATGTCCAATTAGTTTATTGGATAAGCCAAGTGCAAGGAAGAACTAGTCCTAGTCTAACTAGGATTCAGATTAACCCAATTTTTTAATTTAATTAAAAAATAAATTAAAATTAAATCTAATTTAATCTAATTTAATTAAGTTTTTAAATAGGTTAGGGTCTTATTTAATTGGATTGGTTTAATCTTGATTTTTTTTGGTTAAAAGATCTTATTTGACCAAGTCAAAATAGGAGTCCTAGTGTGACTAGGACTCCCTATCACTTGCACCACTTAATCCTCACGTCCCATGCCCTTTTTATTTTATTTCTTACATGAAAATTCTCTATTCGCATGGCTTCTCACGTCCTCTCTCTTCTCCTTTTCTCATAAGGTAATTTGTTGGAAGACCAAGTCAAAAGAGGAGTTAGTTTTGCTTAGGATTCTATGAGATAGAATCCTTGTTGACCAAAACACTTTTCCTTGACCCCCCTCTTTAATAATTTCTCTTATTCTATGAAAATAATCTTTTTTTTTGTGTGCCCTCTTTTGCTGGTCCATACCAATAATTATGGAGGAGGTGCCCAAGAGTTGGGCGCCCCAATAACTTTCCATGTTTGGATATTCCTAATCTAGAATTTTGATCTAACTTAGACTCTTCTTTTTCTCTATTTATTGGATGAATTTTATTCTAATTTTTTTATAAAATATAGAAATTTAGGAGAGGTTTGGGGTGTGCAAAAATCAGAGGAAGAGGATCTTTGGGTGTGGGGATTTCATAGGCACCAAACTAGATATTTAGGTGAGAGAAAAGAGAAGAAGAAGAGGATCTTCTTCTAGGGTTGTTTTTATTTTCAATCTCTCCTTCTTTTTTTGAGTTTTTTACTGAGAGAGTCTCAGATCAATAAACTCTCATCTTTCTTTTCATATTTTGGAAAGTTCAAAATTTGAAGAAGAAAATATCGGATCGAACGTCGAAGAAGGATCAGCACAGTACTAGCATATTATGCTGATTTCCTGCTTCAGACTTCAGATCAAAAATCGTAGGCTCGTGTGAATGACTCCTAGAAGCTGGACGCATGTGCGGCTCATGACTTCATCCTCAAGTTTGGATTAGTAAGTTAGAAAGTCTAAACTTGCTCAGATAATAGATCTGATCTATTAACTTCATACCTGCATTTGATGTAGTGTAGATCTAGGTTAATTGATCAACCTTTTATTTTCTTATTTGATTTTAATTTTTAATTAATATCATGCCTTGATCATGTAACAGATCTGAGGTCTCGGTGTTTACTGAAGGAAAAATTCTATTTTTTCGAATCAGGTTCGTTTAGATCTGATTTGATCAAGAGAAATATTTCAAAAAAAATTTCTTAAATCTAAATTAGATCTAAGATTTTTTAAATCTGATTAGATGGATCTAATAAAATAAAATAAATTAATTTAATTTAATTTAATTTATATCTTGTTCTTAGGTAATCTTATTATCCTGTGATGATCCTGCTGATTGCCTGAGGTTCTGAATGTAGCTACGCAATCGCCTGACCTCTATCGGTATCCACTCGGATAGAATCTGAAGATCTTCTTCTTCTCAATCTTTTCTTCGAAGATCATATCTGGATTTGATCTTAAAGATCTTCAAAATAATTTTTGAAGATCCAATGTCGTCTCTTGCAGCAGTGCTACCTTCTTCTTTTCTTGTTGCCTTTCTCTTCCCTAGATTGCACCAAACTGAAGCCCAAAGCCTCTTGGGCGTGGAGAGGAGAGAGAAGATCAGAGGTAGGCATGGAGGAGAAAGGGAGAGGGCTATGTGACGTGGGCAAAGGGAGAACTCTCTTAAACCTAGGCACAGACATGGTTTATATAGACCTTGCTGCGCCATGCAGTGCCACATCATCCTGGCCAATCACGTCACTTCATGCAATCAAATCTAAATCTGATTGATGGAATGATATCACTTGATCCAATCAGATGAGAGCTCCTCTTAAACATCCTTAGGTGGTGCCAAGACTGATCAAAGTGGAATCTTTGGTGCCACATTGTTTGATACCATGAAGCAACCTAGAATCCCATCTATATGGGACTCCAGGCGTCATTATCCTTGGACGCATGCCTCCCTAGGTGTGCGCCTCCTCCTTTCCTTTTTCTAGCAAGGGGGACAAACTCCCATCTGCTCTCCTATGGGTGCATGATATATGGGCAGATGTCTAAGTGTCAAAGGTCAACGTTTGACCAAAGTCAAAAGACAAGAACTAGCAGGTGATGAAAAATGGTAGGTGTCATCTTAAATTTATCTCATAAATTAAGACAATCCTTTTCTAACCTGGACAAGCTCTAGTAAGATCAAGTAAAGATATCTGAGTGAGTCCAAACACATTTAGCTCAGTCGAGATAATTTTTGATGATTATTAAAGGAGAACATTAGGCTCAATCGTATGCTAACATGATTTTCTTAAACCTAATTGAATCTAATTCAAATCAATTGAACTGGATTAGTCCAATGGATGATATCCAGATCCAAACTCTTGTTTGTGTGATCCCCTATGATGATCATGAGATTCAAGTTCATAAGGCCATGACCATGGCAGAGTGAAATGATAGAAAGAATTTCTATTAAGGTTTTCACATCAACTTGAATCGAATGATTAATTTATATGACGGAAATTAGGGTTTGACGAGTTCACCTTAACCCTACCATTGAAGCTTAAGATAGAAGAACTTAATCACACAGGTAACTACACTGAGAGGTTTATTTTCAGTTCTGATAGGTTACCACCATATACTGTTAGGTGTCACTAATAGATTTTGGGAGCAATTAAAATGATTTGGATGATCGATCATTCTAGTTGTCTGAATCAGAAAAGTTCTGATCCATTGGAAGGTATTTCGATGATATCGATGATAGAAGATCCGACATATCTCATTACCATATGAAACTAAACCTCTCATCTACGAGGTAGATAGATTTTCTCTTGGTGTAATCCAATTCCTACAATGAACATACTATAGCCAACATACACCTTAGGATTCTGAATGACTAGGAGACCGAGTCATGGTGTAGTCAAACTATAACACCCTCAAGGTGAACTGCTGATGCACCTCAGGATCAAAGAACTAGACACACCACTGCAGCTTCGAGTCAGTCATCAATGAGAAGGTAGACTTTCTAATGACTGCTTGAGGTGGTCACGCTCAGTGCCCTCGTTCTCTAACGAGTACCTATACTCTCGCTCCGATGTCTACATCGTAGACTCAAGACTCATCTACTATAAAAAAGTGATTGTACACCAACCTTCCAGATCAATCACCATCCTCATGATGATCCTACGGTCAAGAGCATTTTATGAGTTAATAATAAAAATTCATGTCTTAAATTTTCAACTCTTGAAAATAAGAATTATCATTGCCATTAACTCAAGAGATGTATCATAGACATATTATGATAGAAAATAATCAATTTTATTATTTATAGTCAAAATTATAATTTTGCCCTTAAAAGTGTATACAAGTGTCAGCCAATTCTGGCTTCTAGGGTACACATATCTAACAAACTTCCACTTGACCTAAAGCCAATTGGCTACAAATCTAAGTCTCATCTTCTCAAGATGGGTTTCGATCTTCTGCTGGCCCAACGGCTTTGTAAGTGAATCTGCCGCATTGTCTACGGAGTCGACACTCTTGCCCTCGATGTAACCTTTCTCGAGGTAATCACGGATGAGGTGGTATCGCCACTCGATGTACTTGGATTTTTGATGAGACCTCAGCTCCTTAGCAAGGGCTATGGCGCCATTATTATCACAGTATAGAGGAATGGCATCTAATGGCATCACTCCGATCTCTGCGATAAACTTTTTGTACCAGAATGCCTCCTTCACAACTTCTGATGCAGCGATATATTCTGCTTTCATGGTGGAATCTGCTATCATTATCTGCTTGAAACTCTTCCAACTGACAGCACTACCATTACACACAAATAGACTCCCAGATATCGACTTTCAATCATCTACATCGGACATAAAATTTGAGTCTGTATACCCCTAGACTTAGAGTTCTCCATTACCAAAAATCAACAATATATCCTTAGTTCTTCTTAAGTACTTAAGGATACATTTCACAAAAGTTCAGTGTTTTTCATCTGGATTCGACTGATATCTGCTCGTGATACTCATAGCATGGGCTATATCAGGTTGTGTACATAACATGGCATACATGAGGCTCCCTATTGCTGAAGCATAAGGAATCTTGCTCATGCGTTCTATTTCCTCAGATGTGTTAGGGCACATCTTCTTGGAGAGATGAATGCCATGTCTGAAGGGTACCAAACCTCTCTTGGAGTTTTTTATGCTAAACCTCTTTAGCACTTTCTCTATATACATCTTCTGTGAAAGTCCTAACTCCTATTCGGTCTATCTCTATAGACCTTAATTCCTAGAATAAATGATGCTTCTTCTAGGTCTTTCATGAAGAATTCTTTGGATAACCACATTTTAACTATGGTCAACATGGCTCCTCCTTATTTTTGATGAAACTAAATAATTTGATCACATCATTAAAACGAGTATTCCAGCTCCGAGATGCTTGCTTAAGTCCATATATGGACCTTCGTAGTTTGCATACTTTGTGATCAGCATCATTGGATGTGAAACCTAGCAGCTATTCCATATAAATATCTTCCTCAAGGTATCCATTTAAGAATGCCATTTTCACGTCCATTTGCCATATTTCATAATCAAAATAGGCTACAATAGCAAGCAATGTGCGGATGGATTTTAGCATAGCTACTAGCAAAAAGATATTCTGATAGTCAATGCCTTCGTGTTGACTATAACCTTTTGCCATTAATCTAGCTTTGAATATTCATCTGCACCTAATCTTTCTCTTGAAGATCCATTTACACCCAATAGGTACTATACCTTCTGGTGGATCTACCAAGGTCCAGACTTGGTTTGAGTGCATCGAGTCAATTTCTGACTTCATTTTCTCTAACCATTTCTCGGAGTCGATATCCGATATCGCCTCGTTATAGGTTTTGGGATCATCACCATGAACCCATTACCTATGAGGAAATATTTTCTCTACTTCTTCTGAAATAGTACCTAAGTACTTCTCAGGAGGATGAAAAACCCTTTCCAATCTACAAAGTAGAGGAGGTAGTGATTGTATTGGCTCAATCTAATTTGGTTCCATTTGGTCCTTAGCTCGTTGCTCTTATGAGACTTTCTCATCGAGCTTGATCTGCTTTTCCAATGCCGCCATCTTGAATAAACTATTTTTCAAAAAAGATGGCATGTCGACTCACAATCACATTGTGATCTTCTGGAATGTAGAAATAGTATTCTAATGACTCTTTAAGATATCCTATAAATCGAGCTCTAAAGGATCTGAAGTCTAACTTGTCCGCTTATCTTTTGACATGAGCCGAACAACCCCAAATTCTAAGATGACTCAGACTTAGTTTTTTACCATGTCATATCTCATATACGGTGTGGTAGGAACAGTTTTAGAGGGAAATCCTATTCAGTAAGATATATTGAAGTTAACAGACTGATGTCCTCAAAAAAAAAAAATAGGAAAGGTCTGTGAAGCTCATCATGGATCGGAACCATATCCTAATAGAGTCCGATTTCTCCATTTTGAAATTTCATTGAGTTGAGGTGTTCTAGGTGGAGTCCATTGAAAGATTATGCCATTTTGCTTGAGATAGTCAAGAAATTTCCGACTAAGATATTCACCTCCTTGATCTGATCGAAGAATCTTAATGGAATTTTTTTCAGTTTACTTTTTCTACTTCATGTCTGAATTTCTTGAACTTTTTAAAAAGCTTCAGACTTATGTCTCATAAGATACACATATCCATACTGAGATAAGATCATTGATAAAGGTAATGAAGTAGACAAAATTACCTCTAGTCGGCACATCAAATGGGCCGCACACATCAGTATGTACTAAGGCAAGAAGATCCATGGCCCTTTCCCCATGTCCTACATAAGGGAGCTTAGTCATTTTGCCTATGAAGATAAGATTCACAAAGTTGGATATGACTCAGAAGTCAACGGAACTCAATAATTCAATTTTCTCCAATTTGTTAATCCTATCTTCTGCTATATGACCTAGTCTTAGGTGCCATAGATATCTATTATTTGGACTATCCCTAGATCATTTTGTTCTTATGGCATTCATATTTTGCTCAATATTTAAAATAGATACATCAATATATAACTGATAATGACCGTTAATAAGGAAACCACTTGCAATTTTATTTCTTTCATAATGAATATTACAATGGTCCTTAAGAAAACTAATCACATAGCTTTCTAGTGCTAAGCATGAAACAGAAATCAAATTCCTGCTTAGCTGCAGGCACATAATAACAGTCCTTTAATACTAAGTCTAAACCAGATGGTAGTCAAAGAGGATATGTTCCCATGGCCACAGCAACAACTCATGCTCCATTTTTTATGCGTAGGATTATCTCATCATCTCTCAGCCTCCTGCTATCCTCAAGATCCTGCATGAAAGTGCACAAATGAGCACTAGAACCAGAGTCAAGCACCCAGTTGGATGCAGAAAAAATCGTAAGGTTAGACTCAATAACGAGCATACCTTCTAAAGGACATGCCTCCTTATTCTTCAGGATGGCCAGGTAAGTAGGACAGTTTCACTTTCAGTGGCCATCAGTATTGCAATAGAAACACTTTCCTTTATTAGTGGCTTTCTTCTTCAGCTCTGTCCTTTTCTTCTTTCCTCCTTCCATCTTTTGCCTTTTCACAGACTTCTTCTTCTTTTCAAAAGATTTTCTCTTAGAAGAAGTCCATTCCATAGCAAGCACTGAGCCTTTACAATTTTTCATAGAAAGCTCAGCAGTAATCAGCATGTTCATAAGCTCGGTCAGAGAATTTTGAAGTTTATGCATATGGTAGTTCATGATGAACTACCTATATGCATCAGTCAAGGATTGTAGAATTATATCATTCTGCAGATCCAGGTTCAACTTCACTCCAAGCTTCTCAAGCTCTTCCAAGTTCTTGATCATCATCAGACAATGATCTTGGACTGACTGCCCATTACGCATCTTAGCCTTGAAATAGTTATTTCGTGACTTGATACTTGGCTGTGCGACTCTGTTCACCAAACATCTTTATAGGTGAGCCAACATTTGGTGGACAGTCCTGATATCTTCATGTTGGCGCTGGAAGCTCATCAGACATCGAGCCCAACATGTAATATCTGGCCTTATTATCTTCGTCCATCCACTTTCAGAGATGCTCTCTGTTCAAGCGGATGGACGAGCTGATAAGGTGGGAGGGTCCTGATCCAAATACATGAGTTAACTTCTCAAAATCCAAAATAATTTTGTAGTTCCTGAGCCAATCTTTATAATTGGGTCCAGTCAGTCTATGGTGTCCAGGATACGTGCTAGTGGGTTGGATGCAGACATTTTTCTATAGAGAGTCAAAGTTTCTAGTTAGATATTGTAATTAGACTTGACCAATTTATTTAGGAGATTTTATTTTTAAATAAATTAGCTTCCACTATTTTCTTAGATCCCTACACTTCCTCTGTAGAGATGCAAAAATTTTTATGATTAATAATTTCTAGTGGATGGTGCGGTCTCACCAACTGACTCATCACCTCACCTAACAGTTATTGGTAGATGGGTTAGCCAATGAGTGAACAACTCTTGTTCAATGATTCTCTAATCATGGTGCACCCAAACTTGATCTCTAATTCATGAATCTCACCATGCCCGAAATATTGATCCACTCCTTAGTTAAGTCAGACCCACCATTTGCATAGATTGGAATTCCTAATTGAGTCTCTCACCGTATCCTAAAATATTGAGCCCAATCCATCCTCCAGCCCATAGCATCCAATGCCTAATAGACATGGTTGCATCTTTTCGGTGTAACTGAAGCCACTGTAACCAATCGAGAACAATCAACCCCGAAAGGGCCCGCACATCTACAATGGTGGAAGACCTTAGACTTAATCTTTTCTTAGGAAGATTTGATTTAGGTCTCATTAAACTAGACTTGACATAGTCATAACCATTATGACTAACCTAGTGGCATGGGTTAGCTCAGATTATTGACCACCTCAGATCAGGACTGAGCCAACAAATATGGATAGGTAAGTGAGATCGGTGGAAGGGATATGCCATTAACTCAACAAGAATGCATTCGAGTCGAGTAGCTCCCAATTAAAAATCAGTCGATCGTATCTGCCAAACTTACCTTAGACACCAAATTATTGAGCCA
Organism: Cocos nucifera; assembly: GCA_006176705.1. NCBI lineage: Eukaryota > Viridiplantae > Streptophyta > Magnoliopsida > Arecales > Arecaceae > Cocos > Cocos nucifera. The sequence goes on along the minus strand of QRFJ01000675.1, from coordinate 427,806 downwards.
GAACTAATCGGATTAGCCTATAATCCAGACTCTAACTACTAAGCCTAATTAGGTCTTAGCTTGATCGATCACTCACATGACTCGATCTTGATCCAGACTTAATCCTATTAGGCTGGTCAATTTAAGCACTCTTAATTCCATCTAACCAACTCTTGATTTAGTTTGATCAACCGTTCAGACCTAATTGAGCTATCCAAGTCTGAACCCAATTTTATGAATATGCCTTAAATCTAAAAATTCTCAATTTTTAGATTTAACATATTTCATAATCTTAATTCTTAATTAAGTTTAGGATTCATAAACAAAATATGTAAATAAAATCCTAGGATTTCAGGATCTAGGGTTTTGCAGAAAATAATTTTTTTTGGATTTTTAATTAAGGACGAATGCACAGCATCCCTACATATCATAAGAATATTCCATCGAATGAGAGGAGAGGGTATTTAAATCCTACTTTATTTTTATGATCGGACAGTCAAGGAGAACGTCTTAATCAGAAATATGAAAACTGCAAAACTAGTTAGATCTACATCATATATCTCATATATAAGATTGATCTAACTTTAAACATATTTTGCATACATCTTATGTATCATAACATGCATATTTTCAGATCTAAATTATCTCATAATTATCTAAAAAATTAAATTTAAATTGATCACATCAAAATAAATTCTATTTCAAGTAATTATGTAGAACTATTCTACAACTAGTCTAAACATGCATTCATCATATCTCATATGAACCAAAAATTAAATAACTTTATTTTTTATTTTTTAGATCTTATTATAATATTTATAATATTAAAAAATAGTAAATAAATAGATCTAAAAGTTATAACTTAATCAAATTAAATTATGATCATGCAAGACTATACATAGAATAATTCTATTCTACAACTAGTCATGCATCTTAGACAACTTAGATCTAAATTATTTAATTTCTAATTTTTTTAATTTTAGATCTAATCACATCTCATGTGATATTTAAAATTATCTAATTATTAAATTAAAAATAAATTAAAATTAGATCTAAATTATTTATGGGAACCTAGCTCTAATACCAGTTGAAGGAAATTTTTTTTTTCTGGGTCAGGTTCGTTTAGATCTAATTTGACCAAGAAAAATATTTTAAAAATTTTTCTCTCAGATCTAAATCAGATTTAAGACTTTTCAAATCTAATTAGATAGATCTAATAAAATAAATTAAATTAAATTAGATTTAATTTATACCTTGTTCTTGGATAATCTTATTACCCTATGATGATCCTACGATTGCTTGAGGTTCTGGATGCAGCCACGCAATCATCTGGCCTCTACCGATATCCACTCAGGCAGGATCTGAAGATCTTCTCCTTCTCAATCTTTTCTTCAAAGATCAGATTTGGATCTGATCTTGAAGATCTTCAAAATAATTTTTGAAGATCCGATGTCGTCTCTTGCAGCAGTGCTGCCTTCTTCCTTTCTTGTCGCCTTTCTCTTGTCTAGATCGCACCAAACTAAAGCCAAAGTCTCTAAAATATGGAGAGGAGAGAGAAGATCAAAGGTAGGCATGGAGGAGAGAGGAAGAGGGCTATGTGGCATGGGCAAAGGGAGAACTCTCTTAAACCTAGACACAGATAGGATTTATATAGACCTTACTGTGCCATGCAGTGCCACATCATCCCGGCCAATCACGTCACTTCATGTAATCAGATCTAAATCTGATTAGTAAAATGATATCATCTGATCCAATCAGATGAGAGCCCCTCTCAAACATCTTTAGGTGGCGCCAAGACTGATCAAAGTAGAGTCTTTGGCGCCATCTTGTTTGATACCATGAAGCAACCTGGAGTTCCATCTATATGGGACTTCAGGCATCATTATCCTTGGGCGCACGCCTCCCTAGGCATGCACCCCCACCTTTTCTCTTTCCAGTAGGGGGGACAAACCTCCATCTGCTCTCCTATGGGTGCATGATACATGGGTAGATGTCTAAGTGTCAAAGGTCAATATTTGATCAAAGTTAAAAAATAAGAACTAGTAGGTGACGGAAAATGGCAGGTGTTGTCTCAAATTTATCTCATAAATTAAGACAATTCTTTTTTGATCTAGACAAGCTCTAGTCAGACTAAGTAAAGGTATCTGAGTGAGTCCAAACATATGTAGCTCAATCGAGACAACTTTTGATGATTGTTGAAGGAGAACATTAGGCTCAATCGTATGCTCGCACGATTTTCTTGAATCTAATTGAATCTAATTCAAATCAATTGAATTGAATTAGTCTAATTGATGATATCCAGATCCAAACTCTTATTTGTGTGATTCAGTTAGGTTCAGTTTCGTATGGTAATGAGATATATCACGATTTTATCATCAATATCATCGAAACACCTTTCAATGGATCAAAACTTTTCTGATTCAAATAACTAGAATGATCAATTATCCAAATCATTCTAATTGCTCCCAAAATCCATCAGTGATACTTAGCAGTATATGGTGGCAATCCATTAAAATTGAAAATGAACCTCTCGGTGTAGTTATCTGTGTGATTAAGTTCTTCTATCTTGAGCTCCAATCGGATTAGGATTAAGGTGAACTCATCAAATCCTCATTTTTGTCATATGAATTAATCATTCGATTTAAGTCGATGTGAAAACCTTAATAGAAACTCTTTCTATTATTTCACTCTGCCATGGCTATGGACTTATGGATTTGATTCTCATGATCATCATAGGACTGCTCCTCATCTACCGAGATAGATAGATTTTCTTTTGGTACAATCCAATTCCTACAATGAACATGCTATAGCCAACATACACCTCAGAATTTCGAATGGCTAGGAGATCGAGTCATGGTGTAGTTAAACTATAACACCCTCAAGATAAACTATCGATGTACCTTAGATCAAAAAATTAGACACACCACTGCAGCTTTGAGCTAGTCATCGATGAGAAGGTAGACTTTCTAATGACTGCTCGAGGTGGTCACGCTCAGTACTCTCATTTTTTAACAAGTATCTATACTCTCGCTCCGGTGTCTCTACATCATAGACTCAAGACTCATCTACTATAAAAAAGTGATTGTACACCAACCTTCCGAATTAATCATCATCCTCATGATGATCCTACGGTCAGGAGCATTTTATGAGTTAATAATGAAAATTCATATCTTAAATTTTCAACTCTTGAAAATAAGAATTATCATTATTATTAACTCAAAGGATGTATTAGAGATACTAAATACATATTATGATAGAAAATAATTTATTTTATTATTTATAGTCAAAATTATAATTTTGTTCTTAGAAGTATATAACAAGTGTCAGCCAATTCTGATTTCTAAGGCATACATATCTAATATTTATATATTTATTTAAATAAATATTTGATTTATTTAAGTCTTTCACTGTAAGATCTTGAAAAAATTTTCAAGATCTACCTGTAAAATCTTAGATCTGGTTCCTTCAGAGAGTCCCCTAGCTTTGCCCATGTTAATGATCGCATTTATTATCATCTAAAGTTCTTTTAAAAACCTAATCATTTATGATATTATGTTCCCCACTCAAATAATATAATTTATTTATGATTTCTTAAAACTTTCTTTGCATTTAATGATTTTTTTTTATTTTTAGTTATATTTTATTAGTTTTTATTATTAATCTGTATTATAATTATCAAAATCATGTACAATTTTATACAATTATCAGAACCATGCATAATCTCGCTCGTTGCAGTATATATGATCTTGGATATCATAGTTGCCATATATTGCATGCATAATCTTGGTATATTAGCTCATAGCAATCTCTAAAAATCGTGGAATCTAATTGTCACATTTAAATTTAGTATATATTTAAATCATGGGTCTTTGCTACTACATTATACTATATTAGGACCCTAGTATCTTTTCCATAATTATGGGATTTTATTATTGTATTCTACTATATCTGCTCCCTCAATTTATATATAAAGCATACTAGTGCTATGAACATGGCAAGCAATTCAAAAATCATTTCCAATACAAATTTGTCATAGTATCGGATTTTTTTTGATCAGCCAATCCATTTTTTTATTCTCCTATCATCCTCTCGGTGGTTTTTTTTCCTTGGCCCTTTATTCTCCATGTAACAAACATGGCCTTTTCTACTATTATTTCCAATTGTAATGTTGTTGTAACATTACCATTCTTTCTCCATCACTCTAATGACCCAAGCATGATCCTGGTCTCTTAAGTCTTTATTGGTGACAATTATCCTCTGTGGAGATATGTCATGAAGATTGCTCTCTTAGCCAAGAATAAAATTGGCTTTATTGATAGCTTGCTTAAGAAGCTTGACAAAAGTTTGGCAATATTTGATGCATAGTAAATTGTAATATCATTGTGCTTTCCTGGATTTGGAATGCATTCCATAAAGATTTTGTGAGGAGCCTAGCCACTTTTGAAATTGCAAAAGAGGCATGAGAGGACCTGGAGCATGGAGGAGCGCTTTTCTCTTAGTAAGACTATTTAAATTTATCAGACCAAGTGAGATATCTCAATGCAAGTTTAGGATCAATCTTTCGTTACTTCTTATTTTACCACACTCAAAGCATATTGAATGAAATCAATGATCTATGACACTTTCCAATTGCACCTACAGTGCAATAAAGAATTGAACCAAATCTTTTAAGATAAAAATGTTTTAATTTCTTATGGGTCTCAATGACCCGTTTTCAACTATTCAGAGCTAGATACTCACCATGGAACCTCCACCTACAGTAAGTAAAACTTTTTTCTTTAATTTTGCAAAAGAAAAAAGAGGGTACTGCAAGTCAAACTGATGTAGACTCTTAAAGATACTATCATGGTTGCTTTGTATTTTGATAAGTATGGTTTTAGTCACTCCAATAACTAATGAGGAGGTCATAGCCATGTGGTCATGAAGATGGAGGTCGTGGTGGTCGACGATGACCATACTATGATTATTATAATAATCTTGGTCACACATGTGACAGTTATTATAAACTACATAGCTAAGAAACCAAAACTCCTACACAAATCATGCAATCTACGGTGAAAGTCTTATTGGCCTATGTATTATGATCTAGCACACGCTAGAGCAGCATGCCTAATTTCTATCTATATGAAACACTAATAAAAATTCCACTTAATTTCGTCAACATGATAGGTATTTCTTCCAAATCACAACCTATGACATAGATAATTGACATGGGTATTTACAACTACATTGTTCTAACTCTATCATTTGAACCTTTACCGATTCCTCAATCTGCTAAACTACATATTGGAGATATTGTTCAATTAACCCAAAAAGAGACTAACAAATTGTCCCCTTCTCTTGAGTTAAAAAATATTCTTTTCATACCCACTTTCAATTTAAATTTATTATTCATTAGTAAATTCACTAAAATACATAATTGCATTGTCATATTTTTTCTTGATTTTTATATTTTTCATGATCTATCAATGAGGAAGCTGATTGGTTTGAGTAAGGAAAAAGATAATCCTTACTGCTACAAGCGTTCAGTTTCTTCTACTTCTATAGCTTATTATGCCAAGTTGAGTCTCTAGTAAAATAGTTTGGATCATCCAATCCACCTCAAGAGTAAAGATTTTAGCCCAAGATATTTTTGTTCCTCTTTCTACTTTTTAGAATAAAATGGATTATTGTACTGTTTGTCCTCTTGCTAAACATATTAGAGTTCTTTTTCTTGCAAGTACTTTTGTTACTTCCTCCATTTACTTCCTCGATTTTTTAACTTATTGATATAGATATTTGGAGAGGTTATTCTATTCCTTTTCATATCGATGCATGTTATTTTTTAATAATTGTGGATGATTTTTGATATTGCACATGGGTTTTTCTCATGTGATTCAAGCATGAAACATTTTATTTGAAAGAAATTTATTGATCTTATAAATAATCAATTTTTCATAAATTAAAATGGTTATGAGTGATAATAGGATGGAATTCATGGATCATCAATTGTAGACTTATGTTGATTCTCTAGGAATTATTCATCAAACATCTTGTATAGTATACTATAGCAAAATGGTGTAGTTGAGCACAAACATAGAAACCTTGAAGCAGCTCAAGATTTTCATTGCTCTTAAGTTTCATCCTTTTCTAGCCTACATCAAAACAACATAGTGACAGATACTAAATATCCACTCCAACATTATCTTTTCTTTGATAAATTCTCTATATTTCTAGTTTTTGTTTTTTTCTTCTGAGGAACTTAGTCCTCCTAAGCAATGAAATATACTCATGGGCATAACGCTATAGCAATGAAATTAAGGCCTTAGAGTTTAATCACATTTAAACTATGATGCTATTTCCACTGTGCAGATATGCCATCGAATGCAAATGGATATGTAAGATTAAGTATAACTTTGATGGTAGTATTGAAAGGTGTCGAGCGGGGCTTATTGCTAAAGGCTACACTTAAGCTAAAGGCCTAGACTACCAGAAAAAACATTCATTTTTGTTGCTGAATTAGTCACGGGTCATTATCTTACTACCATTGTTGCTGCCAAATGTTAGCTTTTTATTAGCTTGATGTCAATAATTCATTCCTTCATGGTGTTTTAAGTGAGAATGTTTACATGATATTGCTGCCAACTTTTGCTCGAAAGTGGGAGAAAGGAGAACATTAGTCTACCAACTCAACAAATCCTTATAGGGTTTTAAACAAGCCTTCCTTCCATAATTAGTTTTCCAAATTCTCCCTACTACTAATCCAGATTGGTTTCAATCAATCATTTGTTGATTATTCACTCTTTGTCCTTAAATCCAATGGCAACATCACCTTTATACTTGTTTATGTTGATAACATACTACTACTGGCAGCGATCCTGCTTCTATTGGTTCCACTATATTCTTCCTCCAAGATCAATTTTGAATCAAAAATATTAACACTCTAAAATACTTCTTGGGCATTGAAGTTGCATGCTTTAGTTAAAAGGGTGGCAAAATATGATCCGACTTGCCAACTCGACCTATGTTTGATCCATCATAAATAGATTTAGATTTGGACTAAACAGATTCAGATCGTAAATAGGTCGATCTATTTAACCTATTTTTTATTTGAATCGGATTTATATTTGGGTTATCTAACTTGCTTAACCCATTTAATCCGTATAATTTTTGGGTTGGACTTATATATTATCAATTGGATTATCTAAATAGCTTGAGTAATGGGCTAATTGGGCTCCTCTGCTCCGTATTGCATGATATGGCAATTGGAGCACATCAAATCCCACAGTGGATGGCATGCCATGCTACCCTTGTATTTCACCGATTTTCGATCATGCCATGCTCATGTTATCCCTTGTATCTCGCCAATACCCTAGGTCCCATAGCTAGGGTTTTCCACATTCTTCCCCTCCCTTTCTTTCTTCTTTGCCATATTATTTCGGAGACTACCGACACTTCAACTATGCTTGCCACTTGCCGGAGATGAAGGAACTGGAGGCGAAGGAGGCGGTGGGGCATCAACCAGAGGTGCTCCCCAATGCCACCACCTACACCACTGTCAAGTCCTTCTTGGTTCGCTCCCTCCTCTCCCTTCTTGGCGACAATGGCCTTCTCCTCTCCACCCACTCCACCACCAAGCATGCCATCCGCTTCTCCTGCTCCTGCTCTAATGGCCAGCATATCCCTTGCTCCTGCTACAATAGCAGAGGCATAAGCTATGGCTTGTGGATCCTGCAGCATGTAGTAGTGGTGATCGATGACCTAGTGCCCAGTGGACGCCGCCGTCGTGGTCCATTATGCCCATGTGGTGGCGACCTAAAGCTCGATGGAGGGGATCGTAGCAGAGTTCGAGACAAAGTACCGAAGCTAGAGGTAGCTAAAAGAGCTCCAGTCGGACGGAGTTGGAGGTGACGAGAGCATGATTGGGCAAAGATACGGTGAGGGTGGTTGGGCAAAGATGCAACAAAGGCAGTCGAGCAAAGGCCGCGGAGCATGTTTTTTTTTATTTATTTTTTTAAATAGGTTGTAAATGGGTTGAATTTTATTATTTTTTTAACTGAATTATAATTGAATTGTAAATAGGTCGAGTTGGGTAACCTGTTTATTAAATAAGTTGAATTCAGATTTTAAAATCTGACCTATTTAATAAATAGGTCAGGTCCGAGTTCAAAGATTTTTGACTCGACCCGTTTATCTCTGACCCGACTCGATTGCCACCCCTAGCTTTGGTAAAGAATTTTTTTCTCCCAATAGAAATATATCTTAGATATTGTTAAAAATATAGCTGCTTTAGGTGCTAAATCGATGCACACCTTGATGGTACAAGATTTAAAATTATCACATGATGATAGAGAATCTTTGGATGATCCTGGACCATACAGACATTTGATAGATTGTTTGATTTATATCATAATCACCCATCTAAACATTTGTTGTCAATCTTTCTAATCAGTTTATGTAGGCACCACACCAACCTCGTATGGATGCTGCTCCTTGGGTCTTATGACACCTTAAATGATGCCTTGGCTTTGGTATCCTCATGCTTACTTCAAACAACTATCATCTGAGTGCTTATTGTGATACTGATTGGGTGAGTTGTTTCATTACTCACCATTCTATCATAGATTATTCTAGCTTTCCTAGTAATAACCCTACCTTATGGTGCATAAAGAAATAAAGTACCATCTCTTGCTCCACCATTGGGGCTAAATATCGATTAATGGCCTTTATCACTTATGAATTAATTTGCATTATAATTCTATTGTTTGACTTGACTATCCAACACCCTCAAACTGTATATCTCTGATATGATAATCAAGCACCACTTCATATTGCTACTAACCTTGCATTCTATGGATAGATAAAATATATTGAAATTGACTATCATATTATTTGAGAAATGCACAATCCAGACCAAGTTCCTTCGAAGTGACAACCAGCATACCAATATTTTTACTAAGACTTTAAGCCATGTTCAATTTTTTTGTTTGTTAGGCAAGTTCAGCCATATTGATTTACATACACCAAGTTGAAGGAGAGTATTAAAATTATCAGAATAATATACAATCTCATACAATTGTTAGAATCATTCATAATCTCACCTATTACAGTATGCATGATCTTAGAAATCATAGCTACCATATATTGCATGCATAATCCTGGTATATCAACTCATAGCAATCTCTAAAAATTATGAGATCAGGTTGTTATATTCAAATTTAGTATATATATATATATATATATCAGATCATGGGATTTTACAATTATATTATACTATATTAGATCCTATTTTTTTGTATTAGATCCTATTTTTTCCATATTTTTAGGATTTATTTATTATATTTTACTATATCTAATCCCTCAATTTATATATAAAGCATACCAATGCCATGAATATAACAAGCTACTCAAATCTCATTTCCAATACAAAGTTTTTAGTTTCTAATCTTGAACAAATGGTGTGCATTTCTCACAAACCTGAAAACCAGCACATGAGATTTGAATGCTCAAAAGTTAATACTTCACCCTACGAATGTTGCGTCCTTGTAAATCTCAAGCTGGCTTCTAGCTTTGGTGTAATTCATAAAAACAATAATCTATATGGCTTGGAAAATGGGCCTATGATGTACTTTTTCTTTGTGATGGAAAATTAGGCAAAGCCCAATCATAATCGTAATCTCCTTGATATGGGTTGGTTATGCACATTCTTATGAGTAATACTTTGTGCACCGCATGTGGTGTAGTAAAACTACACCACCCCATGTGATTGGGCCATATAGTCATACGAAAGAGATATTTTTAGCCATAGGATGTTATAAAGAAGTCATAATTTAGCCACAAAATGTCATAAAGAAGAGATATTTTTATCATTAAAAATTTATAAAATTTTTAAATGATGAATATATTATTTTCTCTTTATGACTTCTGAAAGAAAACTCATAACATCCTGTGTGCAAAAAGTTATAATACGGCCACAGGATATCATAATTTTTTTAAAAGAGGAAGGGTATTTTCGTAATTCAAAATTTTAAACCAAAAAATAAAATTATAGGCATTAAATATATCTTGGAAAGCAGTGACTACACAGCTCAATCACATGGAATGGTATATTTTTTCTGCACCATGTGCGTTGCACAAAGTATTTCTCCATTCTTATTGTTGAAAGAGGGCATAGTGCAAAAGAGCCAATAACATATAAGGTTGTTACTTCGTTGGTGTGATGAAAAGAGCTAGTAACAAGTAGATCCGCTAAAGTGGGCTATGTCAAGTTGATGGCCATGCCTAACCAAACCCAACCTTTTAAGTGTCAAGCTTAACACACTCAACATGCTTAATGCCAATATTTGTTCAATCCATGCCCATGCAACCATATATCAAGTCTGTGTTTGGTTCAGCTAAGTTAATGATATTAGGCAGAGTTGAATGATGATATATGGGAAGGTCGAAGCACTTCTAGGGATATCAATGGGTACCCTACCCGATGGGTACCCATCCTTACCCATCGAGTAGAGTTGTTTTTCTTTTTTTTTTTGAAAAATCCACCATGGGTTGGATTAGGGTCTTGGTTTTAAAAACCTATAGCGGATAGGATCGAATTGAGGATTTACCACTAAACCCTATCTTACCCAACCCATTATGTATATATATTTACTAAAATATCCCCCTCCATAATAGCATATTTACAAATATACTTATATATATATACACCAAATCTGTTAGGGACTTAGGATTTTTTTTTGATTTCTCTACTCTCTGATCTCTCTCCCTCCTTGATCCCAAGTAGTCGCCATCATCACAACTCTTCAGTCTCTCCCTCTCTTCTTGAATCGAGGGTTTTTGTCTCATCATTAGTCATTACCACCATGTGAGCCACCGCATAAGCCACCTATAAGAGTCACATCTCTCTCTCCTCAAACAATCAAGCCACCATGAGCCTCTCTCTCGCTCTCTCTCTCTCTCCTTATGAGCCATTGCTGCCACGAGTCACCATAATAGCCATTGCATTGTACATTTGCTTTGGTGGATTGTGAGTAGGACAAGTATTACCCACCACTTGCATAGGTAGGGTAAGGATTTAAAATCCCTACACGCCATGGTTGGTAGGGTCGGGTGGTGGGTAGGGTATGAATTTTGCTATGGGGTAGAGGATGGATAGGGTACAGATTTATCAAATTCCGTATCCTATCCTATCCATTAATATCCCTAGGCACTTCTTCCAATGTCTATTTGGACATTTCTATATTAGGAATCGATCCTATCGGCCTACCCAATCTGCATCTTTGAAGAGCCGGCTGAAGTCCTAATCTAAATCCTTGTCTGTGAGATGTTGGTTTATAAAAAGAAAAAAGGGCTATATGGTTCCTTTTATTTTCTATATATAGGATTTGGATTGGAGGTTTTGAGTTGATATGCACTATAATTGGTCTACTTAGTCTATGAATCTAGTAGAAAATTTAGTCTAATCCTACTGGATCACATAAAGAAATTTTTAAGGTAGTGGAAAAGGTATGAGATATCTTCAACCATTTGAGAACTAATTGTTGAGTGGCATGAATGGTGGCACTTATACATTGCCATATATATATTTTTTTGATAAGGTGGAAATGTTCATACCATTCTAGTATTAATAATTTAATACAACTAACAAAATTAGAGGAAAGAGTCTTTCAAAAGGCTAGAGGGGTCTCTCCTACATCAGTCCATACCATCTCATCAATATGCTCAGCTACATAAGAGGCCATTCAATACTCAACAGCACTGTTGATCTCGCAATACACATAATACAAATGTCGATAGAGAGGCATCCTCTTATCACGTGCCAAAATATCATACAGAAGATGGTGTGACATTACCCTCGGTGGTTGCTATTGAAGCCAAGCAATCATCATGGTTGAATCCCTCTTAACCACCAGCCTCTTTGCTCCAAGTCTCAATCTGGCAAATGTGATGCCAGCCCAATCCATCTGCAAGTCAGCTATTGGAATCGTGCTTCCAATGAAACGACACCTATCCACCGTGACAAACCTAGAGTCAAGTCTATGAACCACAAAACCCATGTCCCCTTTTCTCCCTCTTATGCTACCGTCGAAGTTGACCTTGAGAAAGTCAAGTGGTGGGGGCTCTTAAGTAATAAACACCAATCGAGACACTATTGGAGCAGCTAGGGAGTTTCAGATATCCTGAGTTCTCGAGGTTAAATTAGCCGATAAGTATTGCATGCTCTTCATAGCCTAAATCATCGTCTTCTCAACCAATTGAGTAATTTAATTAAAGTTTCTTTGAAATTAAAATATTAAAATTAAGCCACTTTTACATAATTTAAGGATATAACATAAATTTATTTATTTATCAGATTAGGTTAAATAAGATCAAGTTGGGTATAATTGAGTTAGATTCTAAGTTTTAGTTGGATTGAAATCTATTAGTAATTCACTATAATTCTATTTGAAATTTTTGAGCCCTTGTCTATTCGAGGTTCATGCACCGCCACCCAATAAATGGCTTGGTCTGTCTCGATATTTGTTGAACTTAATCAAAGTTTTCGGTCCGATGAGTAGCCTATTCTTGATTGTAAATCTCACATTAATTTTAATATAGAAAAATAATTTGCTCATCCTGGAAGTTTACCGTCGATGGTAATTGATTCATACGAGGGCCTAGATGAAAGAAAACATGGTGACCATAAATTTTTCTTTTTTAATTCAAATATATGATCGAATCACCCGCGGTATGAGCGTGGAAGCTCGCACCGCGTGACCCATACTTTTTTTTTTTTTAATTCAAATACATGTATGATCGAATTACCCGCGGTATGAGCGGGAAGCTCGCACCGCGTGACCCATAAATTTTTTTTTTTTTTTAATTCAAATACATGCATGATCGAATCACCCGCGGTATGAGCGTGGAAGCTCGCCACGCGGGCAAAGAATTTTCCTTTCAACATAAGAAAAAGCCTAAAAAATTATTCCAGGAAAACCTCAACGTCACCCACTTCGCCGATTTCCCCGGTGACATGAGATCGCATCAAAGAACGAACCCCTAAAATGTGGCGCGGGAACACCCCCAGGGCCCCCCGCCTCTCAATTTTCCCGCGCCCCACCTTAATCTTCTTCCACTTCCCATATCTAGGAATAGGGTTAGGGTTTCGATCCGGCCCATAGTGAACCGACGAAAGATGTACGGCAGCCAGGGCGATGGTGGAGCCTCCCTCTTCTCCGGCGGCGGTTTCATGCCTTCGCAGGCCACCCAAACACCCGATTCTTCCTTCTCCAAGGTCCGCCGACGCATAAAAATCCAATCGTTTTGTTTTAATCCTCTCTCTTTCCCCTTTTTTCTTCTGCGACCTCACGCCGTTAACTTTCCCTCCTTCAGAGTCGCGGCGCTCAGGGTGTTCTTCCGCTCACCGTGAAGCAGATCAGCGAAGCTTATCATTCCAACGACGACAAGTCCAATTTCGTCGTTGATGGGGTCGACGCCTCCAATGTAATTGATCTTTTCTACGAAATCTTTTAGTGAATCCCCAACCCGAAACTTAATTCTTTGGGGTGGTTGATGTTTTCTGGGTGTTGGCAGGTGAGGCTACGGGGACTTGTGATGAACAAGGTGGAGAAGGTTACTGATGTCACCTTCACGCTTGATGATGGCACGGGTCGGATTGAGGTCCACAGATGGTGAGATTATTATCCTCTTTATCATCCTATATAGCAAGTGGGATTTTTTTTTTTCTTTAATTGCTTACATCAATTCAACTCCATCTTTAAGGGTAAATGAGACTTCGGATACAAATGAAATGGCTCTTATTCAGTAAGTGTTATGAACTCCTGATGTTTGTTTACTTCTCTACTTCTATGTGCTATGGTTCTTAAATTGATCCCCTTTTTTGTTGGTTAGGAATGGAATGTATGTCACTATTAATGGTAGCTTGAAAGGGTTCCAGGGCAAAAAGCATGTCGTGGCCTTCTCTGTTCGGTGAGCAATACAATATTTCTCATAGTACATCTTAATTCCGAGGACATGTTCTGATGTAATGAAGTTCTATATTAACAAATTGGCTCGTTAGTTGAGTTGGATTTTCCCCTCGTGTTATGTCTTTTGGAAGCATATTGTAATTCAGTTTGACTAAAAATTCCTATGAAATGACTGAGGGCCTACTTATTCATGCAGAAGCTGCTGAATCTATCATGATGGAACTAGATTGACGTGTATCTAGATTCGAATACATACGTACATATGTACGTGTGCATAAACTGCAGGATTTTCTTGGACTCTCATCATTTTTAACATCTTACATCTTTCACTAGGAATAGAACCTTAAATTTCATCCATATTTTTGTATGAGCTGGTTTTCATTGTTTTCGTGTCAAGGTTTACTAGTTCTAATTATATTCCTTGCCTCTTATCAAAGCCAAGATCTTTCCATAATGAAAAAGTAGCCTAAGTTTTCTAAATTACAAAATTTAGTTCCTCATCTCACCCCATCTAAAAAGATGTTATGGATGCATGGGTAGGCATGGCCGATATAGAAGTGGCCTTGTGATTGACTGTCAATATTAAAACCTTGGAATTTGCATTATGGCTTACTTTTTGCTAGACATAACTGTTGTGATACCACTTGCTCTGATACCACTTGTTGGAAGGATCTCTGACGTGTGTGGAATACAGATCCCTGCCCAATATCGTAATTCTGATGACGATGTCATTATCGCAACAGAAAGGAAGAAGAGATATAAAAAGGATAATCAAATATGTGGATCTACCCAAGGCTCACCTTTATGGGGCATGCAAGCTTCACTATGAGAAAAGAGAAAATTATAAGAGGAGATTACAGCCTCTCAACTCTTATATATTAATTCCTCTTTTTCAACAAGAAGCACAATTTTTCATAACAAAGCTCTCATCTTTGGAGATCTCTCAGCTTTGGCCGCTGCCTGGGCACTCCCCTAAGGCTCTGTCGCTGCTAGCCAACGTTCGACCAAGCTATTTGTGCCACTCTGATCCACAGGCCATCAGGCATCGTTTATGGGCTTTAATTTGAGTCCAAAATATCTTTAGACTCCTATTAGGACTCCAAAACATCCTTTGGCCGTTTGATCATGTCCGCAAGCTCTCGCAGCCATCCAATCATGCACTCTACATGAAAAACTGCTTGTAGACCGCGTAAAATGCCCTTGAACCACTAAGGGTCCACACCTTGCGTGCGGACTGCGTGAACGCCCTATGGACCGTGTGGTCAAGCATCTTGGACTGCATGGTCGCGTAGCCTGGGCCGCACGCCTACATGCCCAAGCCGTGCATGCCTACAGGCCGTGCATGCCTGTGGGCCACGCCCTGCTGTGGGCTACATTCTCCTATGGGTTTCTTCGCGTGGGCTTTGTTGTGGGCTTCTCTGTTGTTGCTATGAATTGAATTCGAGATGCTAAATTTCAACAATCTCCACCTCGACTCGACATTCAACCTCCATCGAACTTTGAGAGTCCATTTCCATCATATGCTGTGATCTATTTGACCTGAGACCTAGTCGGGGTAGCCTTTTATAGCAATAGAAACTTCATCTTGCAACATCATCTATCATCTTTCCGAGTCTCGCATCTCATGTCAAATCTATCTGTACTTGGAGCTCCTTTTCGTGTTGAGCTCCCACTAGCATCTGAAGCTCCATCTTGCACTGAGCTTCCTGCTTACAGATGGTGTTCTTTATATTTTCTTCTTGTTGGAGATAAACCCTGCTCTCATCGAAGTCCAGCCTGATGCTTAGCCTAATGCAATCGGTAATCACGGAAGAGCTTCGATCGAAAATTCTTCTTCAGCGGCCAAGCCTTAGTCGAACTCCTTCGGTCGGTCGAACTCCTCAGCGGTCGAGCCCCAGTCGAACTCCTCCATCGGTCGAACTCCTTTCGAACTCCCCCAGCGGCTGAATTTCTGCCGAACTTCTCTAGGAGCTGAACTTTTTTCAGATTCTTTCTGCAGTCGGATTTCTATGGGAGCCGGACTTCTTTCGGATTATTCCTACCGTTGGATTCCTCTAGGAGCCGAACTTCTTTCAGAATTTTTCTTTAGTCGGATTTCTCTAGGAGTCGAACTTCTTTCGGATCGCTCATGCAGTTGGACTCCTTCAGGAGTCGGACTCCTTTCGGATATCTCCTCCAGTCAGACTCCTCCAGGAGTTGGACTCCTTCCGAATATCTCCTTCAGTTGGATTTCTATAGAAGTTGAACTCCTTCCGAATTGCTCCTGCAGTCAGACTCCTCTAGGAGCCGAACTCTTTTTGGACTTTTTCTTCGGTCGGATTCCTTCAGGAGCCGAACTCCTTCCAGAATTTTTCTTCAATCGGATTGCTTCAGGAGCCGAACTCTTTTCGAACTCCTCTAGGAGCCAGACTCTTTCTGGATATCTCCTCCAGTCGGACTCCTCCAGGAGTCGGACTCCTTTCGGATATCTCCTTCAGTCGGACTCCTTCAGTAGCCGAATTCCTTCCAGAATTCTCCTTCAGTCGGATTCCTCCAAGAGCCGAACTCCTTCCGGATTGCTCCTACAGTCGGACTCTTTCAGGATTCGAACTTCTTCCGAATTGCTCCTGCAGTCGGAGTCCTTTAGGAATCGAACTTCTTTCGGACTTCTCCTTCAGTCGGAGACCTTCAGGAGCCGAACTTCTTTCAGAATTCTTCTTCAGTCGAATTTTTATAGGAGCCGAACTCCTTCCGAATTGCTCAAGTAGTCGGATTCCTCCAGGAGCCGAACTTCTTTCGGACTTCTTCTTCAGTCGGATTCCTCCAGGAGTTGAACTCCTTCCAGAATTCTCCTTCAGTCGGATTCCTCCAGGAGCCGAACTTTTTTCGGATTGCTCCTGCAGTTGGACTCTTTCAGGTTACAAACTTTTTTCGGATATCTCCTCCAGTCAGACTCCTCCAGGAACCGGACTCCTTTCGGATATCTTCTTTGATCAGACTTCTTCAGGAGCTGAACTTCTTCTAAAATTCTTCTTCAATCAGATTCCTCCAGGAGCCGAACTTCTTCTGAATTGCTCCTGCAGTCGAACTCCTCCAGCAGCCGGACTTCTTTCGGATATCTCCTTCAGTCGGACTCCTCCAGGATCCGAACTCCTTTCGGATATCTCCTTCAGTTGGATTTCTCCAGGAGCCGACCTTCTTCTGGATTACTCTTGTAGTCGACTCCTCCAGCTCAGTCAGACTCTGAATGCATGCTTCCACCAGACGATATAGCTGTCATTATCGGTCAGGCAACATGTCTTTCTCCATAACAAACTCCATGCGGCCCACGATCAGACGGTATGGCCGCCACTATCAGTCTGGCGACACCTCTCTCTTCGTAGTAAATTCCACATGGCCCACGATCAAACGATATGGCTGCCACTATCGGTCTGGCGACATCTCTTTCCGTAGCAAACCCCACGCGGTCTACTACCGGACGATATGGCTGTCACCATCAATCTACCATAGGCTCCGTCTATAAAAAGGAATCCTCTAGATACGTTTTTTCTATGCTCTCTTCTCCTTTTCAAAACTTTGCTGGACTCTTTCATGAGCACTCCATTTATATTGGCCAGAAGAGCCGACTTGATCGTCGGAGGATCCTGTCGGAGCCACCACCACCGACTCCGGACGAAACTTTATTTTGCAGGTCATCGGCGGCGACGTCGTCTTCCTCGACTCCAGCTCGATCCGGTGACAACCAGATTTTGCTCCAATAGAATTAGCGCTGGAGAAAGGGACTCTGTCCTTGAGGTATCCTTGTTCTTAAAGGAGTGCTTAGTCGATCCTGCCGATTTTCTTCTTCAAGATTCATCTTCACTCACTTCCTCAATCCCAAGAAATTTCTCAAAAGAAGGCGACTATCCGAAGATTTACCGCTTCTGTCACCAGATCTGAGCCAGATCCATCCATTCCTGTTCCATCGTCGGAACTTCAACCTCCACCTCCATCGGCGGCTAAGGTAGGTCCGGAGCAGTTTAATCTGCTGATGCAGCGGGTTCAGGGCCTCACCGAGATGGTGCAGGCCATGCGGCAGCCTCTGGCGGCGACTCCGCTAGGAAATCCGCCATCAGGATGTCGAAAACTGATCCCAAGGAAGGACACTTGGGTTAGCATATCCATCGTCCCTAGGAAGGGAAAACAGAGAGCAGAGGATTCGTGTTCGGATCATGATTCTCCTTTGGAGGAGACCTTCCCCATCTACAGTCGGAAGCCATCCAAGATCTACGATCGAGACGACGTTCTCGATCATAAATTGCAGAGGATGGATTGAGAAACTCTGCCACGTCGCCCCAGCTCATCATGATGATGTCTGCATCGATCCCTCTTTCTCTCCTCGAATTATGTAAGAGAACTTCGAGCTTTCCCAACTTGAAAGCTACGACGGAACTTCTGATCCAGTCGATCATTTGAAGGCCTTCCGGACCACGATGCTGCTTTATGGCGCACCAGACGCCATCTTATGTCGAGCTTTCCTGTCCATCCTGAAGGGAGCAGCAAGATACTGGTACTCGGCATTGAGGCCAGGCACGATCTTCTCCTTTGGTCAGATAAGCCATCAGTTTGTGGTTCACTTCGTCAGCAGCCGACGTCCGCGTAGAGGTTCGGATTTTCTGATGAATGTCAAGCAGAAGGAGAAATCCATTCGGACTTATGTCATCCGGTTTAATGCTGCTGCATTGGAGATTCAGAATCTGGACCAGTTTGTTGCAATGGTCGAATTCAAGGACGGCCTTCGGAATAATGATTTGTTGTTTTCCTTGGAGAAGAAGTAGCTCAGGGACTTAGCTGATTTGCTAGCTCGGGCTGAAGGATATGCCCAAGCGGAAGAAGCCTTCAAATTGAGAGATGAGGGAGCCGCAGGAGAGAGGCGAGCGGGCGAGTCTAGTAGACCTGTCGCTGATGGAGGGCCGAATGAAGTTCGGCCGCGCTCACAGATCCCCCTCGAACGCAAGCGAGCCCAAACTCGAGCTCGTCATCAAAGAAGCCCCGACGGAAGGGCGTGAAGAAGTTCCCCTAGGAAGGTTTCACAACTACGCCCCCCTCAATGCTTCACAGATGCCGGCCTGAAGCAAGAGAAAATCAGCCAAGGGCGCTATCGCAGCTAGAACCACCAATGAGGAAGGAACAATAAGGAGATCGGCCACCTTCCGGCATCATCAATGCCATCTCTGGGGGGAGGCTTAGTACTTCGGCGAGCCGTCATCTCTCAGCCTCAGAGTCAGGGGAAGCTTGCCCCAAATCGGGAAGGCCCGTATGAAGTAGAGGAGGTCGTTCGGTCCGGAACTTAATGCCTGAAGAAGCTCGGAGGAAGAATGCTCCCACGACCTTGGAACTTAGAGAATCTGAGAATGTACTGCCTATAATTTTTCTTCAATAAAACTTCATTTCAACATTATTGTTTCTTGGTGCAAAAACTATGCGATGACAGAAAAGAAACAACCAAAAGTGGTCATATTAGGAACATGTGGAGAATCTCATCCTAACATGAGCAAGTCGAAGGCCTCGTTTATTTTAGACGAGATGGAGGGAAAGGCCCTGACAACGGCCCTTATGTGCTCTCACAGTCCGTTAGGAATAGGAGGAGAACCTCGTCCTAACGTGATCAAAGTCAAAGCTCTCGTTCATTTTAGATGAGATGGGGGGAGAGGCTCTGATAACGGCCCTTATGTGCCCCCACAGTCCGTTAGGAATAGAAGGAGAACCTCGTCCTAACGCGAGCAAAGTCGAAGGTCTCGTTCATTTTAGACGAGATGGGGGGAAAGGCCCTGACAATGCCCCCACAGCCTGTTAGGAATAGGAGGAGAACCTCGTCCTAACGCGCAGAAGTCGGAAGGCCTCATTTCATTTTAGCACGAGATGGGAAAGAGGGTTCCTCTGACAACGTCCTTATGTGGCTTCACAGCTCGTTTAGGAACATGAGGATGAAACCTCGTCCTAAACGCGAGCAAGTCCGAAGGCCTCGTTCATTTTAGACGAGATGTGGGGATAGGCTCTAACAACGGCGCTCTTATGTGCCCCCACGCCCATTAGGAACAGGAAACCTTCATCCTAATGTGAGCATAAGTCGAAGGCCTCGTTCATTTTAGATGGAACGAAAGGAAAGGCCGCTGACAATGGCCCTCATTTGTGCCCGACAATAAAATTTATAAGATAAAATCTCCTTCAACCTTGGTTGCTGAGATAAGATCTCCCCGAGCTCCAGAGTCTACGTCAACAGGAGATAAGATTCCCTTTCAATCTCGGCTGCTGGAAGATACGATCTTCCCCGAGCCTCAAAGTCTACGTCATAGGAGATAAGACTTCTACAACTCGGCTGCTGGAGATAAATTTCTTTCGAGCTTCACGTCAACAGGAGAATGCAGATCTTCCTTCAACCTCGGTGCTGGAGATAAGATCTCTTCCGAGACTCCACCTTCAACCTCGGCTGTATGGAGATAAGATCTCCTCCGAGCCTCAGGAGTCTACGTCAATATAATAAGATCTCCTTCAATCTCGGTTGGAACAGAATAAGATCTTCCTCGAGTATTCTAGAGTCCTACTCAATAGAGATAAGATTTGTACCTCACATCTTGATTGTCTGAGAGATAAGATCTCCTCGAGCTCGATCTTTCAATCTTTGGTTGTTATGGAGATAAGACTTCTCCAACTGTCGATTGGAGATTAAGATCCTTTCCTCGAGCTTCAGAGTTTACGTCAAAAGGAGATAAGATCTCCTTCAATCTCGGCTTTGCTGAGATAAGATCTCCTCTGAGCTCCACCTTCAACTCCGGTTGCTTTGGAGATAAGATCTTCCTCGAGCCTCAGAGTCTACTGTCAACAAGAGATTAAGATTTGTATTCCAACCTCGGCTGCTGGAGATAAGATCTCCTCCGAGCTTCAGAGTCTACGTCAACAGGAGATAAGATCTCTTTCAACCTTGCTTGCTGGGATAAGATCCCCCGAGCTCCACCTTTCAACTCACTTTGGCTGCCTTAGAGATATAGGATCTTTTTCGAGTCCTCAAATTCTACGTCAAGAGGGGAATGAATAAGATCTCTTCAATTCTCGGCTGCTGAGATTAAGATCTCCCCTCGAGGTCTAGGAAGTCTATGTTTCAACAGGAGATAAGATCTCCTTCAACCTTGGTGTAGAGATAAAATCTCTTCTCGAGTTCCACATTCAACCTCTGGTTTGCTGGAGATAAAGATCTGGCCTCGAGCCTCAGAGTCTACGTCAACAGGGATAAGATCTCTTTTAATTCTCGGCTGGAGATAAGATCTCCTTCGAGTTTCAGAGTCTACGTCAACACGGAGAATAAGTCTTCTAACACCCTATTTGGAGAGATAACGATCTCCCTTCCGAGCTGCAACCTCAACTGCTGTGAAAGATAAGACATTTCATCTGACCTTTAAGATCTCCCTACCGTCAATCAGGGAAGACAAGACTCTTCAACTCGCTGCGAGATAAGATCTCTCTATCGACTTATAACACTCAAACCTCGCTGGAAGACAAAATTACTCTCCCCGAGCTTTCAATTCTACTGTGTAAGAGCCGAAAAAAATTGGCGAATTCGCCAGAAAAATCATTTCAAGTACCACCCTTCCTTGAATTTCGAAACTCGAAAGTGTGGAAAGCTATGTTGGGGATCCACAAATCTTGCTCCCACCGAAGTCCAGACTTGATGGCTTAGCTAATGCAATACGGTAAATCACGGAAAGAAGCTGTCGATGGAAAAAATTCCTTTCAACAGGTCAACCCCCTTACAAACTCCTCAGCGCCGAGCCACCAGTCGAACTCCTCCATTGGTCGAATCCCTCTCGAACTCCTCCAACGGTCGAATTTCTGCCGAACTTCTCCAGGAGCCAAACTTTTTTCGGATTCCTCCTGCAGTCGGATTTCTACGGAAGCCGGACTCCTTTCGGATTTGCTCCCGGTCGTCGGATTTCTCTAAGAGCGAACTTCTTCCAGAATTCTCCTTCAGTCGGATTCCTCCAGGAGCCGAACTTCTTTCGGATCGCTCATGCAGTCGGACTCCTCCAGGTGCCGAACTCCTTTCGGATTGCTCCTGCAAGAGTCGGACTCCTTCCGGATATCTCTTCCAGTCGGATTTCTTTTGGATATCTCCTTCAGTCGGATTTTTATAGAAGCTGAACTCCTTCCGGATTGTTTCTGCAGTCGGACTCCTCCAGGAGCCGAACTTCTTTTCGGACTTTTTCAGTCGGATTCCTTCAGGAGTCGAACTTTTCCAAAATTCTCCTTCAGTCGGATTCCTTTAGGAGCCGAACTCCTTCCGAATTGCTCCTGCAGTTGGACTCCTTCAGGAGCTGAACTCCTTTCGGACTCTTTCAGGAGTCGAATTTCTTTCGGATATCTCCTTCAGTCAGACTCCTCCATGAGTCGGACTCCTTCCGGATATCTCCTTCAGGAGCATGAACTCCTTCCAGAATTCTCCTTTCAGTCGATTTCTTAAGCCGAACTCCTTCCGGATTGCTTCTGTAGGCGGACTCCTCCAGGAGCCGAACTTCTTTCGAATTTCTTCTTCAGTCGGATTCCTCCAGGAGTCGAACTCCTTCTAGAATTCTCTTTCGATTGGATTTCTACAGGAGCCGAACTCCTTCGGATTTTTCTTTTCCGTCGGATTTCTTCAGGAGCCGAACTCCTTTCGACTTTTTCTTCCAGTCGGATTCCTCCAGGAGTCGAACTTCTTCCAGAATTCTCTTCAGTCGCATTTCTTCAGGAGCCGAACTTCCTTCCGGATTGCTCCTGCAGCGAACTCCTCCAGGAGCCGAAACTTCTTTGACTTTTTCTTCAGTCGGATCTCCAGAGTCGAACTTCTTCTAGAATTTTTCTTCTCCCAGTTGGATCCTCCAGGAGCCGAACTCCTTCCGGATTGCTCCTACAGTTGGATCCTCCAGGAGCCGAACTTCTTTCAGAATTCTCCTCGTCGTGATTCCTTCAGGAGCCGAACTCTTTTCGGAGTCCTTCAGGAGCCAAACTCCTTTTGGATATCTCCTCCAATCGGACTCTTCTAAGAGCCGAACTCCTTTCGGATATCTCTTTCAGTCGGATTCCTTCAGGAGCCAAACTCCTTTCGGATTTCTTATTCAGTCGGATTCCTTCAGGAGCCGACCTTCTTTCGGATTACTCTTATAGTCGGACTCCTCTAGCTCAGTCGGACTCTGAATGCATGCTTTCACCAGACGGCATGGCTTGCCATTATCGGTCTGGCAACATCTTTTTTTGTAATAAATCCCATGCAGTCTACGATCAGACGGTATGGCCGCCACTATCAGTCTGGTGACACCTCTCTCTTCGTAGCAAACTCCATGCGGCCCACGACCAGACGGTTTGGCTGCCACTATCGGTCTGGCGACACCTCTCTCCGTAGCAAACCCTACGCGGCCTACTACCGGACGATATGACTGTCACCATCAATCTACCACAGGCTCCATCTATAAAAAGGGACCATTCAGATACGTTTTTCCTAAGCTCTCTTCTCCTTCTCAAAATTTCACTGAATTCTTTCCTGAGCACTCCATTTCTGTTGGTCAGAAGAGCTGATTTGATCGTCGGAGGGTCCTATTGGAGCCACCACCATCGACTCTAGACGGAACTTTATTTTGTAGGTCACTGACGGTGACCTCGTCTTCCTCGACTCCAGCTCGATCCGGTGACAACCAGATTCTGCCCGCCACTATCAGTCTGGCGACATCTCTCTTCGTAGCAAATCCCACGCGGCCCACGACCAGACGGTATGGCTACCACTATCGATTTGGCGATACCTCTTTCTCCGTAGCAAACCCCATGCGGCCTACTATCGAACGATATGGCTGTCACCATCAATCTACCACAGGCTCCATCTATAAAAAGGGACCTTCCTGATACGTTTTTACCTTAAGCTTCTTCTCCTTTCCAAATTCCGCTTGAACTCTTTCCTGATACTCCATTTTCTGTTGGCCAGAAAGCTGACTTGATCGTCGGAGGATCTTGCCGAAGTCCACACCATGATTCGAAACGGGGATTTTATTTTTGCAGGTTACGGGCGGCGATTCTCTTCCTCGACCTTAGCTAACCAATTGGGGACAATCAAGAATTCTGCACCAACACTTTTCTTCATAATAATCATACCGCCATAATAACCTTCAGATTCTCAATTCGATTTCTTCATCTGTAGCTACTTGAATCCAGTTTGTTCAGTAAAAATCAGATTCCTCTGAAATTGGGGTAATGCATCGGACCTCACCCCAAAATTTTTACATTGCTCCTATGCATGTGTCTGCAAGTTATTAAGCCCAATGCTCTTGAATCGCACAGTTTCATCCATCCGGCAAATGAATAATTGCCATCACTGCTCTTTAGAAAGTCAAATAGCTCCTCTCTGCAATAAAATAATGCGACATGCCGAATCCTCTAAACATTTCACTACTGTGAGAGTAAGATTACTCATTTGAGATCATAAATACATCATTGGTCTCATCAGTATGGCTATCTTTGGAACGCCACCATAGTAGCTTTCGTTCGATCCTCTATGCTGTTACGGCAATATCTGACTTGATGCCCGACTTATCACTCGATAGCCATATGATTCTTGTTGGGAGTCCTGACTTTGGATTTTTAGCCACCTACCTTGCGATATCCTTTGTCGCCTGGTGACCTCTGCCACCACCACCTTCAGTCATCGTCAAAGCCAAGTTGCCATCTAAACTCGAGGCTTGGTTTTCTTGTTTGAGAATCTTGTTCTGAAAAATGCAAAAGTAATCTCGTGCATCTTCATGGTGTTCTTTCTCACTAAAAGAGCAGTCACCAAAGACTCAAAAGGAGAAAGTGACGAAAGCAAGATCAATGCTTAGTCTTTTTCTAAACCTTTTTATCGATGCTGAGGAGATCAGTGAGGATTTTCTGAAAGTTGCTGAAATGCTTCTACACGCTTTGCTCCTCACTCAGCTGATACAATTGCTTCCAGAGGAAGAGAGCATTGGTGAGTGACTTCGTCATATACATCTCCTCGAATTTCGTCCACATCGCCATCGAGAAAGTCTTGCTAAGCATATGGATCAGCACATCATCCGTCAAGTACAAGTAGATCGTGCTCATCCCCTGCATTTGGAGCATCCTCCAATCTTTCACCTCCATAGTAATCGGCTTCTTGCACAAAAAAGCATCAATCAATCCTTGTTGGATGAGTACGTCCTTCACCCTCGCTTGCCATAGGGAGAATTTGTTCTTCCCATCATATCGATTAGTCTCTACCTTGATTGAGCCTGTCTTCTTTATCTTCTTCAATTTTGATCAACACTACTGCGATTTGAAAATTCTGGCGCTCTGATAATCTAGCTTTGATATCAATTGTTGTGATATCACTTGCTATGATAACACTTGTTGGGAGGATCTCTCATGAGTGCGGAATATGGATCTTCGTCCAAGATCGTAATTCCGATGACGATGTCAATATTGTAACAGAAAGAAAGAAGAGATATCAAAATTGTACAATCAAATACATGGATCAGTCCAAGGCTCACCTTCACAAGGCATGCAAGCTTCACTATGAGAAAAAAAAAATTACAAGGGAAGATTACATCTTTTTAACTCTCACACATCAATTTCTCTCTCTCAACAAAAAGCACAATCCCTCACAATAAAGCTCTCATCTCTGGAGATCTCTTAGCTCTGGCCACTGCCTGAGCACTCCCTATGTGCTCTCTTGAGGCTCTACCACTGCTAGCTGACGTTCTACCAAGCTTTGTTTGCGTCACTCTGATTCATAGGCCATCAGGCCTCTTTTAAGGGCTTTAATCCGAGTTCAAAACGTTTTTAGACTCTTATTAGGACTCCAGGACACCTTTTGGTCGTCTGATCATGCCTGCAAACTCCTGCAGCCATCCGATCATGCACTCCGCACGAAAAACTGCTGTCAACCACGTAAAATGCCCTTGAACCGCTAAGGGTCCATGCCTCGCATGTGGACTATGTGAATGCCCCATGGACCTTGCGGTTGTGCATCTTGGACAGCATGTTGCATGTCTTCGACTTTGTGTTGCACGTCCTGAGTTGTGCCTGGGCTGCGTGCGCTCACACTTAGGCCGCACGTGCTTGCGGGCCGCATGCTTTTACGGGCTTCTTTGCATGGGTTTCGCTGTGGGCTCCTCCGTTGCTACAGTGGGTCGAATTCGAGGTGCTAAATCCCAACAATAACGGTTTAACCTGCAAATGTCATGTTAAATTCATTCTAGCCAAGCACATTTTCTATTCTAAGATCATTTAAGCACAATTTTGGCTTGAAAATTGGCAATATATCTCTAGCCAATTTGATGATTGGTAATTATTCCCCCTTCCACCTTTAATCATATTGGTAGAAGCATATTCATGTTTAGGATTTATCAAGATATTTCATTGTTTAAAAGTGACAAGCATATTTTTTGTTGTTATCATGCATATTTCATGCATGTCATATTCAGAACAAGTTGGGCATTATGGGATTTTTTACATCATTTGTTTACCCAAAAAAAGAGGATTTTCCACATCATTTATTACATTTTGGTGTTTCCATAACTTTTAGGCTTTTTAAGAGTTGTCTTGTATAAATATTTTTGATTTTTATAATTTTTAGGCATTTAATTAGATATATGAAATTTCGTGCTTTTTGACGCATTTGCAGGTGTTTTGATTTTTTTTTTTAAAACTTTTTTATGCATTATTAGGGAATTCCAATCCCTTACAATACATTCTATTTTTTTTTTTTTTTAGAAGCATTTTGAGGTTTTTGTGTCTTTTAAGACATTTTTCTACCTACTCTGTAAAATTTCATCCTTTTTCTGATGTACTTAGGTTTCTGAGATTTTTAGCCTTTTCTTGCCTTTATGATATACTTGAGCTGGGAGATTTTTGAGTGATGATGTGTTGATTGGCCCAAAGATTGTTAAACTCGAATTTTTGTCAACATGATTAGGCTGTAAGTTGGCTTCCTTGCCTAGCAAACAATCTTGACCATTACCCTTACCATAAAAAATGAAATATCTACTTCTGTAATTCAAATAGTATCTCCTAAATATGTTTACTATTTCGATAAACTTAGTCTCATGTTTTCAGAAGTCAAAACCCCTGAATCTTTATTACCTTTGTGGTTTACTCCCTCTTATGTGGGTACCTGTAACATTCTTGGATTAAGTGCTGGTTGGCCATGTCATATGTCAGTCCCTTAGCAGGATGTGGTTCTGGCATGATACAAGCTATGTGCTAGGTAGTGGTGATGTTGCTTAAGATAGATGAAGTAGGAATTAAAACATCTGTTGTTTAGGATAGAGGTCTTTTATCATTTGCCATAGGTTGAAGATGTGGTAGTGCTTGCCAAGCATGCCATGTATTGGCATGGAATGGCACAATTCTCCACTGGCATGGCTTACTGCCATCCATGATAAAAATTCAAAATGACTTTATTGCATGACTCTCTTCAAGGTGTAGAGGATTGTGTGTATGCACGCGTGAGCGCGTGTAAATTTGGTAATCTATGCTATTTGAATGCATTTAGTTATTTATTTTACCTTGAGTGATTGCATAATACTTTAATTAAAATTTATTTTTATCTGAATTGAGAATGGATATAAGCTATATGCTGATATGCCTAGCAGCTGGATGGAATTTTAAATTTCAAATTCAAATTGAAGCTATGCATATTAGCACATTTTCACCAATTAAAGGAAGATTTGTGAAAAGTGTATTCTTTGAGAAGCTGAGAAGTGGTGATGAGGTGAATAACTTTGAGACATTTAAATTTTAATATAGGAATATATTTCAGTTATGTGTTGGATTTTAGAATGATACCCTTTTTACATATCATTTTGTACTTTTGAAAAGCAGATAAGAGCACTGATATTTATTTAAAGTAGATACATATTCCTATGGGATCAAGTTCTGAATCAAAAAGTATTTATTAGGCAGTTATTAATATAAACTGGAACAAGGTGTCAACAATTTGACAATATGTACGTCATGCACATGATTTAAAAGGGTGAGAAGAGGTGATGATACACATTTTTAAAGTCTTTCAGTATGGAAGAGATGCCAGATCATATTTTGAGCTTTTATGCATTATTCTTGTGCAATCTAAATGATGTTGATTGGTGATTATTTTTTTTACATTTAAAATTAACTTGAAATCTAGTATGTCATATACGTTGCAAGGACATTAAGTGCAAACATGAGGTGCAAAATAAGTCAATTGATCATTTCAAGAAATCTGATGGATGATTGGCTACCGAATATATAAAAAAAGGATAGACGATTAAAAACAATGCAAGCAGCAAGAAGTAATGGTTGAGGACAAATTCTAAATTTACAAAATATTTCAAATAAAGACTTTTTTACTACATCCTTAATTCATCATCATTAAGTAACTCAATTTCTCATCAGTAACCCTTCTCCTGCTGTTTCCATATCTCTGGTTCTTTTCTCCAGAGTCATTCCAAATTCTGTCAAATCTGTTGAACCCTTAATATCTGTCCTTTTGGTTTTGCTTGTCATTTTAAATTCATTGCCCCCCTATAGTTTTCCCTTTTCTATAATTTTCCTCTGTCATCATATTAGGTATGCCTACTACTGTTTCAGTCAGTGTTGTCTTGCCATTCTTCCTTGTCTCCTTTTTCTTTGGACATGGATTTACATTGCTCCATGCCTCCATCATTTGATCTTGCATGTTGTGTGCATCTTCATTTTTCCTTTGTTCCATCATTGTAACTTGTTGGTCTAGTTGCAAACAAGCCTATGACTACTAATGATGGTGCGAAAAATACATTAACCATGTGGTTGCCAGAAACAGCTGGAGAATGTAAGGTTGTTGTTGCTGGAAATGGACTCGAGATGCACAAAAATGTTGGATTTCAAGTTTTTGGGGGTAATGTTGAGATAATCGAGATAGAAATTTTCTTGCAGTATCTTGAGAGTTAGAGGAGAAGCTGGTTCTTTAACCTATGATTGCTGACAATAACGACCTCAATTAGAATGCCAGGGAGTTAATGAAAATTAGGCCTCTTTAAATTTCAGAACACAAGCTAATCTGGTCCAAGTGTATTTATGAGTTAAAAAGTATGGACATTAAGGTACATAAAGCAAATCTCTTATCATATTTTGTTCAGTGTTGTACTTTGGAAGATGATCCAGAACCAGTTCTAAATATCCTTGTCAGCTTAAGATTTGTGAAACTGTTTCTGTGCCAATATGCACATCTGTTCAAGAAACTATAAAAATTTTTGCTTGCAAAAAGATTTCAGAAACTATTTTAAACCTAATATCAATGAAAAAATATCAAACTTACTAAAAGATGCAGAAAAATATGCAGAAGTTGTAAAATCCTCAACAATATCAGACATATTAAAAATTACAAGAACATTAGAAACACCTGAACTTGTTAGAAGCCCTTCATTTCATCAGAAAGCATTAAAAAAAAAGGCGAAAAAAAAAGAAACTGCAAAAACATGAAATGGACTAAAAATATAAATATCACTCAGAAAGAGCTGAAATCAAGATGTTTGGAATTTCCTAAAATATCTAAAAATGAACTTTGTTTTGAGATGCATTGAAAGGCAGAAACTTCAAAAGTACATAGTCATATGACAGGTTTGCCGGAAATGGTGGAAACTGGGTTTTGGTTTCGAGGCAACTCTTTTATGGCTTTCTATAAATATCCTAATTGAACTGATTTATAGAAATCTAGAGTCTGGCTTCATTTAGGGTAACCATGACTAAGCTCAAGAAAGTGCCTCCACTGTCTATTGTCTCTGTGTGTCTTTGCAAGAATGGTCTAATGGCTACTTCAGAGGAACCATGTGTGGCTCTTTTTATCATGAAGAATTAAACTGTCATCCCCCTGTGCCTACCCTTCATGTGTGTATGAGGAGAGAGAGAGAGAGAGATTTTCAGTCTCATCATCTTCGCATTTCCTCCTCCATTACTGATTAAGACCCTTAACAGGACTTCTTTAAAGAAAAGATCATCGATTTGGTTTGACAGCTTCTTCCCCTTTGTAATCCTTCTCTCTTTTAACAATGCTTTGTTCCTTGCTTGAGTTATAGAAACCTTAACAGGTTTTGCCATAAATAAATCTTGCTTCTCTACTTTTAGAAAAGTAGTTCTGCATGTCAAGGCTTGCCATTTTATTGAAGTGAAGAACCATGTTCCTTGAGATTTACCTTCTGATTAGCTGCTCTCTTTTAGAAAAGTGACTTTTGCATGGGAATCTTTTGCAATTTTTAGTTGTAGAGGCTTCAATGATCCTCTGCCTTCAACAGAATTCTCCACCATGAGGGGTTTTCTACTAAGATCAACTCAGAAAAGGTTTCATGATTCTAACTTCAACTTGAGACTTTTCAAAGATTGATCTTCAAGTGATGCGCTGCATCAGTTTCATATGAATTCCCATTTTCTTCTGATCATTGGAATCAGAGTGTTCTGATATTTGAATGGAAGCATGCTGCTTTCCTTGTTTCAGCATGTCTATCTATTGGATATGCCCCCTTATACTATGTTGGATCTCCATCAGCAAAACTTAGATAACTTATTTTGGCCTTCGTGGGTTATGGTTTTCTTTAGAACCCAAACACGACTGCCAAAGAGGAATTTGTTTTACCTTGAAAATATTTTTGATGTCTAAATAGGTTCTGGCCTTCTTTTGATGTGGGTTGAAGGTTGTGCTAGATCCAGGTTAGAATTAATTTAAGCTGTGTTACCTGGAAACTCACAGCCATCTTTAATTGCTGTCTGGATCCATGTCATAGTTTTAGGTACTTATTGACTTATATATTTCCTAAATTTAGACATCAATAAAGAACCAGCCTTTCTAGCAATTAGTTTGACCTACAACAGTAATGTTGAAGTATGCTTTTATTGTTTTCAGAGACATGATGAGGAGGTAGGCCTTAAAATGACTTAGTAAAATGTCATTCTCTTGTATCCTTATGCTAATTTTGGAGTTTGGATAAGGAACATGCAGACTAAAACAAATAAACAAATGATATTCCTTACCCTACATGTCCCTGTATCTCCTTTTTTATCCATTTTCTAAGTCAGACACTTAGAGATGTGTCTAAATCTGTTTTACTGATCGTACCAATGCAATGCTGCATTCGAGGAGTTGGGCTACAAGATTAGTGTTGTTATGGGCCTGCGCTGGTCCTAGGAAGTGACCACTAAAGATGTCATTGTCTGTGTCATTCATTTTCTGAATTGAATTATTGTTATATTTGTTATGTTTTACTAGGTGTTGTGCACTCTTTCAGAATGTTCTTTATAATGGATTTAATTTTGTCTGCAAGCCTTGTGTCCGTTTTGTTGAATAAATTTATCACCTTGCTGCTGCTTTTTTTGACAATCTGATTCCTTATTGTCACTCCTTTTATCTTCAGACCTGTGATTGACTTCAATGAAATCACCCTACACTTCATTGAGTGCATTCATGTACATTTGGAGAACACCAGACCAAAGGTATCCTTTCCTTGAAATAGTATTATATTTGCCTTTTCACCAATGCGTACATGCATGTGAACACCCACTTAGACATACTTAACATGTCAGCTTGTTGTCTTCTTGCTCACTGTCTTTTGGTTTTAAATGAATGGATAAGGTACTGGGTGGTATCCCTGCGCAAGTCCAGGCCAATCCAATTTCAGGAACAGTAACTCCTACACGGACACCTGTCTCAAATCAGGTAAGCCAATTTGTCTAATTTTGTTTCTTTGTTCCCATGTCTTTGTGAGCTAAATGCTGGAAGCATTTTTCTTACCACGTGTGTAATCTTGTTTTGTTTTGGTGTTCTAGTTTTCATCACGCTCAAGCTCAAGCGGATCTGAGACCGATGTCTACAAATTGGTCTTGGATGTTTTCCAGGAACCACCAAACCTGTAAGTTATCTGGGAAAAATCAGCACTTATATGTTAATTATAAAAGTCATTATAGTGGACTAAATTATGAATTCTTAGAAAGCCATTAACAAGCTCTCATATGCTTATGAGTACCTAAATAAAATCAATTAGTTCCAAATCCAAGTGGTAGTATCAGGGCCCTCAGCTAATGTTCTTGAGAAAATGGCCAGGTCTGGCCCATTTCTTGAAAGAAACTTTTATAGGATTCCTATCTACAACAATTTTCACTTACTGTCTTGGTGAACGAATAATCATTTAGTCCTCTTTCCCGACAACGTATGCAAAGAAACCTGCCAATAATCAAATTCTGTGGGATGGGTGGTGTGACACCCCATGATGTGCTTTCAACCTGGTATATGTTTGGCCTTCTTACTAATTAATGCCGGACAATTTAACAACTTCTGTAAGTTTTACTTATTGCCCGTCTGTGCCTGTACGCTATCATGCACCTTGGCATCTGGAAAATGAATACAAACTTTGATAACGAAGATCGAGCACATTCTATAATTGCATCAGGAATCCACATTTTTTGTTAGTTTTTTTCGGCATCCTACATCTATATGCGTATCTGCTTCAAATGCTTTTTAAAACTATGTGATATTGCTTCATTTAGCACCTTGTGTGCATGCCTCTGAATGGGGCAGATGCATCCTGTTTTGGTGATTGCAATGCTTGTTCTTGTTTGTTTTTGCTTTTCTATTGCCATTTCATGTAGTTCATCTGATCATGGTGGTGTTATATTTGTATATTCATCCCTTAACGCACCTTTTATTGCATGTCTTCCTAATGCATTAAATATCAGTGTGTGGGTTTTTGTTCAGTAAATGCTTGTATGTACCATTATTTGCCGTTATGAACTTTATAATTCTTTTTTGCAGTGCCCGTGAACATGGATTACATGTGGAAGAAGTTGCCCGGCGACTGGGCTTGCCAGTGGAAAAGATCAAGTCTCTCTCTCTCTCTCTCTCTCTCTCTCTCTCTTTTTGTGTGTGTGGTGTGCGCACAAGCTTGCATGTTTGCATGTGTGTTTCGGTCGTGTTCGTGCATGTGTAGGGTGTTTATGTGTGCTTTCTGGCAGGTTGACCATCCAGCGACTACCTATTTGCACCTAATTCTTTGTTTCATTGTATTGTAGGGATGCAATTGATTACCATGTTGATGTTGGCCATATTTATTCTACAATTGATGACAACCACTACAAGTCTGCATGCAATGGCTAATGTGGACCTGATCCATGTTTGCGCTCTTTAATACAAATTTCACTTCACAATCCTATTGCCCGGTGTAAGTTTACCAGTGTGAAGATAGTATTTTCTGTTCCTGTTGTTTCAGAAAGAACTCATCTCTCAAGAATGTATGAATCGTGTATAGACTTTGTCGAAGGGAGGAGACACAAGTCTGCCAAGGATGTAATAGTTTAGTTCCTTGAGATAGATTAATTTTGAATAAAGCAAATTAACTTATTGATGCTGTATATCCTTGTGCTTTTTGATTCGGTATCCCATGGCCTTCGTGATGCATTGTCTTATTATTGTTGTTTTCCATTTCTGCAATCTTTTATGTGCCAGTTGTTACTATTGGTTGTTTTGGTTATAATTAGTTTTGCACACTTCTTATAGTTGATTAGATTTGGATTTAAATCCGATTAGATCAAAACTAAACAATATGGATCGTACAATAAAAATCATACGATTTGAAGAAAATGATCAATATATATATATAATTTAATTTTATTTAGATTGTTTAATTTTTGACTTAGGGATCCATAAATTATATGATTTTTTTTTATGTGCAAATAGTTTTGAGGTATGGATTAGGTTAATTTTGAAAAGGATTAGTCACTTAAGGGTATGGATTCTCACTTAGGAGTATATATATCCCTGGATCGGATCATATGGTTCGAGTGGAATTGGATGACCATATCTGTTGGCGTAAAGAGAATAATGTGATGCATCTTAGTTAAACCTCTGTTTTCACCAAAATTCTGTAACCATGGACAGCTTATAATTAACTATTGATAATGATCCATGAAAAATATTTATTTAAGTGTTTATTTAAATAATATTTGGAGGGATCATAATTGGCTTCTTCTCCCTCTACTAGGAGGTCATAAATACCTCTGAAGTTGTTAACAGGCTAATACTAGAGGGAATTAAAACATTATTAGGAGTGATTAATATACAAAATCATCGAATAGAATTTATTTTCAGAACTACCCTCTTTCTACCGTAAGCGGGTGATGATGTCTTAATTTGGGCCTTTTTACACACTCTGAGTAAGTCTTGTAAGCCTTTGATATATATTTTCTTTTTTTTTTTCTTCTTTCTTTTTCCAATTGGTAAACTCTGCAAAGCTTGTGCGGAGTAGGGTCTGTACAATAAGGCAGCCCTCTCTCATTACTCTTGGGTCTAAATTTAGTCCCAGATGGGGGTTACTAAAGAAGGATTGACCTTTGTGTAAATCCACCATTGGATCGTACAATAGATTCGAAATTTGTGCAAAGTGATCCAATGTTCGATGTTGCAAAAGAAGATAATCATTCTTTCACGCGAAAGATACACCCTAAGCCCCTTAGTCCTCACAAACTCCCCACAGCTTGTGAGGAGCAAAGTGAGAGAAATTGAGCTCAACTTTCTTGTGTTAGAAAACAGTAGTTCAAAAGAAGAGAGAACCAACTTCATTGCAGCCTTGCAGGTTGGTACGGCACAATCGATCAAAATTTGCTATAAAGTTGAAGGCATATCCCACATTTTAGTTGTGGATTGGAGCTTGATTAGTCACCAATCAAGTCTATAAAGTTAAAAGAATCAATCTCCAATCTTGACAAAGGCTGAAACATGAATCTCAAAAGTTCTACAAATGGAAATCTCAAATGAAAAAAAATGATGCTACTGTTATGTAACATTCTATGAATCCATCTCAAGGATCACGAGCATGAAATAATTAGTGGGACCTAAAAGAATTAGTATAAATGATTGCGCATAAAACCTAGCAGCATAAGCATTCAGGTTAAAGGCTTGTATATCAAGTCCATTTGGTACCAAGGCTCTCCTTTTCTCCCCAAGCTTGAGCAGTGATATTCCATGGTGAAGTGGAGACCATGGAGCAAGATGCTGGATATGAGCATGAACTTGGGACTTAGAAAAGTAATTGGGTGAAGAGCTTGATCAGACAGTAATTGATTGGATTTGAAGGAGAGCTGACATTGGCTCAAACATGAAGAGGAAAATTGTTGAGAGTTGTGTGATAAGTCAGACATGAATAATTAGTGGGAGACAGGAGGATAGATATAGATAATTGGGTCCAAAGCCTTACAGCTTTAGCTTTGAGGTTGACTTGGTTTCCAACTTGTATATTAAGCTCTTCTGGTATTAGGATTTCCCCGTTCCTCTTAATAAAACAATCATTCTTTATGCTTTTTGTAGAGAATAAAAAGTAGGTTACTTAAACATCATGTATATAATATTTTTGAATGAAATCTTTATGTTGCTTTAGCACTGCTTTTGAACCTAACTATTGTTGTACAATCTTCAGAATCCCTTCTCAAGAGCATGGTTTCTTTTGGAGTCATGACTTTGCACACGCAAAGTGTGCCACTTTGCGATGTTTTTGTGAAAAGAAAATTGGGTTAAGTAAGAATGAGACAAAACATAGAGGAAGAGATCAAGAAGAAGAAGATCATCACATTGAAGTCAACAACTATAGAAGATGAGAGTGATGGTTTAAAAGATGGAGATGAAATGAAAAGATGGTCTTTATAACAAGAAAGTTTAGAAGATTCATGAAGAAAAGGAGTCAAAATTTTAAAAGGAGGCCATTGGTGAAAGGGGAGCCAAGAAAAGATACGGATAAGGAGCAGCTGCCCGTGTACTATGAGTGCAAGAAACTGCAGTATTTCAGAGAAGATTGTTCTCTACCCCAAAGAGCCGCCAAGAAAACAAAAAAAGAAGGCCATGCTTGCTACATGGAGGATAGCAAATATACAAGTTCAGATAAAGACAGAAAAGAAAGACTAAAACTAAGACTAAAAGCATGAAGAGAAAAAATTTAGAACATAAATTAAAGCACGCTAATTCCCAGGCAACAGTGCCAAAATTTTGATGTGTTTTAAATTGTAACCGTAAGTGTATGGTGTGTAGGATGGCACGTTCGGTAAGTATGGATCGATCCCATGAGGAATTGGATGTTTGAAGGGTGTTCAAACTTTTACTCAAGTGAGTTTTAAAGAAAGAAAAATTACATGTAATTACTACTGAAGCAGTGAAAGAAATAATTATAGTAATATATTAACTAAAGGATTTGGATCCACTAGATCAATGATTGAGATAGCCTTTCTCATGGTTTCTTATAGGATGTCCTTTAGGTCATTTTATTAGAGTGCAAAGCATGAACAAGCATGAATTATAAAGAGACTTAGCTCAATTATGATTCATCAAGTATTTTGCTTTATCCTAGATAAGAGACTTCCTTTTTTTATGTTGATCCAAGCATAGGCCATGAAGGGACTTTAACCCAACTATGACTTACCAAGGTTTTACGGAAAGAAAGGGTTGAGAACTTTGATCTTTCTTTACTTTTTCTTTTATATTACCCAAGTATAGACTATGAAGGGACTCTAACTTAACTATAACCCATCAAGCTTTTCCATAAGAGAGAGGAGAAGAGGATTTATAGAAATTATGAACTTACCTTCAACCTATTGCCTCTTCTTGCACCAAATTAAGCATGAACTATGAAGGGGTTTCAACTCAACTATAGTTCATCAAGTCTCTTGGCAAGATAGAAAGAAAGGAGAAGGCCGGACTCTATACATCAAAAGAATGAAAAAAAATCCAAAGAAAATTGGCTTCTAACCATGGTCTAGCTTCATCACAAATGCGAGAGGGACTGCTTAACTAGGCATAATGAAGAAGAAAACAATAAAGAAGATTAAATATATGAAAAGAAATTGATTCATTGCTAAAAATTAAATTTTTGT
This sequence comes from Cocos nucifera, assembly GCA_006176705.1. Classification (NCBI taxonomy): domain Eukaryota; kingdom Viridiplantae; phylum Streptophyta; class Magnoliopsida; order Arecales; family Arecaceae; genus Cocos; species Cocos nucifera. Next base: position 390,991 of record QRFJ01000675.1, on the reverse strand, counting down.
TTAGATAAACATAAACCTAGAAGAAACTAGAACCTAAGAACCTTAAAAAAGACTTTCTCCTCCTAGATCTCGCATCCCTAGGTCTTGCACCCTTCTGAATCTCGAATCCTTCTTCCTAGGCCTTGCATCTCATGCTTGGATCTGGATTCCTTTGGATGAATCGTCTTAGGTCTCTTTTATAGAGGCATGATGGGCTTATATGGCAAGTAGTTAGGGTAGCATATAAAGGGAATAGGACTCCTAATTGTGCTAGGAGTTGGAGTTGGATGCTCTTCTTATTTCTTCACTTAGGGTTTTGTAGTGGCTTCTTGAATGTAAGCCCTTGGATCAAGAGAATTTGCTTCCTTGCCCTTGGATTTTAGTGGCCTTTTAGGTGGTTGCATTTAGCGCTTTAAATGGTTGCATGGTTCACTCGAGTTTGAGCCAAATTGAGTTTTTTTGCTTGTATGAGCCCAATCTGCTAATTATCTGCAAAATAGGCTAAGAAGCATCAAATTTTACTTAATAAATATCAATTACTATAATATTTGATGCCTTTATTATGTATTTACCAGGTACCTAAATTAAAAATTTGAAGTTTATTTTGTAGGTGTGCCTAGTATCTCATGCATTAAAAAATATGGTATTTGGATAGTGGATGCATGAGGCACATGATGAGGGATAAATTCTAATTCATCATTCTATAGGTAAAAGGAGTGATGACTTTTAGTGATATTGACAAATGAAGGATTGTTGATATGATTAACATAAATATTGCTCCTACCTTATTGAATATGTTTCGATTGTAGATGGTTTAAAACATAACTAGCTTAGCGTAAGTCAACTATGTGACAAAAGTTTTAAAGTTTCATTTGAGTCTTCTCATTGCGTTGTCTTTAGTACCATAGATGATGGCAATAAATTCATAGGGCTTAGACATAAAAATATATAAATGGTGATCTTGATGATCTATCCATGGAAAACATGCAATGTCTAGTTGTTGCACACAAGGAATATGGTTCAATAACCATCGATGACTTTTCTCTATTTACTTGGATGTTATTTCTTGCACACAAGGATAAAGCTTTCAATGCATTTTTAAATTTTTTTTAAAAAATTATAAATAAAAAATAATTTAAATATTTTAAAGATAAGAAATAATCATGAATTGAATTTGAAAATCAAGATTTTAAAAAAATTTGTAATGAAAATATATTGAGCATAATTTCTCTGTACCTAGGACATCTTAATAAAATGGGTGGTAGAAACAAAAAAAACTTTAGAAGAGATAGCATGCACTATATTATGTCAAAGCAATTTTCCAAAATTTTTTTAGGTGGAGGCAATTAATACAGCATACTATGTGCTAAATCATGCATTAATAAGATCAATTTTAATGAAAATACCCTATAAACTTAAGAAAGGTAGAAAACCTAATGTAGGATATTTCAAAGTTTTTGGATTTCGATGTTTCTAAATAATGATAAGATTAAATTAAAAAGGTTTGACGCAAAATTAGATGAAGACATATTTAAGAATGTTCCTCTACTAATAGATTATGTAAAATTTTCAACAAAGGAACTTTAGTAGTAGAAGACTCGATACATATAATTTTTGATGCCTAATAATCTTCTATCAAGGAAGAAAGAATTTATTGATGATGCAGATGCTATGGAGAAGGAGAATGACAAATTGACAATAAAATACAACCTTTCTCAAAATGAAGAAAAAAAAAATCAAGAGCATGGTGAGGAGCATCGAGAACCATCAATTAAATATCAACAAGGTACAAATAATTTACTAAGAAAATGGAGGTATGCACATAGTAACCCTAGGGACTTAATTATTGGTGCTCCTTCTTGTGATATTAGGACTAGATCTTCACTTAAAGATATTTGCAATCATCTTGCTTTTATTTCACAAATAGAGCCTAAAAACATAATTGAAGTGGAAAAGATCATAATTAGATTAATATAATATAAGAAGTACTTAGACAATTTGAAAGAAATAAAGTTTGAAATTTAGTTAAAAGATCTAGAGATCACCTGATAATTGGCACGAAATGTGTTTTTAGAAATAAACTTGATGAAAATTATAATATAGTAAGAAATAAAGCTAGACTGGTTGCATAAGGTTATAATCAAGAAGGCAGCATTGATTTTGATGAAACTTTTGTATTGGTAGCTAGATTAGAAGTATAGATCATTATTAGAATTTGCATATTATGTGAACTTTAAATTATTTCAAATGGATGTTAAAAGTATATTTTTTAAATGGTTACATTGTAGATGAAGTTTATGTTAAACAACCTTCTTGTTTTGAAAATCATGAATTTTCAGATCATGTGTTTAAACTTAATAAAATTTTGTATGGTTTAGAACAAGCACTTGGTGCTTGATACAAAAGAATAAATAAATTTTTTATGTAACAATGATTTCATAAGAAGAAATGTAGATACTATCTTATTTATTAAAAAAAATAAAATGATATCTCAATTGTGCAAATTTATATGGATGACATAATTTTTGGTGCTATTAATGAAGTCTTGTGCCAAGAGTTTGCTAAATTGATGCAGGAGGAATTCAAGATGAGTATGATAGAAGAACTAACCTTCTTTTTTAGACTCTAACTCAGGCAAATGGAGGAGAGGTCTTCATCAACCAAGAAAGTGTACAAGTGAGATATTGAAAAAGTTTGGGATGGAGAAAGTCAAGCCATAGGCACCATTATGAGTCCGGCATGCAAATTTGACTAGATAAAAGTGGTAAGAGCATTGACCCTAAACTCTATAAAAGTATGGTAGGATCTTTGTTTTACTTAACTACTAACAAGATAAATATTATGTTTAGTATATGCATATATGCTAGATTTTAATCAAATCATACTGAATCATATTTAATTGCTGTTAAAGGAATATTAAGATATTTCATCGAAACTCAAAATATAACTTTGTGGTATTCTAAGCAATCCTCTATTGATCTATTTGACTATTCAAATGCTGATTTTACTAGATGCAAATTAGATCAAAAGAGTATTAGTAAAACTTATCAATTTCTAGGAGTTAATTTGATCTCATGATTTAGTAAGAAATAAAATTCAGTGGTATTGTCAATGGTAGAGGCCAAATATGTTGCAGTCAAAAGTTATTGTACTCAAATCTTATAGATCAAATAACTATTAGATGATTATGGTAAATAAGATTTCTATAAGATGTGATAATATAAGTGCCATAAATCTTACAAAAAATCTAATTCAATATTTAAGAAAAAATATATTGAAATAAGATATTATTTTATAAGAGACCATGTTCAAAATAATGATATGATGCTTAATTTTATATGAATTGATAAATAACTCACTAATATTTTTGCTAAACCTCTTTGTGAAGATAGATTTAGTATCATTAGAGGAGAATTAAGGCTTTGTGATTCATTTAGTGAAACATAATTGATAGAAGCCCAAATCTAGATGCATCCAAAGTTCCTTCAGTCTTATCAAAATTTAATTTAGTTTGATTGAATTTTTTCTTAGATTGAAATTTGTTTTGAGCCATCCCTTAGTCTTAGGATTCAACCCTTGATATCAGAGAGTCGGCCCCTAAAAGCAAGGGGACTGTGAATTGATCCCTAGGTCAACTCATGGATTTACTTGAGTCGACCCCTCACTACTAGAAAAAGGCTACTTAACAATGAACAAAATCCGTTACTAATCCATTGCTAAACTATTTAACAATGGATTAGTAATGGATTTGCATGTGTTGCTAAATTTCTCATAGCTAATTAGCAACAGAACTCATACCTGTTGCTATTCCATTGCTAAATTTTTTTAGCAACGGAATAGCAACAGAATTATTCCATTGCTCATTTTTGAATAACGAGTTTGTGAAACAAATAATTTTCATAGCTCTTTTTGTTGGAAATTATGTTTCAAAGCCAATCATCAGTGTATTGACGGTTGAGCTATTTTATAATTATAATTAATTTATTAATTAATAAAAATATTTTGACATCTTTTCATCATAAGTTTACATCTTCTAATGAACTCAATTATTGTGATTATGTCATTCTACAGATCCAAGCCCAACCTCACTCCGAGCTTCTCAAGCTCTTCTAAGTTCTTGATCATCATTAGACAATGATCTTGGACTGACTGTCCATCGCGCATCTTAGCCTTGAATAGTCGTTTAGTGACTTGATACTTGGCTGCACGACTCTATTCACCAAACATCTTCTGTAGGTGAGCCAATATTTGACGAGCGGTTCTGATATTCTCATGTTGGCGCTGAAGCTCATCAGACATCGAGCCCAACATGTAGTATCTGATCTTATTATCTTCATCAGTCCACTTATCCAGAGATGCTCTCTATTCAGCGGATGGATGAGCTGGTAAGATGGAAGGGTTCTGGTCTAATACACGAGTTAACTTCTCAGAATCCAAAATAATTTTGAAGTTTTGGAGTCAATCCTTGTAATTTGGTCCGATCAGTCTATGGGTGTTCGGATTCGTGCTAGTAGATTGGGTGCAGACATTTTTCTATAGAGAGTCAAAATTTTTAGTTAGATATTATAATTAAGACTTAACCAATTTATTTAGGAATTTTATTTTTAAATAAATTAGCTTCCACTATTTTTTTAGATCCCTACACTCCCTCTGTAGAGATGCAAAAATCTTCATGATTACTGATTTCTAGTGGATGGTGCGGTCCCACCGACTTACTCATCACCTCATCTAATGGTTATTGGTGATGGGTTAGCCAATGGGTGAACAACTCTTGTTCAATGATTCTCTAATCATGGTGCACCCAAACTTGATATCTAATTCATGAATCTCACCATGTCCAGAATATTGATCCACTCCTTAGTTAAGTCAGACCCACCATTTGCACAGACTGGATTTCTAATTGGATCTCTCACCACATCCAAAATATTGAGCCCAATTCATCCTCCTGCCCATAGCATCCGATGCCTAATAGACATGGTTGTATCTTTTTGGTGCAACTGAGCCACTGTAACCAGTCGAGAACAATCAACTCCAGGAAGGGCCCGCACATCTACAATGGTTGAAGACCTTAGACTTAATCTTTTCTTAGGAAGATTTGATTTAGGTCTCATTAAACTAGACTTGACATAGTCATAACCATTATGACTAACCTAGTGGCATGGGTTAGCTCGGATTATTGACCATCTCAGATCAGAACTGAGTCAACAAACATGGCCAAGTAAGTAAGACCGGTGGAAGGGATATGCCATTAACTCGACAAGAATGCATTCGAGTCGAGTAGCTTCCAATTAAAAATCAATCGATCGTATCTGCCAAACTTACCTTAGACACCAAATTATTGAGCCAGAACCAATCGGGTTAGCCTACAATCCAGACTCTAACCACTGAGCCTAATTAGGTCTTAGCTTGATCGATCACTCACGTGACTCGATCTTGACCCAGACTTAATCCTATTAGGCTGGTCAATTTAAGCATTGTTGATCCCATCTAACCAACTCTTGATTCGGTTTGATCAACCGCTAGACCTAATTGAGCTATCCAAGCCCGATCCCAGATTTATGAATATGTCTTAGATCCAAAATTCTCAATTTCAGATCTAATTGATATTTTATAATCTTAATTCTTAATTAAGTTTAGGGTTCTTAAACAAAATATGTAAATAAGATCCTATGGTTTTAGGATCTAGGATTTTACAGAAAGTAAGTTTTCAATTTTTGATTAAGGACGAACGTGCAGCACCCCTACACATCATAAGAACACCCCATCGAATGGGAGGAGAGGATCTTTAAGCCCTACTTTATTCTTATGATCGGACAGCCAAGGGGAACACCTTAATCAAAAAAATAACTAATCTATAAAAACTAATTAGATCTAAGCATATATCTCATATAAAAAAATAGATCTAATTAAAATATATTTTGTATATATCATATATATCATGCATGCATATTTTTTAGATCTAAATTATCTCATAATTATCTAAAAAATTAAATTTAAATTTGATCTTATCAAATAAAATTTAATCTAGATCTATTTGCAGAATTATTCTACAACTTGTCTAAACATGCAACTATCATATCTCATATGAACAAATTAAATTTAATTTATTTTTTATTTTTAAATTTGATTATAATATTTATAATATCAAAAAATAAAAAATAAATAGATCTAAAAATTATATTTAATCAAATAAAAAATATGATTATACTAGACTACACATAGAATAATTCTATTCCTAGTCTAGTTATGTATCTCATACATATTACATCTAGATTAATTAATTTTAATTTTTTATTTTTCTAATTTTAGATCTAATCATATCTCATGTGATATCTAAAATCATAAATTAATTAAATTAAATTAGATCTAAATAAATTTTATAAGAACTTGACTCTGATACCAGTTGAAGGAAAATCCTGATTTTCCGGGGGTCAGGTTCATTCAGATCTGATTGGATCGAAAAGTATATTTCAAAAATTACCTCTTGAATCCTAATCAGATCTAACACTTTTTAGATCTAATTTTATAATCTAATAAATAAAAAAATAAAACTAAATTAATTTTGAATTAATTTTATCTTGATTTTGGGTAATCTGATTACCCATTGATGATCCCATCGAAGCCCTAAGGTTCTGGACTAGTCACGCAAGCGCCTGGCCTCTACCGGTATCCACTCGGACTAGATCTGAAGATCTTCTTCTTCTCTTTCTTTTCTCCATAAATCAGATCTAGATCTGATTTAGAGAATCTCCAAAACTTCTTCTGAAGATCACCCATCATCTCTGCAGCAGTGCTGCCTTCTTCCTTTTTCGTCAGCCTTTCCTTGCCTGACTCACACTAATCTGAAGGCCCAACTTCCTTGGGCGTGGAGAGGAGAGAGAGGGTCAGATGGTGGCATGGAGAAGGGAGATGGGCAGCCTTGGGGCATGGCTTGGAAGAGTTCTCAAAAGTGGGTGCAGATAGGGTCTTTTTATAGACTCTGCTGCGCCATGCAGTGCTGCATCACCCCGGCCAATCACGTTGCTCGTACAATCAGATCTAAATCTGATTGATGGGATGACATCATCTGATCCAATTAGATGAGAGACCCATAGGTTCATTCTTAGATGGCGTCTAAGACTGATCAAAGTAGATACTCAAGGGCCACTTAAATAGAAACCAAGAAACAACCTGGAGTCCCATCTGTATGGAACTCTAGCATCCCTATCCATGGGCGCACGCCATCCTAGGCATGCACCCCCTTCTTTCCAATTTTTAGAGAGGGGACAAGCCCCTATCTGCTCTCCAATAAGTGCATGACATATGGGCAGATGTCCAAGGGTCAAAGCTCAATATTTGACCAAGTCAAAGTATAAGAATTAGCAGGTGACGGAAAATGGCAGGTGTTGTCTCAAATTTATCTCATAAATTAAGATAATTCTTTTCTGACTTGGACAAGCTCCAGTTAGACCAGGTAAAGGTATCTAAGTGAGCACAAACTTATTTGGCTTAGTTGAGACAACTTTTATGATAAGAAAAAGAAGAACGTTAGGCTTAATCGTGTGCTAGCACGATTTCCTTGAACCTAATTGAATCTTATTCAAATCAATTGAACTGGATAAGTCCAATTGATGATATCCAGATCTAAATCTTTGTTTGTGTGACCCAGTTAGATTCAGTTCTATATGGTAAAGGGATATGTCATGATCTCCATCATCGACATCATCGAAACTCCTTTCGATGGATCAGAACTCTTCTAATTCAAACAACTTGAAATGATCGATCATCTAAATCATTCTAATTGCTCCCAAAATCTACCAACGATACCTAGTAGCATATGGTGGCAATCCATCAAAACTGAAAATGAACCTCTCGATGCAGCTACTTGTATGATTAAGTTCTTCTATCTTGAGCCCCGATTAGATTAGGATTAAGATAAACTCGTCAAACCCTAATTTCTATCATATGATTTAATCATTCGATTCAAGTCCGATGTGAAAACCTTAATAGAAAATCTTTCTATTATTTCACTCTTTGCCATGGCCATGGGCTTATGGACTTGATTCTCATGATCATTATAGGGATGCTCCTCATCCACCAAGGTAGATAGATTCCATCTTGGTGCAATCCATTCCTACAATGAACATGCTATAGCCAACATACACCTCAAGATTTCGAATGGCTAGGAGATTGAGTCATGGTGTAGTCAAACTATAACACCTTCAAGGTGAACTACCGATGCACCTTAGGTCAAAGAATCAGATACACCACTGCAGCATCGAGTCAGTCATCGATGAGAAGGTAGACTTTCTTATGACTACTCGAGGTGGTCATGCTCAATGCTCTCGTTCTCTAACAAGTACCTATACTCTCGCTCTGGTGTCTCTACACCATAGACTCAAGACTCATCTACTGCTAAGAAGTAATTGTATACTAACCTTCTGGATTAATCACCATCCTCGTGATGATCCTACGGTCAGGAGCATTTTATGAGTTGATAAATGAAAATTCATGTCTTAAATTTTCAACTCTTGAAAATATGAATTATCATTACCATTAACTCAAGGGATGTATCACAGACACTAAATATACTTATGTGATAGAAAATAACCTATTTTATTATTTATAGTTAAAATTATAATTTTGCCCTTAGAAGTGTATTATAAGTGTCAGCCAATTCTGGCTTCTAGGACACATATATCTAACAATCAGATCTAAATCTGATTGGTGGAATAACATCACCTGATCCAATCAGATGAGAGCCCCATAGATTCATCTTTAGATGGTGCCTTAGACTAGTCAAAGTCTATAGGTAAGGGTCACCTAGTTTGAATCCAAGAAGCAACCTGGAGTCCCATTCGTATGGGACTCCAAGCATCCCTATCCATGGGCGCACGCCATCCTGGGTGTGCACCCTTTCCTTTCCAAATTCTAGTGAGGGGACAAGCCCCTATCTACTCTCCAATAAGTGCATAATAGATGGGCAGATGTTCAAGGATCAAAGGTCAATATTTGACCAAAGTCAAAGGACAAGAATTAGTAGGTGATGGAAAATGATAGATGTTGTCTCAAATTTATCTCATAAATTAGGATAATCTTTTTTTGATCTGAACAAGCTCCAGTCAGATCAGGTAAAGGTACCTAAGTGAGCACAAACTTATTTGGCTCAGTCGAGACAACTTTAAATGATAATAGAAGGAGAATGTTAGGCTCAATTGTGTACTAGCAAGATTTTCTTGAACCTAATTAAATCTAATTCAAATCAATTGAACTGGATTAGTCCAATTGATGATATCCAGATCCAAACTTTTGTTTGTGTGACCCAGTTAGGTTCAGTTCTATATGGTAATATGATATATCATGATCTCCATCATCAACAATATCGAAACTTCTTTCGATGGATCAGAACTCTTCTGATTCAGATAACTGAAATGATCGATCATCTAAATCATTCTAATTACTCTCAAAATCCATCAGTGACACCTAGCAGTATATGGTGGCAATCCATCAAAATTGAAAAAAAATCTCTCGGTGTAACTACTTGTGTGATTAAGTTCTTCTATCTTGAGCCCCGATCAGATTAAGGTTAAGGTGAACTCGTCAAACCCTAATTTCTATCATATGATTTAATCATTTGATTCAAGTTCGATGTGAAAATCTTAATAGAAACTCTTTCTATTATTTTACTCTCTACCATGGCCATGGACTTATGGACTTGATTCTTATGATCATCATAGGGCTGCTCCTCATCCACCGAGGTCAATAGATTCTATCTTGGTGCAATCCAATTCCTACAATGAACATGCTATAGCCAACATACACCTTAGAATTCTGAATGGCTAGGAGACCGAGTCATAGTGTAGTCAAATTATAAGACCCTCAAGGTGAACTATCGATGCACCTTAGATCAAAGAATCAAACACAGTACTACAGCTTCGAATCAGTCATTGATGAGAAGGTAGACTTCCTTATGACTACTCGAGGTGGTCACGCTCAGTGCCCTTATTTTCTAATGAGTACCTATACTCTCGCTCCGGTGTCTCTACACCGTAGACTTAAGACTCATCTACTATGAAGAAGCGATTGTACACTAACCTTCCAGATCAATCACCATCCTTATGATGATCCTACGGTCAGAAGCATTTTATGAGTTAATAATAAAAATTTTTATCTTAAATTTTTAACTCTTGAAAATAAGAATTATCATTACCATTAACTCAAGGGATGTATCATAGACACTAAATACACATATGTGATAGAAAATAATATATTTTATTATTTATAGTCAAAATTATAATTTTGCTCCTAAAAGTGTATTATAAGTGTCAGCCAATTCTGACTTCTAGGGCACATATATCTAACAGAGGTTCGGCCTCACTGCCGTCACCAACGAGAGAGATCGAGAGAGGGAGAGAGAAAGTGATCGAGGGGATGGCACACAATCAAGCTAGCTTGGATATGCGATCGAGCTGACTGGGGGAGGACCCGAGCCGACTGTCTCAAGCATGGAGCCGGCTCAGCTTCTAAGTGAATAGAATTTGATATGTCTCTCTAAGGTTCCAACTTTAAGCCCTAAGATGCCACCATTATCTACTTTGTTCTTCTTTCAGATTTCTGGATTAACACCAAGGTTCATGCAAGAGATTGGATCTACGACTGTTGCTCATCCATAATTGTTTATGAATATAATTCATGTTGTAGAATTTATTATATAACATTTTTTGGATGTTTATATCTTATTATTTTTATTTATTGCATTGCATAATGATAGACCCGTCAATTGATTAGTATATATATTAGAGACTATTTATTGATGCTATACTAATAATATTGTTCAACATGTTATATTTATTAATGTTCATTAACGTGGCAGGTCATGATGGCACCAAAATACCATCTAGCTTTCATCCCTACCCCTCGGTGGATTACTCATAGTTCAACATCCTAAACTTAACGATAGATCCTAGGATTTTATTTACATATTTTGTTTATGAATTCTAAACTTAATTAAGAATTAAGATTATGAAATATATTAGGTCTAAAATTAAGAATTTTTAGATCTAAGATATATTCATAAAATTGGGTTCGGACTTGGGTAGCTCAATTAGGTCTAGCAGTTGATTAAATCGAATCAAGAGTTGGTTAGATGGGATCAAGAGTGCTTAAATTGATCAGCCTAATAGAATTAAGTCTGGGTCAAGATCGAGTCACATGAGTGATCAATCAAGTTAAGAACTAATTAGGCTCAGTGGTTAAAGTCTGGATTGTAGGCTAACCCGATTGGTTCTGGCTCAATAATTTGGTGTCTAAGATAAGTTTGGTAGATATGATCGACTGATTTTTAATTGGGAGCTACTCGACTCGAATGCATTCTTGTTGAGTTAATGGTATCTTCCTTCCACTGGTCTCACTTATCTGACCATATTTATCATCTCAGTCCTGATCTAAGGTGGCTAATAATTCGAGCTAACCCATGTTACTAGATTAGTCATAATGGTTATGACTATGTCAAGTCAAGTTTAAAGAGACCTAAATCAAATCTCTCTAAGAAAAGATTAAGTCTAAGATTTTCCATCATTATAGATATGCGGTCCCTTTTTGAGGTGGATTATTCTCGGCTAGTCACAGTGGTTTAGTTACACCAAAAAGATGCAACCATGTCTATTAGGCATTGGATGCTATGGGCTGGAGGATAGATTGGGCTTAATATTCCAAATATGGTGAGAGACCCAATTAGAAATCTAATCTATGCAAATAGTGGGTCTGACTTAACTAAGAAGTGAATCAATATTTCGGGTATGGTAAGATTCATGAATTAGAGACCAAGCCTGAGTGCACCATGATTAGAGAATCATTAGATAAGAGTTGTTCACCCATTGGCTAACCCATCACCAATAATTGTTAGGTGAGGTGATGAGTCAGTTGGTGGGACTACACCACCTACTAAAAATTATTAATCGTGGAGATTTTTTATATATATAGGGAGGGAGGATCTGAGAAACTGAAGTGAAAGTAACTATATATATAAATTAAAATTAATTTAAAATATAATTAGTTAAGTCTTAATTACAAAAAATCTAACTAGAAACTTTGACTCTCTATAGGAAAAAGAAAATATCTGCATCATCAAGTCCTATCCACTAGCTAACGACTATTTAGATATTTCATAGACTAACTAAAATCAAATTACAAGGATGGCTCGAGAAGTTAACTCTCAAAATCCCCCATTATTTGGCATCGTTTAAGTTTATGATTAAGAATGGATGGATAAGAAATAAGAATGTCTGATGAGGTCAATTAAAGATATCAGATCAAAACATCCCCCCACTTACTTATCAGCTCGTTCGTTCACGTTTAAATAAGAGCGCCTCAAAAATCCATCAGTTAAATGAGATTGGAACTTTGAAGATCAGAAAGAAGTTAATCAGATAATATATGTTGGACTTGATGTCTCGCATTTTTGGAACACAATATCTTTATATTATGGCCATCTGTAAAACTGCCCACCAAATATTGGCTCACTTATAAGAGATTCTTTGGGAACAAGAGTTCTGAGCCCAAATATTCAGATGACTAAATGACTATTTATTAAAAAATAAAAATGAATAGATGAAGAGCAGCTCCAAGATCTAAATTTAAACTATTTTTAATGATGATCATCTGAGAACAGGAAAAGTAAGTTTGATAGCTCTAGAAGTAAGAATAAGAGGATCTTAGACTAACTTGAGATCTAAGATATTCTATCTCATGGTGAAATAGCTTTTGTTTTTGGCAATTTTTTCTTCTTCATGAACTACCATATGCATAAACTTTAGGAATACACTTTGGCCGAACTTGATGCAATAATGGCTGGTACATTGCTGAGCTTTTATAAATGAAAATTCTAAAGCTCGAATACTTGCTATGGAAGATAAACTGTCTTTCAAGAGAAAGTCTTTTGGTAAGAAAGAAGAAGTGTTTGTGAAAAAAGCAAAATAGTGAAAAGAGAAAAAAAAGCGCAAGAGCGAATAAAGAAGGAAATTGCAGGCTGACAAAGAAAGAAATAATTTTCAAAATTATATATAATATTGATGGCCACTGGAAGCATAAAAACTGCCTACATATCTAGCACCCTAAAAGAATTTAATAAGAAAGGAGACAGGTTGCCTTCGGAGGTATATTTATGCTCGTTATATGAATCTAATTTATTATAGTTCTTCTACATTCAGGTTGCTTTGACTTTGGTTCTAGTGCTTCATTTCTGCACTTCTATGCAGAATCTTTAAAAAGGATCGCTAGCAGAAAGGCTTTGAGGGATGGTGAGATAGAGATAACGATACGCTAGATTTCTAACGCAATCGAAAAAAGTTAAAGTTGCTACTGTCGACCGTGGGAACACTACTCTCTTTGTCTATCATTTGACTTAGATTTTAGTACTTAGAGATTGTTATTATGTGCCTTGCCGCAAGCAGAAATTGATTTCTTTTTCATGTTTAGCACAAGAAAGTTGCTAATGTTATTTTAGTTTTCTTAAGGATCATTATAATTATTTCTTTTTTAAAAAAAAAAAATAAAAATTATAATTGATTTCCATTTTTAACGATCTCGATACCAGTTACAATATAATGATTATGTATGTGTCTTTAGTATTCTCGAGCAAAATATAAATGCTTCATAAGATCAAATCAATGGCCAAGGATATGTCTAAATGATAGGGTGAATCATTGGTCATCCTATGAGCATTAGGTATCTGATGGAAAAGATAGGATACAAATATAGCGAAAATTTACATAGGAAGAGAAATGAATTATGAGAAATATCGGTACTATTAGTTCGAAATAATTGACTTTCGAATCATATCCAATTTGTGAATCATGTCTTCATGGCAAAATGATTAAATTCCCTTTTGCAGGATCCCTTTTGATCACCCAGGACATGGGGAAAGGGCCATGGATCTACTTGCCTAGTACATACTGATGTGTTCGACCCAATTGATGTGTCGGCTAGAGGCAACTTTATCTACTTCATTAACCTTTATCGATGATTTATCTTGATATGGGTACAAGTTATCTTCGTATCTTAACAATAAGACACAAGTCTGAAGTTTTTGAAAAGTTCAAGGAATTCAGACATGAAGTCAAAAAGGAAACTAAAAAATTCATTAAGATTCTTCGATCAGATTGAGGAGGTGAATACCTTAGTCAAAAATTTCTAGACTATCTCATGCAAAATGACATAGTCTCTCAATGGACTTCACCTGAAATACCTCAACTCAACGAAGTTTCAGAATGGAGGAATTGAATCCTATTCGATATGGTTCGATCCATGATGAGCTTCACAGACCTTTCTGATTTTCTTTAGAGACATAGTCTGTTAACTATTATATATTTATTGAATAGGGTTGCTTCTAAAATCGTTCCTACCACACCATATGAGATATGGCATGGTAAGAAACTAAGTCTGAGTCATCTTAGAATTTGAGGTTGTCCGGCTCATGTCAAAAGACAACAAGCGGACAAGTTAGACTATAGGTTCTTTAGAGCTCGATTTATAGGATATCCTAAAGAGTCATTAGGATATTATTTCTACATTCCAGAAGACCATAATATGATTGTGAGTCGGCATGCCATCTTTCTTGAAAAATAATTTATTTAAGATAGCGACATTGGAAAGCAGATCAAGCTCGAGAAGAAAGTCTCACAAAAGCAACGAGCTAAGGATCCTGTGGAACCAAATTAGGTTGAGCCAATACAATCACTACCTCCTCCACCTCGTAGATCGAAAAGGATTTTTTGTCCCTCTAAGAGGTACTTAGGTACTATTTTAGAGAAAGTAGAGAAAATATTCCTCATAGGTAATGGAGTTCATAGTGATCCCAAAATCTATGATGAGGTGATATCAGATATCGACTCCGAGAAGTGGTTAGAGGCAATAAAGTCAGAAATTGACTCGATGCACTCAAACCAAGTCTAGACCTTGGTAGATCCACTAGAAGATATAGTACCTATTGGGTGTAAATGGATCTACAAGAGAAAGATTGGTGCAGATAGAAATGTGGAGACTTTTAAAGCTAGATTAGTGGCAAAAGATTATAGTCAGTGCGAAGGCATTGACTATCAGAATACTTTTTCGTCAGTAGCTATGCTAAAATTTATTCGCACATTGCTTGCTGTTGTAGCCTATTTCGATTATGAAACATGGCAAATGGATGTGACAACGGCATTCTAAAATGGATACCTTGAGAAAGATATCTATATGGAATAGCTGCTAGGTTTCACATCTAGTGATGCTGATCATAAAGTATGTAAGTTGCAAAGGTTCTTATATGGACTTAAGCATGCATCTCGGAGCTGGAATACTTATTTTAATGATATGATCAAATTATTTAGTTTCATCAAAAATGAGGAGGAACTATATATTTTCAAAAAGGTCAGTGGGAGAGCTATATACTTCCTCGTACTGATAGATAGAAAATGATATTCCTATGTTGACCATAGTTAAAATATGGTTATCTAAAGAATTCTCCATGAAAGACCTAGGAGAAGCATCCTTCATTCTAGGAATCAAAGTCTATAGAGATAGATTGAATAGGATGCTTGGTCTTTCACAGAAGATGTACATAGATGAAGTGCTAAAAAGGTTTAGCATGGAAAACTCTAAAAAATGATCGGTCCCCTTCAGACATGGCATTCATCTCTCCAAGAAAATGTGTCCTAATACACCAGAGAAGATTGAATGCATGAGCAAGATCCCTTATGCTTCAGCAATAAGAAGCCTCATGTATGCCATGTTATGTACACGATCTAATATAGCCAATGCTGTGAGTGTCACGAGCAGATATTAGTCAAATGCAGATGAAGAGCACTGGACTTCTGTGAAATATATCCTTAAGTACTTGAGAAGAACTATGGATATGTTGTTGGTTTTTGGTAATGGAGAACTCTATGTCTAGGGGTATACAGACTCAAATTTTATGTCTGATATAGATGATTGAAAGTCGACATCTGGGGGTCTATTTGTGTGTAATGGTGGTACTGTCAATTGGAAGAGTTCCAAGCAGACAGTGATAGCAGATTCATCATGAATCATAGAATAGTTCCATCTAGCTGAAGATTAGAAAAAATTGTTGCATTGCAAAAAATGACAACATGCAATAGCCCTTGCTAAGGAGTCGAGGTCTCACCAAAAATCTAAACACATCAAGCGATGATACCATCTCATTCGTGATTACCTCGAGAAAGGTTATGTTGAGGTTAATAGAGTCAACTCCATAAATAATGCGGTAGACCCACTCACAAAGTCATTGGGCCAACAGAAGATCGAAACCCATCTTGAGAAGATGGGACTTAGATTTGTAGCCAATTGACTTTAGGTTAAGTGGGAGTTTGTTAGATATGTGTGCCCTAGAAGTCAGAATTGGCTAATACTTGTAATACACATCTAAGGGCAAAATTATAATTTTGACTATAAATAATAAAATGGGTTATTTTCTATCATAATATGTATTTGAAAGTGTCTGTGATACATCCCTTGAGTTAATGATAATGATAATTCATATTTTCAAGAGTTGAAAATTTAAGATATGAATTTTCATTATTAACTCATAAAATGCTTTCGATCGTAGGATCATCATGAGGATGGTGATTGATCCAGAAGGTTGGTGTATGATCGCTTCTTTAGGATAGATGAGTCTTGAGTCTATGGTGTAGAGATATCGGAGCGAGAGTATAGGTACTCGTTAGAGAATGAGGGCACTGAGCATGACCACCCCAAGCAGTCATGAGGAAGTCTACCTTCTCATCAATAACTGGCTTGAAGCTGTAGTGGTGTGTCTGATTCTTTGACCTGAGGTGCATTGGCATTTCACCTTGAGGGTGTTATAGTTTGACTACACCATAACTCGATCTCCTGCCATACGGAATTCTGAGGTATATGTTGGCTATAATATGTTCATTGTAGGAATTGGATTGCACCGATAAAAAATCTATCTACCTCGGTAGATGTGGAGAAGCCCTATGATGATCATGAGAATCAAGTCCATAAGCCCATGGCCATGGTAGAGTGGAATAATAGAAAGAGTTTCTGTTAGAGTTTTCACATTGGACTTGAATCGAATGATTAATTCATTTGATGAAAATTAGGGTTTAACAAGATCACCTTAGCCCTAATCTAATTGGAGCTCAAGATAGAGAAAATTAATCACATAGGTAACTGCACCGAGAGATTTGCTTTCAGTTCTGATGGGTTACCACCATATGCTGCTAGGTGTCATTGGTGAATTTTGGGAGCAATTAGAATGATTTGGATGATCGATCATACTAGTTGTCTAAATCAGTAAAGTTCTGATCCATTGTAAGGTGTTTCAATGATGTTGATGATAGAGATCGCGACGTATCCCATTACCCTATAGAACTGAACCAAACTGGATCACACAAACAAGAGTTTGGATTTGGATATCATCAATTGAACTAACCCAGTTCAATTGATTTGAATAAGATTCAATTAGGTTTAAGGAAATCATGTTAGCACACGACTAAGCCTAATGTTCTCCTTCAACAATAATTAAAGCTTATCCCGACCGAGCCAAAAGTATTTGGGCTCACTCAGGAACCTTCACTTGGTCTGACTGGAGTTTGTCCAGATCAGAAAAGGATTGTCTTAATTTATGAGATAAATTTGAGACAACACCTATCATTTTTTGTCACCTACTAAATCTTGTCCTTTGACTTTGGTCAAACATTGACCTTTGATACTTATACATCTGCCCATGTGTCATACACCCATAGGAGAGAAGATAGAGCTTTGTCCCCCTGCTAAAAAGTAGAAAGGGAGTGGTGCATGCCTAGGAAGGCATGCGCCCCATGAGGATGACGCCTGGAGTCCCATATAGATGGGACTCCAGGTTGCTTCATGCTTTCAACTTGGGTGGCGCCAAAGAGTCCTCTTTGATCAGTCTTGGCGCCACCTAAGGAGGTTTGTGAGGAACTCTAATCTGATTAGATCAGATGATGTCATCCCACCAATCAGATTTAGATCCGATTGCATAAAGAGCCATGATTGGCTGGGATGACGTGGCACTACATGGCGTAGTAGGATCTATATAAATCCTATTTACGCCTAGGATTGAGAGCTTCTGCCCCTTGTCCACACCATAAAATTTCTCTCCCTCCCTCTCCATGCCATCTTTAGGTCCTCTCTCTCCTATCCACGTCCAAGAGTCCTTGGGCTTGAGTTTGGTGCGATCCAAGCAAGAGAAAGGCGGCAGGAAAGGAAGAAGGTTGTACTGTTGCAAGTGACAACAGCTGATCTTCAAAAGGTGTTTTGAAGACCTTCAAGAATAGATCCAGATCTAATTTTTGAAGGATAGATTGATTAGGAGAAGATCTCTAGATCCAATCTGAGTGGATAACGGTAGAGGCTAGGCACTTGCGTGGCTACATCCAGAACTTCAGACAAACATCAGGATCATCATAGGGTAATTGGATTACCCAAAATATAGGTATAATATAATTAAATTTAATTTATTTTTATTTTATTTTATTAGATCAATAATATTAGATCTAAAGAGTCTCAGATCTGATTTGGATCTAAGTAAAATTTTTTTTCAAATATTCCTCTTGATCCAATCAGATCTGAACGAACCAGATCCGAGAAATAGGATTTTTTTCCTCAACTGGTATCAGAGCCAAGTTTCATAATTAATTAGATCTAATTTTAAAATAATTTTGATTTAAAAATTAGATGATTTTAGATATCACATTAGATATGATTAAATCTAAAATCATAAATTAAAAAAATTAAATAATCTAGATCTAAGATGTATGAGATGCTTGACTAGACTAGGAATAGAATTATTCTATGTATAGTCTAGGATGATCATAATTTTGATTTGATTAATTATAATTTTTAGATCTATTTATTTATTATTTTTTAATATTATAAATATTATAATTAGATCTAAAAAATATAAAATAAATTTATTTAATTTTATTCATACGAGATATGATAGATGCATGTTCAGACTAGTTGTAGAATTATTCTACAAAGTTATCTTAAATAAATTTAATTTGATATGATCAAATTTAAATTTTATTTTTTAGATATTTATGCGATAATTTAGATCTAAAAATATGCATGATATGATACATGAGATGTATGCAAAATATATTTTTAAGTTAGATCAATTTTTATATACGTGATATATATGTAGATCTAACTAGTTTTGTAGATTTATCATATTTCTGATTAAGGCATTCTCCTTGGCCGTCCGATCATAAGAATGAAATAGGGTTTAAAGGCCCTCTACTTTCATTCGATTGGGTGTTCTTATCATGTGTAGGGGTGCTGCGCATTCGTCCTTAATCAAAAATCAAAAACTTATTTTCTGTAAAATCCTAAATCTTGAAACCCTAGGATTTTATTTACATATTTTATTTATGAACCCTAAACTTAATTAAGAATTAAGATTATGAAATATATTAGATTTAAAATTAAGAATTTTTAGATCTAAGACATACGCATAAAATTGGGTTCGAGCTTGAGTAGCTCAATTAGGTCTAGCAGTTGATCAAACCGAATCAAGAGTTGGTTAGATGGGATCAAGAGTGCTTAAATTGACCAGCCTAATAGGATTAAGTCTGGATCAAGGTCGACTCACATGAGTGATCGATCAAGTTAAGACCTAATTAGGCTCAATGGTTAGAGTCTGAATTATAGGCTAACCTGATTGATTCTGGCTCAATAATTTGGTGTCTAAGATAAGTTTGGCAGATACGATCGACTGATTTTTAATTGGGAGCTACTCGACTCGAATGCATTCTTGTTGAGTTAATGGCATCTATCCCTTCCACTGGTCTCACTTATCTGACCATATTTGTTGATCTCAGTCCTGATCTAAGGTGGCTAATAATTCCGAGCTAACCCATGTTACTAGATTAGTCATAATGGTTAATGACTATGTCAAGTCAAGTTTAAAGAGACCTAAATCAAATCTCTCTAAGAAAAGATTAAGTCTAAGATTTTGCCACCATTATAGATATGGGGGCCCTTTTTGGAGGTTGATTCATTCTCGGCTGATCACAGTGGTTTAGTTGCACCTAGAAAGATGCAACCATGTCTATTAGGCATTGGATGCTATGGAGTTGGAGGATGGATTGGGACTTCAATATTTTGGATACGGTGAGAGACCCAATTAGAAATCTAATCTATGCAAATAGTGGGTCTGACTTAACTAAGAAGTGAATCAATATTTCGGGTATGGTAAGATTCATGAATTAGAGACCAAGCCTGAGTGCACCATGATTAGAGAATCATTAGATAAGAGTTGTTCACCCATTGGCTAACCCATCACCAATAATTGTTAGGTGAGGTGATGAGTCAGTTGGTGGGACTACACCACCTACTAAAAATTATTAATCGTGGAGATTTTTGCATCTTTATAGAGGAAGAGTAGGGATCTGAGAAACTAGTGAAAGCTAATTTATATAAAAATTAAATTTTTAAATAAATTAGTTAAGTCTTAATTACAAAATCTAACTAGAAACTTTGACTCTCTATAGGAAAAAGAAAAATATCTGCATCCAATCCACTAGCACGTATCTTGGATACTCATAGACTAACTAGATCCAATTACAAGGATTGGCTCTAAAACTTCAAAATCATTTTGGATTTCGAGAAGTTAACTCATGTATTGGATCAACATCCCCCCACCTTATCAGCTCGTTCGTTCGTTAAATAGAGAGCGCCTCTTGACAAATGGATGGATGAAGATAATAAGATCAGATACTATATGTTGGACTTGATGTCTGATGAGCTTCAACATCAATATAAAGATATCAAGACTGCCCACCAAATATTGGCTCACTTATAAGAGTTATTTGGTGAACAGAGTCGTGCAGCCAAATATCAGATCACTAAATGACTATTTAAGATAAAAATGAATGATGGACAGTCAGTCCAAGATCATTATTTGATGATGATCAAGAACTTGGAAAAGTTTGAGAAGCTCGGAGTGAAGTTAGATCAGGATCTACATAATGATATAATTCTGCAATCCTTGACTGATGCATATGGGCAGTTCATCATGAACTACCATATGCATAAACTTTAGAATACTTTGGCCGAACTTATGAATATGCTGGTTATTGCTGAGCTTTTTATGAAAGATTCTAAAGGCTCGATACTTGCTATGGAATAGACTTCTTTCAAGAGAAAGTCTTTTGGAAAGAAGAAGAAGTTTGTGAAAAGGTAGAAGGTGGAAAGAAAAAAAAGGCAGAGCTGAAGAAGAAGGCCGCTGACAAAGAAAAATATTTTCATTATAATATTGATGGCCACTGGAAGCAAAACTGCCCTACATATCTAGCCACCCTAAAGAATAAGAAGGAGACAGGTCCTTCTGGAGGTATGCTCGTTATTGAATCTAATCTTATGATTTCTTCTACATTCAGTTGGGTGCTTGACTTTGGTTCTAGTGCTCATTTATGCACTTCTATGCAGGATCTTGAGGATAGCAGGAGGCTGAGCTGATGGTGATGGTGATGATCCTACACATCAAAAATAGACCAAGGATTGCAAAGGCTGTGAGCTATGGTTGCTACTGTCGCCGTGGGAACCTACTCTCTTTGTCTATCATTTGACTTAGATTTAGTACTTAGAGATTGTTATTATGTGCCTGCCGCAAGCAGAAATTTGATTTCTATTTCATGTTTAGCACAAGAAGGCTATGTAATTAGTTTTCTTAAGGATCATTATAATATTCTTTATGAAAAAAATAAAATTATAAGTGATTTCCTCATTAACGATCTCTACCAGTTACATATTGATGTATGTGTCTTTAGTATCGAGCAAAATATAAATGCCATAAGATCAAAATGGCCCAAGGATAGTCTAAATGATAGGTATCTATGGCACCTATGACTAGGTCATATAGCAAAAGATAGGATTAACAAATTAGAGAAAATCGGACTATTGAGTTCGTTGACTTTCGAATCATATCCAATTTGTGAATCATGTCTTCATGGCAAAATGATTAAGTTCCCTTTTGCAGGACATGGGGAAAGGGCCATGGATCTACTTGCCCTAGTACATACTGATGTGTTCGACCCATTTGATGTGTCGGCTAGAGGCAACTTTATCTACTTCATAACCTTTATCGATGATTTATCTTGATATGGGTACGTATATCTTATAAGACACAAGTCTGAAGTTTTTGAAAAGTTCAAGGAATTCAGACATGAAGTCAAAAAGGAAACTAAAAAATTCATTAAGATTCTTCGATCAGATTGAGGAGGTGAATACCTTAGTCAAAAATTTCTAGACTATCTCATGCAAAATGACATAGTCTCTCAATGGACTTCACCTGAAATACCTCAACTCAACGAAGTTTCAGAATGGAGGAATTGAATCCTATTCGATATGGTTCGATCCATGATGAGCTTCACAGACCTTTCTGATTTTCTTTAGAAGACATAGTCTGTTAACTATTATATATTTATTGAATAGGGATTTTGCTTCTAAAATTCGTTTCCTACCACACCATATGAGATATGGCATGGTAAGAAACCAAGTCTGAGTCATCTCAGAATTTGGGGTTGTCCGGCTCATGTCAAAAAACAACAAGCAGACAAGTTAGACTATAGGTCCTTTAGAGCTCGATTTATAGGATATCCTAAAGAGTCATTAGGATATTATTTCTATATTTCAGAAGACCACAATATGATAGTGAGTCGGCATGCCATCTTTCTTGAAAAATAGTTTATTCAAGATAGTGGTATTGGAAAGTAGATCAAGCTCGAGGAGAAAGTCTCATAAGAGCAACGAGCTAAGGATCCTATGGAACCAAATCAGGTTGAGCCAATACAATCACTACCTCCTCCACCTTGTAGATCGAAAAGAATTTTCTGTCCTCCTGAGAGATACTTAGGTACTATTTCAGAGAAAGTAGAGAAAATATTTCTCATTGGTAATGGGGTTCATAGTGATCCTAAAACCTATGACGAGACGATATCAGATATCGACTCCAAGAAGTGGTTAGAGGCAATGAAGTTAGAAATTGACTCAATGCACTCAAACCAAGTTTGGACCTTAGTAGATCCACCAGAAGGTATAGTACCTATTGGATGTAAATGGATCTACAAGAAAAAGATTGGTGCAGATTATAATGTGGAGACATTCAAAGCTAAATTAGTGGCAAAAGATTATAGTCAGCACGAAGGCATTGACTATCAGTCAGTAGCTATGCTAAAATCCATCTGCATATTGCTTGTTGTTGCAGCCTATTTCGATTATGAAATATGGCAAATGAACGTGAAAACAGCATTCTTAAATGGATACCTTGATGAAGATGTCTATATGGAACAGGCACTTGGTTTCACATCCAGTGATGCTGATCACAAAGTATGCCAGCTGCAAAGGTCAATATATGGACTTAAGCAAGCATCTTAGAGCTGGAATACTCATTTTAATGATGTGATTAAATTATTTGGTTTCATCAAAAGAGATCGGAGTGATGCCATCGGATGCCATTCCTCTGTACTATGACAATAATGGTGCCATAGCCCTTACTAAGGAGCCAAGGTCTCATAAAAAATTCAAGCACATCGAGCGACGATACCACCTCATCCGCGATTATCTTAAGAAAGGTTATGTCGAGGTCAAGAGAGTCAACTCCGTAAATAATGCGGCAGACCCACTCACAAAACTGTTGAGCCAATAGAAGATTGAAACCCATCTTGAGAAAATGGGACTTAGATTTGTAGCCAATTAGCTTTAGGTCAAGTGGGAGTTTTTTAGATATGTGTGCCCTAGAAGCCAGAATTGGCTAACACCTGTAATACACATCTAAGGGCAAAATTATAATTTTGACTATAAATAATAAAATATGTTATTTTCTATCATAGTGTGTATTTGAAAGTGTCTGTGATACATCTCTTGAGTTAATGATAATGATAATTCATATTTTCAAGAGTTGAAAATTTAAGATATGAATTTTCATTATTAACTCATAAATGCTCCCAATCATATGATCATCATGAGGATGGTGATTGATCCGAAAGGTTGGTGTACGATCGCTTCTTTAGGATAGATGAGTCTTGAATCTACGGTGTAAAGACATCGGAGTGAGAGTATAGATACTCATCAAGAACCTTCACTTGGTCAGACTTGAGCTTATCCAGGTCAGAAAAGGGTTGTCTTAATTTATGAGATAAATTTGAGATAACACCTATCATTTTCTGTCACCTACTAAATCTTATCCTTTGACTTTGGTCAAATGTTGACCTTTGATAATTAGATATCTGCCTATGTGTCATGTACCCATAGGAGAGAAGATGGGGCTTTATCCCCCTGCTAAAAAGCAGAAAGGTAGGGGGCGCATGCCTAGGGAGGCATGTGCCCCATGAGGATGACGCCTAGAGTCCCATACAGATGGGACTCTAGGTTGCTTCATGCTTTCAACTTAGGTGGCACCAAAGAGTCCTCTTTGATCAGTCTTGACACCACCTAACGAGGTTTATGAGGGACTCTAATATGATTGAATCAGATGATATCATCCCACCAATCAGATTTAAATCTGATTGCACAAAGAGCCATGATTGGTCGGGATGATGTGGCATTGCATGGCACAGTAGGATCTATATAAACCCTATCTATGCCTAAGATTGAAAGCTTCTACCCCTTGCCCACACCATAAAGTTTCTCTTCCTCCCTCTCCATGCCATCTTCTGGTCCTCTCTCTCCTATCCACATACAAGTGTCCTTGGGCTTGAGTTTGGTGCAATCCAAGCAAGAGAAAGGCGACAGGAAAGAAGAAGGCTGCACTACTGCAAGTGACAATAGCTAATCTTCAAAAGATATTTTGAAGGCATTCAAGATCAGATCCAGATCTAATTTTTTAAGGATAGATTGATTAAGAGAAGATCTCCAGATCCAGTTCGAGTGGATACCAGCAGAGGCCAAGCGCTTGCGTGGCTACATCCAGAACTTCAGGTAAATATCGAAATCATCATAGGATAATTGGATTACTAAAAATATAGGTATAATTAAATTAGATTTAATTTATTTTTATTTTATTTGATCAGATCAATCAGATTAGATCTGAAGAGTCTTAGATCTGATTTTGATCTAAGAATTTTTTTTTTGAAATATCCCTCTTGATCCAATCAGATCTGAACGAATCTGACCCGGGAAATATGGTTTTTTCCTTTAGTGAGACGGTCAGACATCATTCTCGTAGAGCACAGAGACTGATGTTTGATAGATGCTGCCGTCAGAGATCGGGTATGGGAGGAGATATGGGTAAGTATGCATATTTTAGTTATATTTATGCATTTTATATGTTTACACTATATATGTTTGATTAGAATAATTTTGTAACTGATTTTTGATAACTTTGTATAGAGGAGGTACGACTTTTTCGATCATGAGAGAACTTGAGATGTTCGACTAAGAAAGATCAGAGAGTTGTACTAGGGTTACAAGATCAAGCTCCACAGAGGATGGCTCGAGCACCGACGAGATACTCCAGAGGAGCTTGTTCCCTGGATACAAGACTGTCCTTCGAGTCCGTGGGAGAGGATGGTTAGACACTGGAGGAGCCAGGATTTTAAGGTAAAATTTCTAACTTTTAAAGTTTTTAAGATGCTTAAAATTTTATTTAAATATTTTTTAAATAGTTATTATTTATTTAAATATTTGTTAGGCTACATTCCGTCAGAATCGAGAGAACCGTGCAGTCGAGGAGTATACGCACACTCTAGGCCGTAAGTCTATGGCCAGACATGTGCATAGAGAGATAATTAATTCTAAATCTTACTAGATAAATTAAATTTATATTTTTTATCATCTTTTTGATAAATTTATTCTTTGTTATAGCTGATGAGAGATGGAGTGATGCCCAACCATAGCGAGATCCTCCGATCCAGCCGCACGGACAAGATGGACAAGCCAATGAACGCCGCGATCAGACATATTTTTGTAAGTATTAAATATATTAGTATATATTATTAGTGTTATAGTATTTTTTATAAAATTTTATTTTAATTTATAATTATAGGATCAGTTAGATGTGCTTGTGAGTGAGGGCCCGGATACCTCTGGGCCCCATGACCATTTGTCTCAGGTCTTGGGGTTTGAGCACCCTGGGAGGAGTCGATGTAGGTCCGGACACATGTTGATGAGCTACTCGTCTGAGGTGAGTATCTCCTCAAAGACTTCTAGTGTCGTCAGTTGGGATGAGCTTGAGGAGGCATTGGCACGGGTAGATCATGCTGTGATGTGGGCAGATTGGGCTAAGGAGCGTGCATCTCATCTGGTGGGCATCGTAAGAGATATGATATCGATGCTCAGCATGCTTTTTAAGATCACAAGCTTTGAAGATAGGTTGGCCAGCATTTCAACTCTGACTCTAGCTCTAGCTCTGACTCTCGGTGATGACGACGATGATATAGATTTAAAAAATTTTTGATGTATTTTATTTTTTTTGAAAAATATTATAATAAATTTTATTCGATAATAAAATTTTAGCATTTCAGAATAATTTTTATGTTTATTATATTTTTTCATGTTATATATCTATATTTATCAGATAAAATATAAAAAAATAAAAATTTTAATTTTTTTAATTATTCAAGATCCACGATAGCGATTTTATAATCATTGCCATATCCATGTCAACCGTTGCTATAGATTCCTGGTGCAAATGGTGCCAACCGTTGCATTAGACCTATGATAGCGGTTAATAAATCACTACTATAGATTACCTATGGTAACGGTTATGTAACCGTTGCTATAGATAATCTATGGTAGTGGTTACATAATCACTGCTATAGGTCGATCTATTGTAGTGATTTATAAACTACTGTAATAGACTATTTATGGCAGTGGTTCAAATAATCGCTGCAACAACCACTGCCATAGAGCTACGATGACAGCTTCAGTAGCAGCGGTTAAATAACCATTGCCATATCATATAGCAGCATTTTTTTGGGCTACGGTAGTGATTATGAATCACTGTCATAGTTCTTTTTTATAGTAGTATTGACTACTTGGAGGAGCAGGGTTATGCTTCTCATAGCCAGGCTAGGAGTGGATGTCTGAAAATTTTTAAGAGAGCTTTAGTGGTAATGAGAGGTAGAAGACTGAGCAACAATCTTTACAGAATGGAAGGCTCAGTGGTGAATGATAGTATAGAGGTGCTAGTAGCGGCACCGGAGGAGTAGATTTTTTATCAGCTATGGCACTATCAGATGGATCATATAAGTGACCGTGGACTCATAGAACTAAGCAGAAGAGATATGATTCTAGCCCTAAAGAAGGAGGGCACAAATTTGTATGAGCTATGCATCTTTGGCAAACGGCATAGGATGAAGTTTGCAAGAAGTACCAGCACAATGAGGGAATGCTGAATTTAGTGCACTCAGATATGTGAAGACCAGCTCTGGTATCAGCTAGAGATGGGGCAAAATACTTTGTCACTTTCACTGATGATTTCTTAAGGAAGGTGTGGATTTATCTGATCAGAGAAAAATCAAAGATGTTTGTCCGGTTCAGAGCCTGGAGAGTTGAGGTAGAGGAGTTCAGAAGACAGATGAAGTGTCTGAGGTTGGACAATGGAGGAAAGTATACAAGCCTAGAGTTCAGGAGGTACTATGAGGAAAATGGCATCAAACGCCATTACATGGTAAAGATGACTCCCCAGCAGAATGGTATCGTGGAAAGAATGAATCGAACACTAATCGAGAAGGCATGGAGTTTGAGTCTGCAGACATCACTTCTAAAGTTCTTTTAGGGTGATGCTCTAACTTTTTCTTATTTTCTTGTGAACAAGTTTCCTCATCGTAAGCTAAATGGAGGCATTCCAGAGGAGGTCTGGAGTGAAAAAAAGGTGGAGCTTGGCCCCCTAAAAGTCTTCGATTGCACAACCTATGCACATATGGAGAAAATCGAGAGGAGCAAATTGGATCCAAAATCTTAAAAGATAACATTCATAGGATATCCACAAGGAGTCAAGGGGTACCTGCTGTGGGACTCTCAGGCACAGAAGTCAGTGATCAGTAGGGATGTTATCTTTGATAAGAAAAGCATCTTGAGGAGGTCTGGGATAGATGAAACTAAAAAAAAAAGGTGAACAACGATGGCCAGTTAGAGAATGATGGCATGCAGGTTACATCCACTTACAGGAGTGTTCCTATTCAGGTGAAGCTGGGCAAAAAAGTATTATCTCAGATTGAAAATCAGCATGGAGGATCGACAGTTCAGACAGATGTGTAGGAGCAACCATAGACATCAGATAAAGATGTGCTAGTGGTAGTGGATTTGCACAAGTCCCAGCATACTATTAGGAGGTCGGTCAGATATGACATTGATGAGGTTATCTCCTATGCACTCATCACTTTTAATAGAGATTCAGAGAATTATGCAAAGGCCATGGAGAGTGAGGATCATGTTTCATGAATGTAGACCATGATGGAGGAGATGAAATCACTTGAGAAGAATCAGACATGGCATCTGGTGGATCTTTCAGAGGGTGCTCGATCTACTGGCTCAAAGTGGGTGTTCACAAAAAAAGAGGCACCTTCAGAATAAGGTGGAGTCAGATTCAAAGCAAGGCCGATTGTTAGATGTGTACCCTAGAAGTCAGATTGGCTAACACTTGTAATACACTTCTAAGGCTAATTTTATAATTTTAACTATAAATTAATAAAAAAATTATTTTCTATCACAGTGTGTATTTAAAGTGTATATGATACATTCTTTGAGTTAATGGTAATGACAATTCATATTTTCAAAGAGTTGAAAATTTAAGACATGAATTTTTATAATTAACTCATAAACTGCTTCCGACCGTAGGATCATCATGAGGATGGTGATTGATCCAGAAGATTGGCATACGATCACTTTCTTTGAGTAGATGAGTCTTGAGTCTATGGTTTAGAGACACCGAAGTGAGAGTATAGATACTCATTAGAGAATGAGGGTACTGAGCGTGACCACCTCGAGCATTCATAAGGAAGTCTACCTTCTCATCAATGATTGGCTTGATATTATAGTAGTGTGTCTAGTTCTTTGATCTGAGGTGCATCAGTAATTCATCTTGAGGGTGTTGTAGTTTGACTACACCATAACTCGATCTTCTATCTATTCAAAATCTTAAGGTGTATTTTGACTATAGTACGTCATTATAGGAATTGGATTGCACCAATAAGGAATCTATCTACCTCGGTAGATGATGAGTAGCCCTATGATGATCATGAGAATCAAGTCCATAAGCCCATGGCCATGGTAGAGTGAAGATGATAGAAAGAGTTTCTATAAGGGTTTCATAGAGGACTCGAATTGAATGATTAATTCATATGACAGATATTGGGTTTGATGAGTTCACCTTAACCCTAATCCTGTCGGGGCTCAAGATAGAAGAACCCAATCACATAGGTAGCTACATCGAGAGGTTCACCTTTCAGTTATGATGGGTTGCGACCATATATTGTTAGGTGTCACTGGTGAATTTTGGGAGCAACTAGAATGATTTTGATGATCGATCATTCTAATTGTATAAATAAAAAAAGTTCTGATCCATCGAAAGGTATTTCGATGATGTCGGTGATGGAGATCATGACATGTCTCATTATCATATAAAACTAAATCTAACTAGGTCATACAAATAAGGGTTTAGATTTGGATATCATCAATTGAGCTAACCTAGTTTGATTGATTTAGATTAGATCCAATCAGGTTCAAGGTAATCGTGCTAGCACACAATTAAGCCTGACTTTCTCCTTCTGTAATCTTTGTGATTCATCGCAATCGAGTCGAATTTGATTTGACTTATTTTTGTATCTTAAATGGATTTATTTTCATCTGACTAGAATAAGTTCAGATCAGATTAATTATGAAAATTAAATTCATTCTTCGTGCAATTGGACTAGGGACAATAGTTGACCCAATTGAGAGAATTAAGGGTCACATGATCAGAGAATTTTAGAAATTTCTTAAAAATTATTTTACTTTAATTTTTGGTTATATGATAGGGCACAAGTTATACTTTGGGTGTGCAAAATTTCATGTTGGAGGTCCCTAGACTAGGTTTTGATAGAGTTTGATTTGGATCAAACTCTTGAGGGAAGAGTCCTAGATGCACATGGACTCTTCCTTATCCTTTCATGCTGCCACCTTTCAGATGAATTTTTGGTGTCAAAATCAGATGGAATCTACTTGGAGATCAGGTCTAGAAGTTCAATAGTTGAATTAATAAGGTTTTTGGTCAAAAAGAGACTGTTTATGGCGCTATGTCTAGTATAAGAACTCTTCTCACGAAATTATCTCAATGTAATTTATTTTTTCTACACACAAAGGAGCTTTTTCTCTGATATCCACACCCCCTCTATCCTCTCACTCCCTCTCTTCTATATGTCTAAAAAGTTAAGAGTAAATCTGAGTTGAAGGTCCAAGGTTTTTGATACAAAATTCAGCATCTACGCGATGGTGTTCGTGAGATGAACAGACTGCCCTCAGAAGTTATTTTAAAGGCATTTTAAATTAGATCCAGATCTAATTTTTGGAGAAGAAATTTATGAAAAGAAGATGTTTAGATCCTACCTGAGTGGATACTGATAGAGGTCAGGCGCGTGCATGGCTCCTTCCAGAATCTCAGCAATCAATAGGATCATCATAGGATAATTAGATTACGAAATCAGGTACTTAAAATTAAATCTGATTTAATTTTATTTCTAACTTTTAATATCATATCTCTATGATTAGATCTGAAAAGTCTCAGATCTAATTAGGATTTTTAAAAAAAAATTAAAATATTTCTTCAGATCCAATTAGATCTGAATGATCCTATGCCGGAAAAACAGTATTTTCCTTTAACTTGTATCAGAGCCAGGTTATAGTTCTTCAGATCTATTTTAGATCTAAGTTTATTTTTATTTTTGATCTAATATTAAAAAGTTTTAGATATCACATCAGATGTAATTAGTTCTAAAATTAAAAAATTAAAATTAAATTATTTAGATCTAATTTATATGATATGCATGACTAGACTGGGAATAGAATAGTTCTGTGTAGTCTAGTATAATCATGTTGTTAATTTAATTAAATATAATTTTAGATCTATTTAATTTTTATTTTTTTAATATTATAATTATTATAATTAGATCTAAAAAATAAAAAATAAAATTTTTAATTTTTGATTTATTCATATGTGATATGAAATGATGCATGTTTAGACTAGTTGTAGAATAGTTCTATAAATTATCTAGAATAGTTTTATTTTGATATGATCAAATTTAAATCTATTTTTTAGATATTATATATGATATTTTAGATCTAAAAAATATGCATGTTTAATTTAGTGATGATACATGAGATGTATGCAAAGCATGTATTAGTTAGATCATTAATTATATATATGATATATGATCTAGATCTAACTAGTTTTATAATTTTAATTATATTTTTGATTAAGGCATTCTTCTTAGCCATCCGATCATCAGAACAAAAGTAGGATTTAAATACCCTCTCCTTTCTATCAATGGAGTGATCTTATGGCATGTAGTGTTGCTGTGCGTTCGTCCTTGATCAGAAATTAGAACTTATTTTTCTACAAAATCTTAGATCCTGAAATCCTAGAATTTTGATACATATTTTTTGTTTATGAATCCAAACTTAATTAAGAATTAAGATTATGAAACTAATTAGATCAAAAATTAAAAATTTTTAAATCTAAGATATTTTCATAAAATTGGGTTCAAGCTTGGGTAGCTCAATTAGGTCTAGCGGTTGATCAAATTGAATCAAGAGTTGGTTTGGTGGGATCAAGAGTGCTTAGAATTGACCAGCCTAATAGTTGTAAGTCTGGGTCAAGGTTGACTCACAGCCACATGTGATCGATCCAATTGAGACCAAATTTAGCTCCATGGTTCAAGCCTAGATTATAGGCTAATTCGATTAGTTCTGGTTCAATAATTTGGTATCTAAGATAAGTTTGGCAGATACGATCGATTGATTTTTAATTGGAAGCTACTCGATCTGAATGCATTATTGTCGAGTTAATGGCATATCCCTTCCACTGGTCTCACTTACCTAGCCATTTATGTTAACCCAGTTCTGATTTGAGGTGGCTAACAGTTCGAGCTAACCCATGCCACTAGGCTTGTCATTATCATTATGACTGAGTCAAGTCTAAGAGACCTAAATTTAATCTTCCTAAGAAAAGATTAAGTCAATTGGTCTTCACTGTTGTAGATGTGTGGGCCCTTCCCGGGGTTAAATGTTCTCGACTAGTTATAGTGGCTCAATTATATCGAAAAGATGCAACCACATCTATTAGGCATTGAATGCTATGGGTTGGAGGATGGGTTAAGCTCAATATTTCAGATACGGTGAGAGATCCAATCAGAAATCTAATTCGTACAAATGGTGAGTCTGACTTAATTAAGGAGTGGATCAATATTCTAGACATGATGAGATTCATGAATTAGAGACCAGAATTAGGTGCGCCATGATTAGAGAATCATTGGATAAGAGTTATCCACTTATCATTTGACCCATCATCAATAATTATTAGGTAAGGTGGTGAGCCAGTCGGTGGGACCGCACCATCCACTAGAAATCAATTGATCATGAAGATTTTTACATCTCTGCCTAGGGAGTGTAGGGATCCGAGAAAATAGTGAAAGCTTAATTTATTTAAAAATAAAATTTTTAAATAAATTGATTAAGTCTAATTACAAAATCTAACTAAAATTTTTAACTCTCTATAGGAAAATATCTGTGTCCAACCCACTAGCCCATATCCTAGACACCTATAGATTTATCGGATCCAACTTCAAGGATTGGCTTCAAAACTTCAAAATTATTTTGGATTTTAAGAAGTTTATTCATGTGTTGGAATAGGATCCTCTTACTTTACCAGCTCATCCATCCGTAGATCGGAGAGCGTCTCTAGAGAAGTGGATGAATAATGATAACAAAGCCAAGTATTATATGTTGGGCTTAATGTCTGATGAGCTCTAGCGCCAACATGAAGATATTAAGACTAGCCACCAAATGTTGGCTCACCTACAAAAATTGTTTCGTGAATAAAGTCGCGCAGTCAAATATAAAGTCACTAGAAGACTTTTTAAGGCTCAAATGTATGATGGACAGTCGGTCCAAGATCATTGTTTGATGATGATCAAGGACTTAGAAGAGCTTGAGAAGCTCAATGTCAACTTGGACAAGAATTTATAAATTGATATAATTCTACAATCCTTAACTGATGCATATGGGCGATTCATCATGAACTACCATATGCATAAACTATAGAAACTCTGGTAGAACTTATGAATATGCTGGTTACTGCTGAGCTTTCTATCAAAGATTCTAAAGGCTCAGTACTTACTATGGAGTGGACTTCTTCCAAGATAAATTTTTTTGGAAATAAGAAGAAGTCCGTAAAGAAGCAGACGGTGGATGGTGGGAAGAAGAAGAAGACAAAGCTGAAGAAGAAGGCCGTTGATAAAGAAAAATATTTTTATTGCAACACAGACAGTCATTGAAAGTAGAACTACCCCTTGTACCTTATCAGCCTGAAGAACAAGATGGAGGTTGGTCCTTCTGAAGGTATGCTCGTTATAGAATCTAACCTCATGATTTCTTCTGCATCCAATTGGGTGCTTGACTCTGGTTCTAGTGCTCACTTATGCACTTCTATGTGGGATTTTAAGGATAGTAGGAGGCTAAGGGATGGTGAGATGATCCTATGCATTAAAAATGGTGCAAGAGTTGCTGCAGTGGTTGTGGGAATCTACCCTCTGTGATTACCGTTAGGATTAGATTTAGTTCTTAGAGACTATATTTATGTGCCTGCAGCAAGCAAAAATTTAATTTTTGTTTTATGTTTAGCATAGAAAGGCTATGTAATTAGTTTTCTTATGGACCATTATAATATTCTTTATGAAAGAAAAAAAATTGCAAGTGGTTACCTTATAAATGGTCTCTATGAGTTACATATTGATATTTCTGTTTTCAATATCGAACAAAACATAAATATCATAGAATCAAAACAACCTAGGAATAGTCTAAATGATAGGAATCTATGGCACCTTAGGCTAGGTCATATAGCGGAAGATAGGATTAACAAATTGGAGAAATTCAGGCTATTGAGTCTATTGACTTTCGAGTCATATCCAATTTGTGAATCATGCCTTCATGATAAAATGACCAAGCTCCCTTTTATAGGACATGGAGAAAGGGCCACAGACCTATTTGCCCTAATATATACTGATGTGTGTGGCCCATTTGATGTACCGACTAGAGACAACTATGTCTACTTCATCATCTTTATCGATGATTTATCTTGGTATGGATATATGTATTTGATGCGACATAAATCTGAAGCTTTTGAAAAGTTCAAAAAATTTAGACATGCAGTAGAAAAACAAACTGAAAACCCATTAAGGTTCTTTGATCAGATCGAGGAGGTGAATACCTTAGTCGAAAATTTTTAGACCATCTTAAGCAAAATGACATAGTCTCTCAATGGACTCCACCCAAAATACCTCAACTCAATGGGATTTCAGAATGGAGAAATCAGACCTTATTAGATATAGTCCGATCTATGATGAGCTTCATGGACCTTCCTGAGTTTCTTTGGGGACATAGTCTAATGACTGCTATATATTTGCTGCATAGGATTTCTTCTAAAATCGTTCCTACAACACCATATGAGATATGACATGGTAAGAAACTAAGTCTGAGTCATCTCAAAATTTGGGGTTGTCCGACTCATGTCAAGAGACAACAGACGGATAATTTAGAGTATAAGTCCTTTAGAGCTCTGTTCATAGGATATCCTAATGAGTCATTAGGATATTATTTTTACATTCTGAAAGACCATAATGTGATTGTGAGTCAACATGCCATCTTTCTTAAAAAATAGTTTATTCAAGATGGCGGCATCGGAAGATAGATTAGGCTCAAGAAAAAAGTCTCCCAAAACCAACGAGCTAATGACCCTATGAAATCCAATCAGATTGAGTCAGTCTAATCACTACCTCTACCTCGTAGATCAAAAAGAATTTTTCGTCCTCCTGAAAGGTACTTAGAAACTATTTTAAAGGATATAGAGAAAATGTTCCCCATGGAAAATGGGGTTCATGATGATTGTGGTGCATAATCTGGTCGACGTCGGATCGAGCTGGAGTTGGGGAAGAAGAGATCGCCATTGGTGACTTGCAAAATAAAGTCTCATCCAGAGTCAGTGGTGGTGGCTTCGGTAGGATCTTTCGACGATCAAGTCAGCTTTTTTGGCCAATAGAAATGGAGTGCTTAGGCAAGAATTCAGCAAAGTTTTAGGAAGGAGAAGAGAGCTTAGCAAAAATATATCTGGAGGATCTCTTTTTATAGATGGAGCCTATCATAACTATCCAATAGTGGGCCACTCGGGATCATGTGAAATTTATTATGGAGAGAGATTTCACTCATAATAGACTGATAATGACAGTCGTAATCGTTCAATAGTGGGGTCGCCTGTAACAGACTGATAAATGACAATCATAACCATCTAATAGTGGGATCGCCTATTCGTTGAGATTTAATAGTCAAAATTCGGAGGAAGCAGGCATTGGTTGGTGAAGAACTTTGATATATATCAATTTCAGAGGAGTTCGAACTCCGAAAGAGAATACGGCTAGAGGAGATCATCTGGGAGGAATACTACTTAAAATCTAAAAGTAATCTACTGAAGAAATTCAGATGAAGTTTGACTGAAGGAGAAGTTCGAAAGGAGCTCGACTCTTATAGAAATCCGACTGAAGGAGAGGTTCGGAAGGAGTTCATCTCCTAAAGGAATCTGACTAAAGAAGAAGTTCGAAAGGAGTTCGGCTTCTATAGAAATCCGATTGAAGGAGAGGTTCTGAAGGAGTTTGGCTCCTATTAGAATCTGACTGAAGAAGGGGTCTGGAAGGAGTTCGGCTCTTGGAGGAATCGACTAAAGGAGAAGTTCAGAAGGAGTTCGACTCCTATAGAAATCCAACTGAAGGAGAGGTCTAGAAGGAGTTCGGCCCTTGAAGAAATCTAACTGAAGGAGAAGTTTGGAAGGAGTTCGGCTTCTATAGGAATTCGACTGAAGGAGAATTATGGAAGGAGTTTGGCTCTTAAAGGAATCCGACTAAAGGAGAAGTTCGGAAGGAGATCGGCTTCTATAGGAATCCAACTGAAGGAGAGGCTGGAAAGAGTTTGGCTCTTAGAGAAATCCGACTGAAGGAGAAGTCCAGAAAGAGTTTGGGTCCTGTAGGAATCCGACTGAAGG
The DNA here is from genome assembly GCA_006176705.1 of Cocos nucifera. Classification (NCBI taxonomy): domain Eukaryota; kingdom Viridiplantae; phylum Streptophyta; class Magnoliopsida; order Arecales; family Arecaceae; genus Cocos; species Cocos nucifera. The sequence continues at coordinate 354,765 of QRFJ01000675.1, read as the reverse complement.
AGAGGTCTAGAAGGAGTTTAGCTCCTATAGGAATCTAAGTGAAGGAGAAGTCTGGAAGGTGTTCGGCTCCTATAGAAATTCGACTGAAGGAGAGATCCGGAAGGAGTTCGGCCCCTGGAGGAATCCAACTGAAGGAGAAGTTTGGAAGGAGTTTGGCTCCTGTAGGAATCCGACTAAAAGAGAAGTCTGAAAGGAGTTTTGCTCCTATAAAAATTTGACTGAAGGAGAGGTCTGGAAGGAGTTCGACCGCTGGAGGGAGAATTCTCGATCGAAGCTCTTTCGTGATTATCGGTTGCATTAGGCTAAGCATTAGACTAGACTTCGATGGGAGCGGGGTTTATCCCCAACAATAGTCCTCCCACTCTCGAGTTTGAAATTCGAAGGAAAGGAGTCCAAAAAAGATGATTGTCAAAGTTCTTTTTTGGGCTCTACATCCATTGAGATTGAAGCTCGAGGGAGATCTTATCTCTTATCAAGGTTGAAGTAGATCCTATCTTCTATTGAAGTTGAAGCTCGGGGGAGATCTTATCTCTAGTAGAGGTTGAAGAAGATCTTATCTCTTATTAAAATTGAAGGAGATCTTGTCGGAGCCTCTCCTCTCACCTCATCTAAAATGAATGAGGCCTTCGACTTTGCTCACGTTAGGACGAGGTTCTTCTTCTATTCCTAATGGGACTATGGGGGCACATAAGCGGACCATTGTCCAGGGCCTCTCCTCTCACCTCGTCTAAAATGAATGAGGCCTTCGACTTTGCTCACATTAGGATGAGGTTCTCCTCCTATTTCTAACGGGCTATGGGGGCACATAAGGGACCTATTGTCAGGACCTCTCCCCCTAATCTCGTCTAAAATGAACGAGGCTTTTCGATTTTGCTCACATTAGGATGAGGTTCTCCTCCTATTCTTAATGGTCTATAGGGGCATATAAGGGCCATTGTCAGAGCCTCTCTTCTCATCTTGTCTAAAATGAATGAGGCCTTCGATTTTGCTCATGTTAGGATGAGGTTCTTCTCCTATTTCTAACAGACTGTAGGGGCACATAAAGGCCATTGTCAGGGCCTCTTTCCTCATCTCATCTAAAATGAATGAGGCCTTCAATTTGTTGAGGTTAACATGGACATTTTTCATTACTTCTTTCATTCTCAGATTTTCTGAATTTCAAGATCGTGGGAGCGTTGTTCCTCCGAGCTCCTTCAGATGATAAGTTTCAGACCGGACGATCTCCTCTATTTCATACGGGCCTTCCCAATTTGGAGCAAGCTTCTCCTGGCTCTGAGGTTGAGAGATGGCAGCTCATTGAAGAACTAAGTCTCCCACTTTGAATATTTTACCTCTGACTCTGAAGTTAAAGTATTGGGCCATCCTTCGCCTGTAGGATGCCATCTGAACTTGGGCTTCCTCTCTTTTTTCTTCCAGCAAATCGAGATTGATTCTAAGGTTCTATGAGTTATGTTGCTCATTGAAGGCCATGACCCATGCTGATGGAAGTTTAAGCTTGATTGGGATGATTGCCTCCATTTCAAAAGCTAAGGTGAATGGTGTTTCTCCAATCGATAGCCTTTGAGTAGTTCGGTATGTCCAGAAGATGTAGTAAAGTTCATCCACCCAGGCCTCCTATGCTCTATCGTGCCTTATCTTGATGCCTTGCAACAGGGTTCGATTAGTCACCTCAGCTTCTCCATTTGCCTGTGGGAGAAACCGATGTGAAGTGATGGAAGATGTTTAGATCTTCATAGAACTCAGCGAACCTCATCCCAGCGAACTATCATTTGTTATCTGTTATGAGAGTTCGGGGTAGACCAAATCAAAAGATGATTGACTTTCAGATGAAGTCCTGTACCTTGGCCTCAGTAATTTTTGCTAGTGATTCGGCTTCGACCCATTTGGTGAAGTAGTCGATCGCAATCAGGAGGAACTTTCATTATCCGAATGCCATTGAGAAAGGTCCAAGTATATCCATTCTCCACTGCGTAAATAGCCAAGGTGCACTTAGTGGAGTAAGCTTCGAGATCGACTGTCTTTGTATGTTTGCATTTCTCTGATAATGATCATATTTTTTGACGTACTCCACAGAATCGTGGTACAAGATCGACCAATAGTACCCATGTCGAAGTAGTTTTTGTGATAGAAATCTGGATCCTATATGACTTTCATAAATTTTCTCGTGCACTTTTCATAATGCGAAGTCGGCCTCTGAAGATCGAAGACATCTCAACAGCAGTAGCGAATACGATCTTTTATACAACTTGTCCTCATACAAAATGTACTGGGAGGCTTGATTTCTGAGTTTTTGAGCTTCTTTTGGATCATGAGGAAGAACTTTCTCTTTGAGATAGGCAACTAATGGGTCAATCCTGCTCAGCTCGAGCTCTATCTGCATAACGAGCTATGATTTCTTTGAGCTTGGGCATTTTAGAGTTTCAAAAATACTTCTTTAGATAGTTCGGCTGGGGTTGAAGTAGCCAATTTAGAGAGGAGGTCGGCTCTCATATTTTCTACCCTCGAAATCTATCGAATGCCAAAACTGTCGAAGGTCGGAGTCAAATCCTTTACTTTCTTTAGGTATTTCATCATACTTTCCTCCCATGCTTCATAGTTGCCACTAACTTGGCCGACCACTAATTAAAAATTACTGTAAACTTGAAGTCGATCTATTTTTAATTCTTTTACTATTTTTAATCTGATAATTAGCGCTTCATATTTTTCCTTATTATTAGTTGCAAAAAATTTGAAGCATAGCGCGTACTTGACGACGACTCTCTTGAGATTGACTAAGACTAACCCCGCACCTGCTTCAGTAGAGTTGGACGAACCATTCACGTACAGGACCCAAAAACCTTTGGAAAGGTTGGCACTTTCTTTGGGGAGGCTCGTTTGCAACCACGGGATGTCGATCCCATTCTATTCAAGCTCGGCTTCATCTGAAATAGTGCATTCAACTATGAAGTCGGTCAGTGCCTGAGCCTTAATTGTTGGCCGAGGTCAGTAGTTGATGTTGAATTTTGTTAATTCAATGGCCCATTTTGCAATTCTTTTGAAAGCATCCATTTGATAAAGGATTGCTCTAATCGGTTGGTCAGTGAGGAGCGTTATAGCATATCCCTATAAGTAAGGTCGAAGTCTTCTTACTATAATTAGAAGAGCATAAGTCAATTTTTCCAACTTTATATATCTAGTCTTGGCATCCCTTAGGATCCAACTTATGTAGTAGACTGGTCACTGTACTTTTATCTCTTTTTTGATCAGGACTGTTGCTAGCGCTGCAGGAGAGACCATAAGGTAGAGAAACAGCTCCTCTTTGAATTCGGGTTTGGCTACTAGGGGGCAAGCCGAGGTAGTTCTTGAGTTCGTCGAATGCCTTTTGGCTTCTTGAGTCCAATGAAAATATTTTGGCTTCCTAAGAATTTGGAAGAAGGGCATGCAGCGTTCGGCCGATCTAGAGACAAAATGATTCAAAGACTCCACCTTCTCGGTTAGGCACCAAACTTTCTTGATGGACTTCAAAGCGGTCATCTCCTGGATAGCTCGAATTTTCTCTAGGTTGGCCTCGATCCTTTGTCTCGAGACCATGAATTCCAAAATTTTTTTTGAGGCTACCCCAAAGGCGCACTTGGTTGGATTTAGCTTCATCTTGTATTTTCTGAGCGCATTAAAAGCCTCTTTAAGGTTGGCGACATGATTGACAGTCTTTCAGCTTTTGACTAGTATGTCGTCAACGTAAACCTTCATATTATGGTCGATCTGCTTCTTGAAGATTTTATTAACCAAGCGCTGATAAGTCATGCCTGCATTTTTAAGCCCGAAGGGTATGATCCTATAACAGTAAAGACCCGAAGGGCATGACCCTATAATAGTAAAGACCATGATTAGTAATAAAAGCAGTCTTCTCCTCATCTATCGATGCCATCCAAATTTGGTTGTAGCCAGAGAAAGCATCCATGAAGGTAAGGAGCTCATAGCCTAAAGTTGCATCCATCAGTTGGTCGATTTTGGACAAAGGATAGCTATCTTTTGGGCAGGTCTTGTTAAGCTTCTTAAAGTTGATGCACATCCTCCACTTGCCATTGGCTTTCTTGATCAGGACCACATTAGAAACCCAAGTCGAATAACTGACTTCTTGGATAAATCCAACATTGAAAAGCTTGTCAACTTCTTTTGCTATTACCTTCTGTCTTTCTGGTGCATGGCCTCGAACTGTTTCTTTCACTGATCGATGCTTGGGGTCAATGGCCAGTCGATGTTCCATAACCTCGGCGTTAATCCTAGGCATATCCATCGGAACCCAGGCGAAAATGTTGGCATTCCTCCATAATAAGATGATGAGCTGCTCCTAAACTTCATCTTCCAGATTGGAGCCAATTTGCACCGTATGCTCTATGTTTCCATCATTCAGGGGGATGATCACAAGATCTTCTATGGGATCGCCTCATTTTTTGGCAAAGTCATCACGAACATCTAGCCCATCAACAGGACAAGGGTCGGATTGTGCTTTCTTTCATAGGATAATTGAGTAGCAGTGCCTTGCTAAAGCTTGATCTCTCTTGACCTCTTCGATCCCATAACTTATCAAAAACTTCATCTTCAAATAATAAGTGGACACCACTGTCCGAAGTGCATTTAAACCAGATCGGCCAAGAATTGCGTTGTAAGCGGAGAGAGCTTTTACTACCAAAAAATCCACCTGCACTTTGGATTATTTTGGATATTTCCCGACAACCATAGCTAGAGTCATTACACCTTCAACTGGTACTGCAGCACCAGTGAAGCCTACTAGGTGGAAGTTTATTGATCCAAGCTGACTATTAGATTTTGACATTTTGGAGAAAGCATCATAAAATAAGACGTCAATCAAACTTTCATTATCAACTAGGATGCGGCGTATATTATAGTCTGCTATATTTAAAGAGATTACAACTGCATCATTATACAAAAACTGTACTCTCCATGCATCTACCTCAATGAAGGTCATGGATTCTTTAGCCTTCCATCTTTTCATTGATCCCCCAGATCCACTAGCCTCTTCTCGTCGAAGTTCTTTAGAGATAGTGTTGATGATGTCGAGAGGTGGTCGATCTCCTTGTTGTTCCTCTCTTCTTGGTGGCTCAGGCTATGGTAGTGCCCTCGGTCAATCTTCTCTTGCTTCAGGTCGGCATATGAGGAATCGACCCAACCAACCTCTCCTGATGAGCTCCTCAATCTCATCTTGGAGCTGAATACATTCTTCAGTATCATGACCGTGGTCACGATGGTAGAGACAGTATTTGTTAGGATTGCACTTACCAGGATGAGTGCGCATCCTTTCTAGCCTCGGAAGTTGCTCCTTGATCTCCATCAATATTTGCATTTTTGGAACATTGAAGGGGGCATAGTTGTGAAATCTTCTAGGGGGAGAACTTCTTTGTGCCCTTCTTTCGGAGCTTCTTTGATGATGAGCTCAAGGAGGAGTTCGGGCTCGCTTGCGCTCGAGAGGAGTCTGTGAGCACGGTCGAACTTCATTCGGCCCTTCATCAGCTATGAGTTTATTATATTCACCTATCTGCCACTCTCCTACAGCTTCCTCATCCTTCAATCTGAAGGTTTCTTTCACTCGAAAATATCTTTTAGCCCAAGTTAGTAGATCGGCAAAGTCCCTGGGGTACTTCTTTCCTAGGGAGAATAATAAATTATTCTTCTAAAGGCCACCTTTGAGTGCAGCCATTACAACAAGCTGGTCCAAATTTTAGATCTCCAATACAGTAGTATTAAATTGGATGACATAAGTCTGGATAGATTCTTCCTCCTTCTGCTTGATATTCATCAGAAAATCCAAACCTCGGTAGAAACATCGGCTGCTAACGAAGTGAGCCACAAACTAATAGCTCATCTGATCAAAAGATAAGATCGTACCTAGCTTCAGTGTTGAGTATCAATTTCTTACTACTCCTTTTAAGGTAGATAGAAAAGCTCTGCATAAAATGGTGTCTGGTGCGCCGTGGAGCAGCATTATGGTTTGGAAGGCCTCCAAGTGATTGATCGGATCAGAGGTTCCATCTTAGCTTTCAAATTAGGAAAGCTTAAAGCTCAGCGGAATAGGCTCTTGCATAATCCTCTAAGAAAAAGGAGAGTCAGTATAAATATTATTACCATGTGAGGAGGAAGTATGATGGAGCTCTTTGATTCGTCGACTTATTTCCTAGAGCCTTTGATTCAGAAGATCTTTACGATCGTTGATCTCCAGGGTTTTCTGATGGGATGGAGGCAAAGCACCCCCCTAGGTTGAGTCATGGTCTGAGCAAGGGCTCTCCATCCTCTGTTTCTCCTTTTTGGAGGTCATCGACTGGCTAGCCCAAGCCGGCCATCCTCCGATCGGATCATAGAGCTCCGAAGAAGCTTGCTCCAGCTGAATTGATGTTGGAGCCTACCGATGGATGGCCTACACCACCTCTGTAAGATCGCAAACTTACTGAACTAGCAAGTTGAACTGCTCTGCATCCACCATGGCTGTAGGTGGAGCTTGAGTTATAGGAGCTGAAGCAGAAGTGGATAAATTTGGACGAAATTTGGCTGCAGAGGTTGTTGATCGTCGGATCGAAGCTTTCCTGGGAGGCATTTTTTTCGAAAAGAACTCTAGAGAGGAAGAAAAGAGATCACTGCTAAGCACTCCTTTAAGAACAAGAAAACTTCAAAAATGAAGGTTCAGGCCTTACCTCTAGCGCCAATCCTATTGGTGCAGAATCTAGTGGATGCCGAATCGAGCTAAAGTTGGGGAAGAAGAGGTAGCCATCGGTGATCTGCAAAATAAAGTTTCATTCGGAGTCGATGGTGGTGGCTCTGGTAGGATCCTTCGACGATCAAGTTAGCTCTTCTGGCCAACAAAAATGGAGTGCTCAGGCAAGAATTCAGTAAAATTTTGGAAAGGAGAAGAGGGCTTAGCGAAAATATATCTAGAGGATCTCTTTTTATAGACGGAGCCTATCGTAACCATCCGATAGTGGGCCGCTCAGGACCATGTGAAATTTATTATGGAGAGAGGTGTCACTCATAATAGATTGATAATGACAGTCGTAACTGTCTGGTAGTGGGGTCGCCTGTAGCAGACTGATAAATCATAGTCATAACCATTCGATAGTAGGATCGCTTATTCGTTGAGATTTAATAATCAAAGTTCGGAGGAAGCAGGCATTGGTTGGTGAAGAACTTTGACATATATCAATTTCAGAGGAGTTTGGACTCCTAAAAGAAATACGGCTAGAGGGGATCATCCGAGAGGAATATTATTGAAAATCTAAAAGTAATCCGCTAGAGGAATCCAGATGAAGTTTGACTGAAGAAAAAGTTTGGAAGGAGTTCAGCTCCTATAGGAATCTGACTGAAGGAGAGGTCCAGAAGAAGTTCGGCTCTTGAAGGAATCTGACTGAAGAAAAAGTTTGGAAGGAGTTCTCCTATAGGAATCCGACTGAAGGAGGGATCCGAAAGGAGTTCAGCTCCTAGAAGAATCCGACTGAAGAAAAAGTCTAGAAGAAGTTTGACTCATGTAGTAATTCAACTGAAGGAGAGGTCTGGAAGGAGTTCGGCCCCTGGAGGAATTTGACTAAAGGAGAAGTTCGAAAGGAGTTTGGCTCCTGTAGAAATCTGATTGAAGGAGAATTATGGAAGGAGTTTGGCTCCTGAAGGAATTCGACTGAAGGAGAGGTCTGAAAGAAGTTTGGCACCTGTAGGAATCCGACTGAAGGAGAGGTCTGAAAGGAGTTTGGCTTCTGAAGGAATCTGACTGAAGGAGAGGTCTGGAAGGAGTTAAGCACCTATAGGAATTCGATTGAAGGAAAGGTCCATAAGGAGTTTGGCTTCTGTAGGAATCTGACTGAAGGAGAGGTTCAGAAGGAGTTTGGCTCGTGTAGGAATCCAAATGAAGGAAAAGTTCAGGAGTTTGGATCCTATAGAAATTCGACTGAAGGAGAGGTCCAAAAGGAGTTCGACCTTTGGAGGAATCCGACTGAAGGAGAAGTTCGAAAGGAGTTCAGCTTCTGTAGGAATCCAATTGAAGGAGAAGTCTGTAGAAATTCGACTGAAGGAGAGATCTAAAAGAAGTTCGACCATTGCAGGAAGAATTTTCGATCGAAGCTCTTTTATGATTATTAGTTGCATTAGGCTAAGCATCAGACTGAACTTCGATGGAAGCAAGATTTATCGCCAACAGTGATAATATCAAAATCTATGATGAGGCGGTATTAGATATGGACTCTGAGAAATGGTTAAAGGCAGTGAAGTCAGAGATTGACTCAATATGTTCCAACCAAGTCTGGACCTTGGTAGATCCATCTGAGGGTATAGTACCTATTGGGTGTAAATGGATCTACAAGATAAAGATAGGTGTAGATGGAAATGTGGAGACATTTAAGGCTAGATTAGTGGCAAAAGTGTATAGTCCACATGAAGGCATTGACTATCAGGATACCTTCTCACCAGTAGCCATGCTAAAATCCATCCGCATATTACTTGCTATTGCAGCCTATTTTGATTATGAAATATGGCAAATGGACGTGAAAATGGCCTTCTTAAATGGATATCTTTAGAAAAAAATATATATAAAACAGCTGCTAGATTTTACATCCAGTGATGCTGATCATAAGGTCTGCAAGCTACAAAGGTCCATTTATGGACTTAAGCAAGCATCTTGGAGCTAGAATGCTCATTTCAATGATATGATCAAATCATTTGGATTCATCAAGAATAAGGAGGAATCATGTGTATTCAAAAAGATCAATGGGAGTGCCGTTGTCTTCCTCATACGGTACGTGGATGACGTCCTCCTCATTGGGAATGATTTTTTCATGTTGACCATAGTTAAAATATGATTATCAAAAGAGTTCTCTATGAAAGACCTAGGAGGAGCATCCTTTATTTTAGAAATTAAGGTCCATAGGGATAGACCGAATAGGATGCTGGGTCTCTCACAGAAGATGTACATATAGGAGGTACTAAAGAGGTTCAGCATGAAAAACTCCAAAATGAAATTGGTGCCTTTCAGACATGGCATTCATCTCTCCAAAAAGATGTGTCCCAACACACCTGAGGAGATTGAACGCACGAGCAAGATCCCTTATGCTTCAGCAATAAGGAGCCTCATGTATGCCATATTTTGTACACGATCTGATATCGCCCATGCTGTGAGTGTCATGAGTAGATATCAGTCGAATCCAGGTGAAGAGCACTGGACTTCTGTGAAATGTATCCTTAAGTACTTGAGAAGGACTAAGGATATGTTCTTGGTTTTTGGTAATGAAGAATTCCAGGTTCAAGGTTATACAGACTTAGATTTTATGTCTGATATAGATGATCGAAAATCGACATTTGATAGTCTATTTGTGTGTAATGGTGGTGCTGTCAGCTGGAAGAATTCCAAGCAGACTGTGATAGCAGATTCCACCATGAAAGTAGAGTACATCACTGCATCAAAAACTAGAAAGAAGGCATTCTGGTATAAGAAGTTTGCCATAGAACTTGAAGTGATGCCATCAGATACCGTCCCTCTGTACTGCGATAATAATGGCACCATAATCCTAGCTAAGGAGTCGAGGTCTCATCAAAAATTCAAGAACATCGAATGGCGATTCCACCTCATCCATGATTACCTCAAGAAGGACTACATCGAGGTCAAGAGAGTCGACTTTGCGGACAATGCGACAGATCCACTGACGAAGCCTTTAGACCAGTAGAAGATCAAAGCCCACCTTAAGAAGATGGAACTTAGATTTGTAGCTAATTAGCTTTGGGTCAAGTGGGAGTTTGTTAGATGTGTACCCTAAAAGCTAAATTGGCTAATACTTGTAATACACTTCTAAGGGTAATTTTATAATTTTGACTATAAATCAATAAAAGGATTATTTTTTATTACAGTGTGTATTTAAAGTGTATGTGATACATCCTTTGAGTTAATGGTAATGACAATTCATATTTCCAAAGAGTTGAAAATTTAAGACATGAATTTTCATAATTAGCTAATAAACTGCTTCCAACCATAGGATCATCACGAGGATGGTGATTGATCCGAAAGATTGGTGTACGATCGCTTTTATTGAGTAGATGAATCTTGAGTCTACGGTGTGGAGATATTGGAGCGAGAGTATAGGTACTCGTTAGAGAATAAGGGTACTGAGCGTGACCATCTCAAGCATTCATAAGAAAGTTTACCTTCTCATCAATGACTAGCTCGATGTTGCAGTAGTGTCTGATTCTTTGACCTGAGGTGCATCGATAATTCACCTTAAGGGTGTTGTAGTTTGACTACACCATAACTCGATCTCCTAGCCATTCAAAATCCTGAGGTGTATGTTGGCTATAGTACGTTCATTGTAGGAATTGGATTACACCAATAAAGGATCTATCTACCTTGATAGATGAGGAGTAGCCCCATGATGATCATGAGAATCGAGTCCATAAGCCTATGGATTTGGGTCCATTGAAAGGTGTTTCGATGATGTCAATGATGAAGATCATGACATGTCTCATTACCATATGGAACTAAACCTAACTGGGTCACACAAATAAGGATTTGGGTCTGGATGTCATCAATTGAGCTAACCTAGTTTGATTAATTTGGATTAGATCCAATCAGGTTCAAGATAATCGTGCTAGCACACGATTGAGCCTAACTTTCTCCTTCTGTAATCTTTTTGATTCATCGCAACTAAGTTGAATTTGATTTGACACATTACTGTATGTTGAATGGATTTATTTTCATCTGACTGGAATAAGTCCAGGTCAGATTAATTATGAAAATTAAATTCATTCCTAGTGCAATTGGACTAGGATCAATAGTTAACCCAATTGAGAGAATTAAGGGTCATATGATCAGAGAATTTTAAAAATTTTTTTAGATATTATTTTGCTCTAATTTTTGTTTATGTGATAGGGAACGAGTTATACTTTGGGTGTGCAAAATTTCATGATTTTTGGAGGTGCCTAGACTGGGTTCAGATAGAGTTTGATTTGGATTAAACTCTTAAGGAAAGAGTCCTAGACGCACATGGACTCTTCCTTATCCTTTCATGCTACCATCTTCTAGATGGATTTTTGGTGTCAAAACTGGATGGGATCTAGGATCTTTCGTGGAGATCAGGTCTAGAAATCTCAATGGTCGAATTAATAAGGTTTCTGATCAAAAAGAGACTCTTTATGGTGCTATGTCTAGTATAAGAACTCTTCTCATGAAATTACCTCAATATAATTTATTTTTTCCACACCCAAAGGAGCCTTCTCTCTAATATCCATGCCCCTTCTATCCTCTCTCTCCCTCTCTTCTACATGTCTAAAAAGTTAGGCACAAATTTAAGTTGAAGATCCAAGATTTTTGACACAAGAATCAGCATCTACGTGATGGTATTTGTGAGATGAATAGGCTACCCTTAGAAGTCATTTTGAAGGCTTTTCAAAATAGATCCAGATCTAATTTTTGAAAGAGAGATCAATGAGGAGAAGACATTCAGATCCTACCCGAGTGGATACCAACAGAGGCCAGACGCATGCGTGGCTCCTTCCAGAACCTCAGAAATCAACAAGATCATCATAGGGTAATTAGATTATCAAATCAGATACTTAAAATTAATTCTAATTTAATTTAATTTTTAATTTTTAATATCATATCTCTATGATCAGATTCGAGAAGTATTAGATCTGATTAGAATTTTAGAAATTTTTTTTAAAAATATTTCTTCAAATCCAATCAGATCTGAATGATCCTATGTCGAAAAAATAGATTTTTTCTTCACTGGTAGCGGAGGGATACTCACAAAAGAAAGAGATTGACTATACAAAAATTTTTTCTCCTATGGTGTGTCATACATCTATTTGAGTTTTGCTGTCCCTGGTGGCATAGCATAACATAGAATTAGAATAGATGGATGTGAAGACAATCTTCCTTCATGAAACTTTGGAGGAAAGAATGTACATGAAGCAGCTAAATGATTTTATGGAGATGGGATAGGAAGAAAAGGTGTGTTTACTCAGAAAGTCTTTGTATGGCTTGAAACAATCCCCTCTTCAGTGGTATCGAAGGTTTGATAGCTTTGTCTTGAGCCTGGATTTCAGTAGATGTGAACACGATTGCTGTGTCTACGTTAAGGATGTAGATGAGAAGGATGCTCTATACCTATTACTCTATGTAGATGATATGCTTATAGCCAGTAGAAGCATGGATGCTGTGAAAAGATTGAAAAAAACATTATCAGCTAAGTTTGAGATGAAGAATTTGGGTCCAACTAAGAAAATCCTTGGAATGAAGATTTGTAGAGATAGGTGCAAAGAAGTGCTCCATTTGTTACAAGAAAAGTATATCCAAAAAGTTCTGAAGAGATTTGGGATGGAGAAGACCAAACCTACAGAGATGCCATTACTGAGCCATATGTCTCTCTCTAAGTTACAGAGCCTCCAGTCAGAAGAGAAGAGAGAGTACATGAAATGAGTCCCTTATGCAAATGCTATAGGCAGCATGATATACACCATGGTGTGCTGTAGATCAGATATAGCACATGCAGTGAGCACGATTAGTAGATACATAGCTAACCCTAAGAAGGAATACTAGAAAGCATTGAAATGGATATTGAGATATCTGCATGGAACAAAAAATTATGGTTTGGTATTTGGTGGGTAGTCGGAAGGATTTGGAGAACAATCTGTGAAGATGTGTGAAAGTTCAGATCCTCTAGAAGGATTTGTTGATGCAAATTATGCTGGTGATCTTGATACAAGGAGGTATACTACTGGATACCTCTTCTGCATATATGTGAAGGAAAATCCTGATTTTTTGGTCCAGGTTCGTCCAGATCTGATTAGATCAAGAGATATATTTCAAAAATTTTCTCTTGATCTCAATCAGATCTTGATATGTTTTAGATCTAATTCTTATTATTTTAATAAATAAAATAAAATAAGATAAATTAAATCAAATTTAATTTACCTGATTTGGGTAATCCTATTACCCTGTAGATGATCCTGATTGCAGCGGAAGGTTCTGGATCTAGCCACGCAAGCGCCTGGCCTCTACCGGTATCCACTCGGGTTGGATCTGGAGATCCTCTTCTTCTCTATCATGTCTCCAAAAATTAGATCTGGATCTGATCTGGAGGATCTTCAAAACTCTTTTGAAGATCAGCAGTCGTCCTTTGCAGCAGCGCAGCCTTCTTGCTTTTGATCGCCTTTCTCTTGATCTGAATTCGCACCAACCTAAGTCCAAAACTCCTTTTGGACGTGGAGAGCAAGGGGAGAAGAGACTATGGCATGGAGGAAGGAGGGGAGAGGCAGCCTTGGGGCGTGTCTTCAATCTTCATTACTTTGAGTTGGGCGCAGGGTCTTATTTATAGACTCTGTGATCCAACTCCTCTTCCTTCCCAACCAATCACAACCCTTTGTGAAATCAGATCTAAATCTGATTGGTGGTTGGAATAGAGTCCCCTGGATTCCTCCTTAGAGGGTGCCTAAGACCAGTCAAAGTTGGTTCTTAGAGAACTCTAATTGGAATCCAAAAAGGAGATGGAGTCCCTTGTCCAACAAGGACTCCTAGGCGCCTCCAACTTGGGCTCACGCCACCCTTGGCGTGCGCCCTTCTCCTTGCCAGGTTCTGGCAGGGGGACAGGCCCCCACCAGCTCTCCAATAGGTGCATGACATGTGGTCAAAAGTCAAAGTGTCAATGGTCAATGTTTGACCAGTCAAAGGTAGACTTTTGACCAAAGTCAAAGAACAAGAAATGGCAGGTGACCAAAAATGGCAGGTAATGTCTTACAAAATAAGACAACCTTTTCTGACTTGGACAACCTCCAGTCAGACCATATGAAGGCCTCTGATTGAGCACAAACTCCTTTGGCTCAGTCAGGACAACTTATTTATGATAGTAAAAGAAGAACGTTAGGTTCAATCGAGTGCTAGCACGATTTTCCTTGAACCTAATTGAATCTCATTCAGATCAATTGAACTAGATCAGTTCAATTGATGATCACCAGATTCAAACCCTTGTTTGTGTGACCCAGTTAGGTTCAGTTCTGTATGGTAATGGGATATGTCATGATCTCTATCATCGACATCATCGAAACTCCTTTCGATGGATCAGAACTCTTCTGATTCGAACAGCTAGAATGATCGATCATCTAAATCATTCTAATTGCTCCCAAAATCCACCAGTGACACCTAGCAGTATATGGTGGCAACCCATCAGAGCTGAATGCGAACCTCTTGGTGCAGCTACCTGTGTGATTAAGTTCTTCTATCTTGAGCCCCGATCAGATTAGGGTTAAGGTGAACTCGTCAAACCCTAGTTCTCTGTCATATGATGTAATCATTCGATTCGAGTCCAATGTGAAAATCTAAATAGAAACTCTTTCTATTATTTCACTCTGCCATGGCCATGGGCTTCTGGACTTGATTCTCATGATCATCATAGGGCTAGCTCCTCTACCACCGAGGTAGATAGATTCCATCTTGATGCAATCCAGTTCCTACAATGAACATGCTATAGCCAACATACACCTCAGGGTTCCATATGGCTAGGAGACCGAGTAATGGTGTAGTCAAACTATAACACCCTCAAGGTGAACTGCCGATGCACCTCAGGTCAAAGAACCAGACACACTACTGCAGCATCGAGTCAGTCATTGACGAGAAGGTAGACTTCCTAATGACTACTCGAGGTGGTCACGCTCAGTGTCCTCGTTCTCTAACGAGTACCTGTACTTTCACTTCGGTGTCTCCACACCGTAGACTCAAGACTCATCTACTAAAGAGAAGCGATCGTACACCAACCTTCCGGATCAATCACCATCCTCGTGATGATCCTATGGTCGGGAGCTGTTTATGAGTTAATAATGATTATTCATGTCTTAAATTTTCAACTCTTGAAAATATGAATTATCATTACCATTAACTCAAAGGATGTATCACAGACACTAAATACACAGGTGTGATAGAAAATAACCCATTTCATTAATTATAGTCAAAATTATAATTTTGCCCCTAGAAGTGTAATACAAGTGTCAGCCAATTCTGACTTCTAGTGCACATATATCTAACAATATAGTGGACCGATGTCTTGGAGATCAATCCTTCATCCAATCACAGCCTTGTCATCACAGAGGTTGAGTACATTGGAATAACGAAGGCTACAAAGAAAGCCCTTTGGCTTAGGAGGTTGATTGATGAGTTGGGGGTGGAGCAGAGCAAGGTTACACTGTTCAGTGATGGTCAGAGTACTCCGCTATTGGCATAGAACCCAATCTATCATGCGCACATAAAGCGTATAGACGTGAGGTACTATAGGATCAGAGAGCTGGTGAAGGAAGATGAAGTAGAACTGATGAAGGTCCATACTAAGGAGAATCAGTCTGATGCACTCATGAAGGTACTCCCCAGAGATAGCTTTCAGAGATGTATGGCATAGATGGGTCTGTTGAGAAGAGATGAGTTCACAAGGACTTAAAAGCACCAAGGTGAAGAATGTGAGCTCAGAAGTGGCACTCTCAAGTCTTAAAAATATGAGAAGATAGGTCATGAAAAGATAGAAGCGAGTCGAAAGAAGAATCAGCCTGAATAGCAAAGTTCAGAAACTTAGCCGGCTCACCCTGAAATTGGGTTGGCTAAGTTGGAAACTGGGTTGGCTAGGTCTCAGAGAAAAATTTAGACAAAAAGTAGCATTTTCAGGCTGTTGGCATGGTACACAATTGGATCGGCTCAGTCTGAGACTGAGCCGACCCAGTCATAGGTTAGCCGGCTTAATCTAAAACTAGGTCGGCTCAGTTTTTGCAGATTATTATTTTGCGTATGTGAGTTATTTTGGTTTGGAGAGTTTTACTATGAGCTTGGGCTTGATCCTTTGTAATATATATATATATATTGAAAATAGGTCAAGATTGTAATGAGGCTGAGATATACTTAATAAAAGATCTTTTCTTTCAAAAATCTCTTCTTCTCTACTCCTTGAATTGTTTGATCGTGCTTCCACAGTAATCTCTGAGATGTTCTTCCTTATTGCTTGATTGATCATCGACGATCATGTCGATCCATGTGGCAAGAGTGCGCATTCCCAACATTAGACATATCCATACTTGGATAGATCATCTATGAAAGTAATGAAGTAGAGATATCCATCTATGACATCAGTGCTCATTGGTCCACATATATCAGTATATACTAGACCTAAGAGCTTAGTGGCTCTCTCATTTTTTTCAGTAAAAGGTGACTTGTCATTTTTTTAAGTAGATAAGACTCATAGATTGGAAGTGATTTATAATCATTGATTTTGAGGATTTTCTCTTGAGTCAACATGTTTATTATGTTCTTATTGATATGACCTAATCTATAGTGCCATAAGTACATATCAGACATACTATCTAATCTAGGGTGCTTGCTAGTGGAATAGACTACATTAACAGATTGTGATAATATATATATACCATTGTTCAAATGTCTAGAGAATATAGTAACACCATTCATAATGATATTATAAAATTCTTTCTTTATTAAAATTTCATAATTGTCTTTGGCCAAAAGGCCTACAGAAATAAAATTTAAAAAGAAACTAGAACAAAAGTAACAATCACTAAGAACAATGATATGAAACTCAAATACAAGTTTTAAGATTTCTAATGCTAGAACTGAAACTGATCTTCTATCTCCAATGTTCAAAAACTTTTCATCTTGCTCGAATCTTCTACTGACCTACAATCCCTACAATGAATTACAAATATGGTAAGGAATACCGATATCCAATACCCATCAGTAATATCATAGATAGAGAAATTGCAAGGAGTTATCATATAAATACCTTGCCCAGCAATAGCTTGCTTCTTTCTCGGCCTGTTTAGGTCCAGTAAGGCCATGTACTGAGGATAGTTCCTATTTCAGTACCCTCGCTTCCTATAGAAGAAGCACTCAGCTTGACTCTTATCAGGCTTTATCTTCTTGGTCTGGCCCTACACAGATGTTCCAACCTAAACTTGCACCTTTTTGGACTTCTTCTTCATGTTCTTCTTTCCTTTCTTAAAGGATCTAGAACCAAAAGAAGATCCTCCTACTAAATTTATCGACTCCTTATGGAGCTGATGATCCTTCTCAAAATTCTGAAGTAACCCTAGTAACCCATGGTAGTTAACTTTAGGCTTCATCATTCTATAATGAGTAAGGAATGAAAGATAAGATTTGGACAATGAGTTTAAAATTGCATCTTTTCCTAGCTGCTCATGCAATAAAAAATCGAGCTTGCTTAAATGCTCTATCAACTCGATCATATACAGTACATGATCAGTGATAGAAGCTCCATCCCTCATCTTAGCATTGAAGATGGCACAACTAATCTTGTACCTCTTAACGTTATCAGGTGTGCCAAAAGACTTGTTCAACACTTGAAACATATCTTCTGGCTGAGCAGACTCAAATCTATGACTAAACTCATCGTTCGTGATTGCCAACATGATACAACACACCATGATTCGATCATTAAGCCACCTCTGATAACTATCTCTGACTATTCCACGTGCATTGGGTGCTGACTCCTCAGGTGCCGAATCTGTTAACACGTACAAGATCCATTCATTCTCTAAGATAATCTTCAACTTATGGTACCAGCTACCAAAGTTAGGTCCCACCAGCTTATCATTGTCTAATAATGATTGGAGCGAAAGAAAAATGGCCATGTCTGTACAAAGAAAAATCAAAATTTAACCAATAATTGATTTATTAAACCTAAAGATTTGAACTTTAATCAAAAGATTCTTCTACTATTTTATTCGAATTGGTAGCCTCTACCTTCAATTCAAAGAATTATTTTAATTCTTTAATAGGTACTAGAATCCATATAGACTGCACATAAGTCCAACTTTGGTTGATCAACCCACGTACATCTAAGGATAGGTTCATAATCAATTATTTCTCTTAAATAATTTTTAGTATTTTAATTTTGCCTTAGTCTCTAATCAGTAGGCTTTAGCCTCCACTGAAAAGGTCCGACTAGATCCAACCATTAACATGATCATACTTGATCCATCTAACTAATGAATGAATAAGTCCAACTTTGATTGATCAATCTAACCATCATTTAGATAGACATGGCCAAGAAATCATATTATGAATGATAATTTCATTAGCCGATAAGCACCAGACCTTTGGGCCTCCAATGATTATCAAGCTGATGGATCCATTATCACCCACTTAATGGAAGGCTATGATCTAGTTATCATAATAACTATTTTATTTTAAGAATTTAATAATTTTAGAAGATTTAATTGATTTAAAAAAGAGTAAAGAGAACCAACCAATTTTGATCCTTCCATTGACTTCACCAAGTCAGATCACAAAGGACCTAATTAAAGCTAGCATTAGGAGCACCTAAATCAGTCACACTGATTTACCTAATTGACATGGGTGAGCCCACATCACCAAGTGATCTAATTAAAACTTAATTCACCAGGATGGCCAGGTAAGTAAGATTAGTGGAAGAAATATGCCATTAACTCGTAAAAGATTGAATCAGTGCAAGTAGCTCCCAATTAAAAATCACTGGTCATACTGCCAAACTTACCTTAGACATCATCCGGTTTATTAGTTTTAATTTGACCAACCTAGTAATTTTGGGTTCGACCATGTAGCCAAAAATCAAGTCCGTCTTGGTTCTCGTTAAAGACATAGACTTGACCAACTATAACTATTGTAATTAATCTAGAGAATCCTTGATCTAATCTAAGACAACTATTGATTAGATTTAGTCAATTCTCTAATTAAGTCTATTATTTAATCTAACCTTAGGTCTAACCCAATTAATGGACCTAATTCTTACTAACCCATTAACCCAATTTGTTATGATTTATATCTTAGGATCTTTAATTCGCAATCCTAGATCCTAATCAAACAATTCTTAATTCTTAATTAAGTTTTGGACTGAGGATTGGGGTTCGACATTTCGAAAATGATTTTCATGTTTGTAAAATATTTTTGCAACATGGTTCTACCAACCAAGTTGCATGTTTGATTCTTAATCAATATGCAAATAAAATAAACATGAAACTACTTTAGATCTAATCTAAAATGTTCATGTAATTGAAACTATTTCAATTCTAGTCAATCATAAATCATCTTAGATCAAATCTAACATATTTATGATGATAAAAAAATTAGATTAAAATTTATTTAATTAGATCATAAAATTTTTTAGATCTAATCTAAAATTTTATGATCAAGGCTTTAGATCAGTATGAACTAGGACAACTTTTTCAGTGTAAAGGATAAATCTTACAGGAGGACAACCTAACAGTTTGTATGATCTAATTTTTGATTTTAGATTTAAATAATAGATTAGAAATTCATATATGATCTAAATCATTAATCTAAACATGCATAAAATCATGTAATAAAAAATAATGACTTTGATACCAGTTGAAGGAAACCAATATAGGATTTTGGGGTTAGATTTTGAAGCTATTTTAGATCTATGCAACGAAAGACATGAATTAATCATATTAATTTATAATAAAATATAAAAAACCCTAGATTTAGGATTCTATTATATGATTATAGCAAGCTATTAAATTAAAAAATAAAATACACTAGATCTAAACAAGATATGTAAAAGGAAGATCAAATCATCATTACCTTTGCAACTTGAGTTCCTTAACTCACTGATCCAGGCTTGAGATTGTTGCTTTGAGCTACACATATATCCAACCTCTATAGGTTATCTACATGAGTCCTCGATTGTAGATCAGAAGTTTGATGTCCGAAAATCAGCACAGTATGCTAGCACTGCGCTGATCCTTCTTCGATGATCGATCTGGATCTTTCTTCTTTAATTTTTAAACTCTCCAAATTTTTAGAAGTTGAGGAAGAAGATTTTGGATATGAGACTCCTCTCAAAATCATAAAAGAATGAAGGAAGAGATGTAAATAAAAAATCCTAGAATAAGATCCTCTTCTTCTTCTTTGTTTCTCTTACCAACACTTAGGTTTTTCTCTCCACAAAATTCCCATGCCCAAGGTATTTGCGCTCAGGTTTTTTCACACATGAAGAGCCCTCTCTCAAGTCTTATTCTTTTAAAAAAATTAGATCAAAAAAATCTTTAAATAAAGAGTTATGGAGGAATCCTCAACTAGGTCAAATACCTAGTTAAGTATTATCCAAATAGGGCTAGACTTGGGGCACCCAACTCCTTAATGCCCCCTCCTTTAATTTTTCATGGACCACTAGGGAATATCACACAATAGGCTCCTCTTTTCCACCAAAAAAAGTAGAGAAAAAATAGGAGAGTTGGCGGCACAAAAAAGGAAGAGTTTTAGTTGCTTAAAATTCTATCTTATAGAATTTAAATCAACTTAAACTCCTTTGACTTGGTCCATATGGAATTTTTCATGTAAGAAAGAAAGAGAGGAGATAGGGTATGCTTGAAGACCTGGGTGAGAAGAATTTTGTCACCAAAATTCCTAAAAAATTGGATGAGGGGCATGAGGAAAATGTGGCGTAAGGATTTGGGAGTCCTTGTCTCACTAGGACTCCTAATTTGACTTGGTCAAATAAGATATTTAAATCAAATTAAATCAAAATTAATTAAATCTAATTAAAATAGGATAGTCTAATTATGAATCTAATTAAATCAAATTTAATTTAATTTAATTTTAATTTAATTTTTTAATTAAGTTAAAAATTGGGTTGATATAAGTCCTAATCGAATTAGGACTCGTTCTTCCTTGCAATTGGTTTATCCAATAAATCAATTGGACTTGATCCAATTAAGCTCAAACTAAATCTAATTAAATTATATTTAATTAGACTTAATCTCAGCTCTCTAGCTTAATCAAATTAAGCCAAATAGCAATTCAATTGCTAATCGATCCTCCTGCAATACTTGCACTTGATCAAACATCAATCATATTGAATGTTTAACCCTAGAATGATTCTTAATCATTGATCAACCATCTAATTAGATCGAAAACTCTTATGTATATGATCTTATAGATTTGAACCTAAGTCGGTAGCATAGAAATAAATTTTTTTACCAATCAAAGTGACCATCTAGCAATGATACTTGATGGTCAAATAGGTCGAATGTATAGAATAACATCCTTAGAATCCATGTGAATATAGTTTCTGCATAATTCATCCCCTTACTAAAATGCTCGTAGAAAATCTTAGAGTTTAACTATCAATCTTGATTAGATCGTCCATATTATATTTCAAAATATCAAATCCATCTTATGCATTATCCTGGCTAAGATTTTGCTATATTGAAATATAGTGATGTACTCTTCTCTAACTCTTTGAGTGGTCAATCCCATCTTGATCAGTCACCGACTTCATAAGTACTTGATTGCGCTCAAAAATCTTCAATCATTAAATTAGAAATTCAGTTAGTCTAGCACCAAAGCACAATGAGTTGCTTGCAAGCCACTATGGTAATCTCAAGTCTAAGGGATATTTATACCTATATCCTATCAGAGCAATTTTCGACAGCAGAATGCTCTGGAGTTGGTCATGTTCTGTGATGATGTATCCTTACATCTCACTTGTATGCCATATCAGTATTTTCATACTCCTTGGTTAAGAGGACAACTAACCTATATGGCATACAATGATCTATGCTCGATAAGTACTGTTATCCTAATTAACAGCATATCATTTGATCGTGAATAGTTTAAGAACTAATCAATAAATTTTCTTTTTATTGAAACTAAATAGTCCTAAAAATTTCATCACAATAATGAAGTTTATTAGAAGATATAGATTTTATGATGAAAATGCCAAAAATATATTTTATTTAATAGTGAATCAATTATAATTATAAAATAGCACAATCATCAACAGACTGATGATTGGCTTTAGAACACATTTTTCAATACTTGAGTCATTTTGCAACAAAGGAGCTTCCACATCGGTATGTTCAAATAATCTAGAAAATGTCACACTCTGAAGGTGGAAAAGTGGAATGGGACTTCGATGATCGCAAACGATGATACTCCATTCATCTGAACTTCGAACTTGGAAGTAGAAGAACAAGTATTATGGGTAAAATAGCTCCCACCGAACTCTGATAAAGTCTAACCTTATTAGTCTTCTAAAAATGCCATCTAGGTTTAAGACACACTCCAATCCGAGGTTAAACCAAGTTAGTCCCCTAGTCCAAGTGAGAGCCAAAGGATCAGCCTCCAAATTTAGCAAGCTCAAAGCTTCAATCAAGGGCATCTCATCCAGGAAATGATAATAACTTCTATCGATGTTCAATCTTGGGCATTAGTTGAGCCTTTTTTACTCCGTCCCTCCAACTCAATCCTGGCAATGGTAGATCTTACCAAGACTATACCTTAAATTTCAGTCAGACGAACTTGATGTAGTAAAGAGAACTCATCATCTGCTTGATCCCAATCTTTAATTTGGGATGAGCAACAACCACTTCACAAATATTAAACTTCAATACTATCCGATCCCAACTATGGGCTAACCTCAGGTACTGGCAGAACTTCATCAAAATAACTAAAGCAGCTTCGTTATAGTTTAAATTAAGGAACCCTGTACTCTTTTGGTTTCCAACTTCAATTGCCCTTAAGGATGGTCGAGCTTCCAAAAGCAATTGAAATAGTTCTACCACAGTCCAAATCGAAAATCTAATCTACAAATTCATCACTCTCAACCTAAAAATTGATCTTGAAGCTTAGTCCATCCGATGCTAAGCTCCCAACGACTTAACCTTAGGTCAAGTGAATCACGATCAAGCTCAAAAGTATCTAACCTTTTATCCGAACTTCAGTAAATAATATCCAACCATCAGTAAGTTGCAATAAATGATAGAACACTCTCCATAATAAATTTTGAGCTGCCCAAATGACCTACTGATATTTGGTTATGGCTATCACTATCAATCTATTACAGGCTCCATCTAGAAATAAGTTTCTCTAAATACGTTTTCTTCTCTAAGAACTCTCTCCATTAAAAAATCTCCTGAGTACTCCATTCATGTTGGCCAGATTACTAACCTAACAATCAGAGGGTCCATATTGGAGCCACCTCTGGCTAGGACTTTGTCTTGCAGATTCCACCAGCAAGATCCAAATTTCCATCTCCAACAATCTCAAGTGGCTGTCCATTTTCTGAACCAACAGTATTTATATCATTTAACTTTGAGTTATATTATTTATGACTTATGAATATAAAGCATAATTTTTATTTGTTAAATTTATTTCATTGTGGGATATTGTTTGATGCATTATCTAGTGAACTGATTTTGTTATGGAGTTATGATCGATTGATTTTGATTCTAAGTGATTTTGTGTATTTTTTGATTGAAATATGAAATTAATTTTATTGAAAAAGAGATTTAATTCAAAATGAATTTTAACTCACAGCCTAATTAATTATGTTTTGAAATCTGCCAATAGGGCTTATATATTAAAATATTGATACCCTATCAGTAGGAGTTGTATGTTGATATATCAATATCCTACTAATAGGGGTAATGCACCGATATATCAAGACCCTATCAATGGAGATTATACATTGGTGCTTGACTATTTTGAGCTCATTCAAGCCTAGCCATAGGGTATAAATATCATTATAGTTCATGACTATCAAGGTGAACTAAATGTTTTAAAAGAAATTGATTTACGAATGAAAGTGAATTTTGATAGGATTGAATTTGCATGCACTTATTTTGATTAGTGCTACATATTCTAAATTAGATTTTAAATTATTGTGCTTCATATGCTTACTTTCAGTATATTATTATTGCTAAATTTATCCAGCTAAAGTGTTCATTACTCACTGGGCTGTCTTGCTCATTACTGTATACTTTACTATTTTTACATGTTCAAAAGATTTGCTTGACTCGAGAATTCAATATGGAATGGCAAATTAGAAATATAATTTAATATCTTTATTGTTAGGGTAGACCCACCAACTGCAGAACATGGATCACCCACCCAAGATCACTAATAGGAGATATGGCACCACCTGTTGCTATGAAAAGATAGAAGAAGATAAACAAATACAACCATATACGTGGTTCAGATCAAGTACCTACATGCATGGGTCATGCAATGCTTCACTACCGAGAAAGAACAATAGAGAAGATACAATCTCAACTCACCAACTATCTTTTTCAATCCAAAAGTACTCAACCATATAATGCTCTCATAGTAATCTCAAGAAAATCTTCCTCACAGATCTATCGATTCAGGATCCTCGACATCTCTGGACACTTTGTGATCCTCTCAGTCTCTACATTAAGCCCCAGTCTTTGTTCATAGGCATTCTTGCCATTCCAAGACACTCCAAGCTTTCTTGATAATCTTGGCGCTCCCTAAGACCTCCTATCTTTCCCTGAGACCGGCTGTAGGCCTCCCTGAGAAGGCCCTAGCACTCTCTACTGAGAAATCCTCCTCGACTGCTTCATCGTCGAATCTCTCTCAGCCCTTTGTACCTCTAGGAAGGTGCTACTGCAGCACTCCAGTGCTCCCTACCTTGTCTCTACGCTGTCTGAGAGGTTTTTTCGAGACTGTCTAACTTCTTAGGTCATCAAACCTACTTATATGTCCTAATCATTCTAATAGCCATCCGATCAGCTTTTCTATGCTCTCCTAGCCGTTGGATAGCATAACAACTCCATAGACCTCATGAATAGACCTGATCTATGAGTTAGGAGCTATAGACCCCATGAAAAGACTTTCACTCGCATGCCCATGTACTATTCGCTGTCGTACTATTCATGTCCATCGAGCTGGCTCCATCAGAAGCTGAGCTGGCTCGACTATGTCTCATTCAAGCACTGATTTCTATCTGTCTAAGAAAGCCAGCTCGATCTCATCCTGAGCTAGCTCAACTACGTATCCAAGCCAGTCCGATTGAATATTGGCTGATCTTTCTCATGGCTCCTGAATCTCGTTCTTGGTTTATCATGGACCGAATCTTAAGATGCCAAATTTCAACATTCTTCATCTCGACTTGATATTCAGCTCCATCTTAAATTTGAGAGCTTTTTGTATGATACTATCGTCATATCCTGGGGCTACTGCCCGCTGCTCATGGATCGGCAAACATGGGAGTCGAGCTAGACCGCTCGATCCTAAACTAAGTTTCATGTCTGATCCATCTCCACCTGGAGCTCCACCTTACACTGAGCTTCATCTGGCTTCTTCTTGGATATGAGAGCATCTCCTTGATTGTATCCTTCTTCTAACTTGATCATCACCACAGCAACCCTTGGTACAACTTGACTCAACCTGGTTCTGATACTATTATTAGGATAAATCCATCAACTACAGAATACGGATCACCCACCCAAGATCATCTATAGGAGATATAACACCACCTATTGCTATAGAAAAATAAAAAAAGATAAACAAACACAATCATATATGTGGTTCGACCCAAGTGTCTATATCCATGGGACATGCAATGCTTCGCTATCGAGAAAGAATAATAAAGGAGATACAATCTCAACTCACCAACCCTTTCTCTCAATCCAGAAGCACTCATCCATACAATACTCTAATAGTAATCCCAAGAAGATCTCCCTCATAGATCTACCAATCTAGGATCCTCGATATTTTTGGATACTCTGTGATCCTCTCAGCCTCTACATCAAGTTTCAGCCTTTGTTCCTAGGCAACCCCACCATTTCAAGACACTCCAAGCTTCCTTGATGATCTTAGTGCTTCCTGAGATCTCCAGGCTCTCCCTAAGATCGGGTGCAGGTCTTCCTGAGAAGCTCCTGGCACTCTTTACTGAGATACCCTCCTCGACTGCTGTACCGTCGAGTCTCTCTCAACCCCTGTGCCTCTAGGATAGCGCTACTGCAGTACTCCAGCGCATTCTGCCTAGTCTCTGCACTGTCTGAGAGATTTTTTTGAGACCCTCTAACTCCTTAGGTCGTCAGACCTTCTAATAAGTCCTAATTATCCTAATAGCCATCTGATCATCTCTCATGTGCTCTCCTAGCCACTGGACCTCATGAATAGACCTGATCTATGAGTTAGGAATTGTAGATCCCATAAAAAGACTTCTACTCGCATGCCTGTGCGCTGTTCTCCATCATGCTATTCACCTCCATCAAGCCGACTACATCAGAAAGTGAGCTAGCTCGACTGTGTCTCACTCGAGCACTAATTTCTATCCACCTGAGAGAGCTGACTCGAATTCACCTCAAGCCGGCTCGATCTCATCCCAAGCCAGCTTGACTGCATATTCGAGCCAGCCCGACTAAATATTGGCTGATCTTTCTCATGGCTCCTAAATCTCATTTTTGGCTTATCGTGGATCGAATCTCGAGGCGTCAGATTTTAACATTTATTTTAGATTAAGATTTATTAAAGTTGATGCAAGACTATAGAATAACTTTTGAATATTATTTTGTAATATCTTTGATTTAGTTATTTGAATTAAGTTTGAACATTAATTTTGTTCCATTGTTTGCTTTATGATATCATGAAAAGATGCCTTATATCCTTATAGGAGAGAGTTCTTTATAAGCATACGATGATTGCTGCGATTTTTGATTTGTAATTTTAGATCAGGGGCATGATAGAGCATCTAAGAGCAGTGAATGAGCAATAACTAAGTGTACTTTCAAGAAATAATCCACAACAATTTGTAGAATATTCACTCAATCACTTAAGAGAAGAAGTCTAAACTTCAGAGAGCATTCATCATCGACTTCCAACCAAGCTTCAATGAGTTTTATTTTTCTTAAGATTTTGTTTATTTCTTTCTAAATTCCATTATATATGTTATTCCTTGCAAGTTTTTTTGGACAAAAACTTATGGGATTGGCTTATCCAAGTCCATAATTGAACAGTGCATTGATTAAGTCTAGAGATGACTTAGTTGAAAAAATATTTTGATTGGTGATCGTATGCAGAACCAATTGGATTGAATGTGAGCTTGGCTAAAATAATCAGACTGACATCAAAAAGTGATTGTAGTTAGAACTCCCAAGCAAGAGTTCTTGGAGTAGATGCTGGATTTGATACCGAACTAATATAAATTATTATATTTATGATTGTTCATTGCTTTATTCTTTTGCCTTCCTTTCTCTTAGTTTAATTCTGTTGTTACTCATTGTATACACTTTAGTCTTACAGTTAAATTAGTAATTGAAGCATATATTTTGCCTTTAATTTTTAAAAAACCTAATTCACCCCCTCTTGGGTTACTACCTCTAGGGAACATACTTCTAGCATGAGAGTTATTTACATGTTATCTAGTATATTGACTATGTTCAAAGAATACATTGAAAAATGGTGAGCCTCCAAGCCATAGATATAATTTTCTCTTATGTTCACTTTACTAATTAAGAAGTTCTTTAATTAACAAGTTATCTTGGTGCAAAGAGGTACATGGTCAAGCTTGACATTTATTGTGATTAATCTTTCACCCATTTATGTTTAAAAAAATAAGTATGAAATTAGTTGCCAAATCAGCTTGTAATAAAATAAAGATATTTCTTTTAAAGGAAATGTAGTAAATTTGAAAACTAAAGTTAGAGAGTGAACTCATGTGTCAAGCATGTTTATTCATTCTTTAATATTATTGGTACATGGTTGTGGAAACTAGTTAGTTGCTGATATAAAAGAGAAGTAAAAATATAGTATCAACAATTTTCTAGAACATTTTCTATATATAATAGAGTCCACTACATAAATGAAAATTAAATCAATGAAGATATATCTCAAAAATAAGTTATCACTTTAAACTCATCCATTTGCATTGATGGGGACTAGTTAGGGGCCATTATGAGAAAGAAAACATGAAAGGTTTTGACAACAAAATAAGAAGAGATCTCATATCTGCATGCAGCTTAATTGGGCTTCATCCCACACATTATAAGTTAGGTAGGGTTAGCAATAATGATATGAATTCATTTTCATGAACCAAGCTATTTAACATAACTTTCTTTTACCATTATCTATGTTTAGGTCAAGTAAGGTCTACTATCTTTTAGGTTGAGTTCAAGTTGGCTAACTCAATCTATTATTTAGCCCATAACTTGATGTTGAAGCACTTAAGATTCACTTGTTGGGTGAGCGGGTTTGAACACTACATTGGACGCCACACAACTACAGCACCAAAGTGGGATGCAAGACTAGGACGCATGAGTTATGGGACTGTGTAGGGCACATGTGCCACCGCATGGGTCGGGGGTCTTGTATGCATGGCTCATCGATCTCGAACTACAGGTCTTGAAACCTAAGATGAAATTTTTCTCATTAGGGAAGTTTAACATTAATTACTTTTAGGAAGTTTTGATTTTTAAAATTTTTTCTTTTTGAGAACTTTTGTTCTTAGGAAAGTTAATGGTTAGCATCTTTCAAGACCTTTTCAAAGTAGGAATCCTATATTAGTAAGCTAAAAAAAGAGTCCCTTATATTATTTATAAATTCCTCCATTAGAGCTCCTCTTATAAAATGCTTGAGATCCTTGAGTTTTTGATTAGCAAGATTATTTTTGTGGGAATAGTTATTGCCTTCTCTGTATTCTTTCTCTCCTCTCTTTTAGTAGATTACTAGGGTTTGCAGGTGAACATTATGAGAGTAGCATCCTTAGAGTGGCCAATCAAAGTGGTATTTTTGATCTTAGAAAAGAGTGATCCAATTCCTCTTCTCTAATTATCGTCCGTCTATTCTAACACCTTGTATTATATGCATTATAGCAAGTTTCTACCTTACCACAATTAGTTGCATCAACATATATACCCTTTCCTTCTTCAAAGTTTTAGCTCAAGCTCAATAACTTCCTGGCATTATAACTATAAGCACGACAATCCACTACTATTTAGGGCCATCATTAAAGATAAACAACCTAACTCCAAATTTATATTCCAACTCACGATATATAGAGAATATTTTGGGATTCTAGACTATTACAAATATTTCTCTAAGAGTGAATTAGTTATAATC
The DNA here is from genome assembly GCA_006176705.1 of Cocos nucifera. NCBI lineage: Eukaryota > Viridiplantae > Streptophyta > Magnoliopsida > Arecales > Arecaceae > Cocos > Cocos nucifera. The sequence goes on along the minus strand of QRFJ01000675.1, from coordinate 325,874 downwards.
TTGGATTATAAGATGGCTTCATGTTCAAGCAAAATGGTACAATTAAGAATTACTAGTGGTATGCATTTGTAGTGCATGAAAACTATATACGAATAACCACTGATGCCTAAAATACATCTTGTCATTCTCCTTGATCATTTTTCATCTATATCTATTTTTCTCTTAATTTATTTTTAAATAGATGAATAGGGCTTCATCAAATTTCAAGAGGAAATAAAGAAGGTATGAAAAGATGAAAGAAAAAAAAATTATTTCTATAGATCTTGTTTGTGATCCCTAATTATTGATTTTTTTCATGCAAGTGTTTAGCACATTTTCTTTACCTAACACTCGATTGGCAACATTTGGATTTCTTCAAAATTTGGTGGCTTCATCAATCAAAATTAACAGATGCATCAATTGAATATTTTTGTCAAGCATTTCAAATATTTTTTGCTATATTTTGCATTGCTTTGGCTGCTTGAAAGATGATTTCTTTTCCTTCTTTTTAATAATCAATGTAATGCTAAGCTTCCATCCATAATTATGTACACAAAACTAATTCTTTCTTATTTAGAACAATGCAGCAAACCTTATCTATATGTGCATTTGTTGCCACTAATGAACCCAAATTATATGTTGATGTTCCTCAAACAACTTTCCTCATGCATGCATCCTTGGACCTTCTTATCTCTCTACTAAACAGTGTTTATTGGATCAACTAAAACACAACAAACACACAACATTTAATAAGAGTTACTATTAAATAGTTGCCATCTTTACCAAAAAAAATAGTTCAGTCCCTCTGGCATAAACTAAAGAACATCGCATGATAATTAATGTGAACACATAAGGCATTAGCCTCATTCGTCACTTTCTTAGGTAGTAGACTAATTTCAGGTATAAACTCCTTACTAAGCCCATAAATACAACTCCACTATTACACAACCATATTCCTCTTGATACCAATAGAAGCTCTCTCCACCCAAATCTCAGTCTCCATCTTGTTTCATTTTGAAGCTTCCGTAGCAACAAAGGTTGGTTTTCCTAAAACCTTAAGATCTCTTCATAGTTTTCTTAATCATCGATCTCTCTTTAGTTTTCTCAATCATCAATCTCTCCTTAGTTTTCTCAATCATCAATCTCTTCTTAGTTTTCTTAATCAATGAATTTTTGTTAGTTTTCTTAATCATCTAGATATACAAGGATGATGTTTTATTGTATTATTTTATTCTTTCTAGTCTCTTCGTTATGATATGAAACACTTTGTGGGATGCATTTCCCAGAGAGATTACTTATCTTAAGTCTCCCTTATTGATCTCTTCTTAACATTTGCTCCTTTTGGTCATTTTCTCATATTTTTCTTTTTTTGTTATTTATCCTCAGTTTTATGGCTAAATCCTATCTCTAGCATCTTAAGCACCCAATAGATTTAAATCGATGTGCATTGTTTTCCTTCTGCTAACATTTTGATTTTTTTTTCTTTTGCAACTTGTTTCAGTATCATTCCAACCCACTCATCTCAGAAACTTGTTTGGTTGATGACTTCCTAACATCTATTTCTTTGGTTATATCATAAAATAAAACTTTTTGTATAGATGCAAATACTCCTACATTCATTTAGTATCTTCGTTTGTAAGGGCTTGAATTGCTGGATTGTAGCTATCCATTTGTGCCTATCAATGGCATATTCCTCCTTTTTTATCATGAAATACAATATATTTAATTTCATCTGTTGCAAATTAAGGATAACTTTTCAATTCGCTCTTAATCTTTATATGGTAGGTTCTAGGTTCAAAGAACCTTTAATTAATATTGTAACTCCATTCCAAATTATATTTATTATGGATCTTCAACTCTTTTTGAATTATCTCTAAATTTCTTTCTTTCTTTTGTTAGGAAAATCCCAATGTCTATCCATCAATTCTGACTGCACTTTTATTACATTCTTAAATAATTTGATAATATTACCTGAATAATTAGTATCTTTTTTTTTTTTTTTTGTTATTATGTCATTAAATCATACAATGAATTTGAACAACAATGCTTTCATCACATTGATGGTGTGAATATATTTTAACAAAAGGTCTATGTTTCAATCATTATCATTGTAATTGCTGTCATTAATTTTTACCGTATTTAATCTTATAGGCTTCTTGAAGCAATTTCAGATAGCATGGATGATATTAGGTGGAACATGCTTAAAACCACATTTCCTTAGAAATATCTGATGCTTCGTTTATTTTGTAATGATATTCTTTTTCAGACCTTTGGGAGGTTTTATGGCCATTTATAATTAATGTAGCATCCAATAAAGCTGGTTTTGTGATATCTTTCATCATCGAATTTGAAAATGATTTTGATAAAATGCTAAAATTTTCAAATATATCCTATTTTTCCATTTTATACATAAGTCCTAGCATAAACTAAACTAGAAATATCGACATGAAGAAGAAAGTGAGAATAAATATTTAAATAATGAAGGTAAGTTGAATCCACTAAAAAATGCCAGTCTAGCTAATGGCATCATGCTTGGTCTTCAAGACCATTCTCAAAGTTTCTTGCTCGTAACCTTTGAGCATGAAAGTTTGCACATTTCACAGGAGGGGCCGGCATTATGTAGTTGTTTGAAGTCCACAAAACTACAGCGTAGATGCTATTGTGTATTCATTCCTTGGATAATATGTACTTTAGTAATGGAATCTTTAATGTGATCTATGAGTAGATGCAGGAGAACACTAAAAATGATGCATTTTCATCTTTTGGGAACGAGGACATCGACCTCTTTCATCGAGACCAGGGCGATCTATATAGCATAGTGAATCAAGCAAATTCTTTGAGGTACGCAATCGTCACAGTTGCTAATCCATTTCAGTTACCAAATTTCTGTTTACCCTTTTTTTTTTTGAATTTAGCCACCATCAATGCAATTAATGCTCTTATGGTCATCATATGTACCACCAATAATGCCTATACTTGTTAAATACGTGATTCATAAAATTATCTTGTTTAAGAAATGCGACAATTTACTAAATTGATAATGATATATTAGTGTATAAACTTTTCTCTAGTTTAACATGAAATCCATTACACTATGACCAGTTATAGGTATTGAAAAAGGGAAACTAACAACATATCATTGTACCTAGAAAACAAATTGGTAAACATATTCATCCAGAATGTATTAGAAATAGAATTATTAACCTGGTAGATTTTTCCTAAGTTCACCTCTAGTTTGATGTGATAAGATTAGGATAAGAGGCTCTCCTAACAATTCTAAACTCATAAATAGACTGAGTTGGCCGGTAAACGTATTATCAACCACTTGATCGATGAAAATATAAATCGTATTAGTTCTTGACCTAGTGCTGAAAAATAACCCTATTAACTCCATATTTCCGCCTATTAAGAAATAATGTAGGAACTCCACATTCCTTGAAACCATAACCTATTTCTAGTGTAAGTTTAGACCAAAGGATTCGAACCAGTGGGCCCAAATCTTGTTGGTGAATGGTTGTTTCAGCTAAAAAGTGTCGTATGAAATCATGAAATACATAATTTCATTTAAATGGTTTAGAAAAATAACATTAATTTATTTTCATGATAGTACGTAGAATCTCTATTATATTATGGACTTATAGGTTGAATATATACATAGAATCTCTATTATATTATGGACTTATAGGTTGAATATACCTCTTTACATTAGGTCAGTACATGTCCAAATTATATTTAGCAAAGATCTATTTTACTCTCTAATGGGGAAGTTTTCCAGTTTTATATGCGTTAATTATTTCAATTGCAAGTGCAACACTTCACCAGGATTCTACAACTCTTATATTGTGCCCATTATCCTTATTGGTTCAATTATATATTTAGTTTTGACTGGCTAGGGAAGAAAACTAAGAACATGCGCAACAATCTTTGAGTTCCCTCGAATAACACTAGGTGGGATGTAATTAAAGTAACCTCCTCCTTAGTTGCTTTACAGTATAAGTAATGTCATTTGCATGCAGTTCAATAATATGTTTATCTTAGAATGGAATTTTGTTTTGGTTATTATATTTGTAGGAATTCAAGACGTGCCCCAATACTCACTGCTTCATCCAATGAAGCCGACAAACCAAGCTATTCAACTAAAGTAGTTGATCATGATTTTGACAAAAAGGTAATCTTTCATTTACTTATTATTTTTTCAACACACATGTCATAGTGATAATATAATATATTATCAATCTAGCAAATTTTTGAGGGAGAGAACATCACCAAGAAGTAGAAAATTTATTATCACAAATTGTGGCCAAGTTGTAGCTAAAAGGGGATGCAAATGGTTTGGCCAGGAAGGTTGATACATGGTACACACCAAGATGTTGATGTTAGTGAGAGGTGGTAGTGGTATTTTTCTTTTTTCCTTTTCTTTTTTTTCTTTCAATCTTCCTTTTCTCTTTAGGAACTAGGATGCTAGAAAGCTTGGTAAAATATTATGGGGAGGGTAGGATCAACTCCAGGTAATTTGTTGCGTCCACTCCAAGAGGCTTCACCAACTCAACCAGTTGGGATCCTCAAACTCTTTTTTTTTTTCATTTTGTTTTTTTATCACTCTATAAGGCTTGGGTTAGTCACATGTTGATATCTTCTACTCGATGATATATATCTTTATAATGAATGATGCATATCATGCATGTGTGAACGCAGGTCGATACAGAGGATGATATACTTGCTCTTTTCGAGGATGTGGACTTTAGCGCCATTCTTCCAGACATGCATGATCTAGATGATTTATTCAAGGACTCAATTCCTTCAAGGTATATATTTTTATTATTTATTTTAATTATATTTTAATCATCAAAACGTCAGTTGTTGCTGAACCACTATTTTCTTTGAGAAAAAACAAATAAATCTTCTATTTAATGAGATAAAAATTACTTGATTTGCTTTTCTTTCCCCGTGGGTGAGACGATTCTGTATTAGATGATTTATTAATCTGTTATAATAAGAAAACAACAAATTTTAGGATAAAAACAGAAGAAATATTAGTAGAATATATGTAAATGCACCTATATACATTTATGGTGAATTTCTGAGGGAAAATTCAATTCCATAAAACTAGTCCATTATTTCCGTGTGGGTTGGTACATCACACTTATCATGAGTAATTTGTTGACCGATTGATCAAATCTGTTCCGGTTTCAATTTTGGCCTGCTTGATATAGTTTGAGTGTGGTGGGGACCTTGTTGACGAGGGCACTCTCCTTTGAGTTCCACTAAGATATTTAATTGACAATTTAAATAAATCTAGGTCTACATGGTTTTATTGCCCATATTATGAATTACATATTATTGTTGCAAGTCTCCAATCCGGTGCTGGTGTGGCTGTAGTTGGATACCATCCGAGAACCAAAATACCATCCAAAACCTGCAAGAGAAGGCCACACTCATCGGAGATTTTTCAGCGGAGATCCTCCCATGGTTAAATTAGCTGGAGCTTGAGAATAATAGAGGAAAGATAGAGAGTGGTGAGAAAGAGAGAGAGGGAGAGAGTGCTATTCTCTCTTTTTTTTTTATTAGACTTGCTCATCTGAGGGTTCCCTTGGTACTTTTTTATATAAAGATGAAGTCATAGGTGATTTAGCTGGAATCTTTATACTATTAGACCTCATCCTCTAGGCCGTTAGACTACATTTTGGTAGTTTGCTAGGATAAAGGATTTCTCACTAAGTTATGAATTAAAGTTATTAGTCATAGGTGCCAGTCATGGGCTTCATCCATATGGACAAAATGAGTTGGCGACCTGAGGTAGGCTGGGATTGAGGTCTCAGGCTGATGCCCGTGCCCAAGATTTCTATAGCACCGTCTTTCCTTCAGCAGATTGTGAGGCTTCATTTTCTATTTTTGGTGAATCTTGATCGTGTTAGAAAATATGTCCTAAAGCCAATCATCTAAGTCGTAAATTATTGAAATTAGTATATGAATTATCTAATAATAATAGTAATTTGGCTAGTTCATCATAAAAGTTCTATCTTCCTTAAATGAACTCCTAAATTATGATGAAGTTCTTAGAACTACAATCAATCGATAAAAAAGGATTTATCGGATGGTTCTTAAACTGTTCACGATCAAATGATAAGTTATTAATAAGGATGATAACTTATCGAGTATAGGCCGCTGTATGCCATATGTATTGGTTGTCCTCATAACTAAGTGGTGTGAAAACACTGGTATGGCATCCAGGTAAGATGTAGAAGTACATATGCACTGAACGTGATCAATATAGTACTCTACTATCAAGAATAGTTAGTTAAGGCTAATGGGTATAAGTATTCCTTTGATCTAAGATCATCACGATGACTTGCAAGCAACTCACTGTGCTTTATTACCGAACTGTTGGTAATTTTAATATAGGTTTAGAAGGTTTTTGGATACAGTCAAGTACTTATGAAGTCGGTGTATATGTCAAGATGAGATTGACCACTCTTGATTAGCTTTAGGAAGCATTGTATTTCAATTTAGCAAAAACTAGGTCTGGATAATCCTCATGAGGAGTCACAAGATTTGTAAAATTTTGAGACACAATAGAGATGACTTGTATGAGTGTTGACAGTGTACTCGAAGTCATCTTGAGTATTATTGGTTATAGGGATGAATTATATGGTAACCATGGGCCAGGATTCTAAGAATATTGCTTTGCATACCTTCAACCTATCCGGACGTCAGGAACCATTACTAGATGGTTACTTCGATTGGTACAAAAATTAATTTCTATTCTACCGGCTTAGATTCGAACCTATGAGGTCATACACATAAAAGGTTATAGCCTGATCAGATGGTTAATCGATGATTGAGAATCATTCTTAGGTCAAACTATTAATACGATTGATGTTTGGCCTAATGCATATATTACAGAAGGATCGATTAGCAATTGGATTACTAATTGGCTCAATTTGATTAAGCAATTAGACTAAGATTAAGTCTAATTAAATTAAATTCAATTAGAATTGATTTGAACTTAATTGGATTAAGTCTAATTGATTTATTGGATAAACGGAAGAATAAGTTCCTATTTGACTAGGACTTGAGTCTAACTAATTTCTAATTTGATTAAAAATTAAATTAGATTTAAATATAATTTAAATCTAATTTAATTAGACTTCTAATTGGATTAGAATTTGTCTATTAATTAGATTGACTCAAATCTAATTTAAATGAGATTTAAATTGGGTTTAAGATGGCTTTAACCTAGTCAAAATAGGTGAGTCCTAGTTAGACTAGGACTCCTTTTCTTGCACTAAAAATTTTCACCCACACTTTATTTTCAGAAGTTAACATGACTTATTTCCATGCCTAAGAGTCCTCTCCATGCCCCTTAATCTGATGTTTTTGATTTGATTTTGAATTAGTCAAAATATAGAAATTGGTTTTGGTTTAAACTCTACTAGATAGAGTCCATGGAATCAAAACCACCTCCTCCCTCTTTTGCGCCAACTTCTCTATGCAAATTCATTTTGTCCACCCCCTTTTTCTCCCAAGTGTGCGTGGAATAAAGGGTTCTCATGTCTAGAAAAATTGGGGAGGCGTCCAAGAGTTGGATGCCCCCATCCTTTTTTTGACTGGGTTTTGACCTAGTCAAAGTTAAATAAGGACACCACTTTTTGTGGGATTTATGGCATGATTTTTTCCTGGTATTCCATGGCAAAACAAAAGAGAAAATAAGGAGAAAGCATGGTGGTTTGGGGCGCCCATCTTTTTGGAGGAGAAGCTTTAATTTGGACATGAATTGTTGATGTTTTGATGAAGACAAAGGTAAAAGAATATTGCTTTCTCTTGTAATTTTCTTCCATGCTATTTTTTTCTTATTTTTATATGATTTTTATATTATAAAAACCCAAGAGAGAGAGAGAGAGAGAGAGAGAGAGAGAGAGAGAGAGAGAGAGGAAGAGGGCATGGGAAGGATGCTCCAAGAAGTTGGGGCATGGTGATCGTTTTGAACATGATTTGATCATGTCCTGATGAGAAAAAAGTGAAGAGAAGATAGTATTCTCTTAGAATTCTTTTGAGAATTCTTTCTTCTTAATTTATGTATAATTTTTTTATGAGAAAAATCAGAGAGAAAGAGATCTGAAAGCATAGAAATATTCTAAAGGAGAAGATCTCCTCTTGTCCAGGTATGAAGATCCGTTTAGGATATCAACGGTTGATATCCTGAAAAGAGAAGATGTATCTTCTCTTAGGATCTTTCTTAACTATTTAATTTCTAATTTTTGAAAGATCCAAAGGTTGAATTTCTTCCTTAATTCTTCTCATATTATTCATCTTTTAGAGTGTCCAAGAGATCTGAAGAATAAATTTTAGATTAACCATATGGAGGGATCTGTGAGAAGCTAGCACTTCGAGCGGATCTTCATTCGACGAATCTTTAATTTTGTTACAGTCTTGTGTAGATCATCTGTAGAGGCCGAAAGCATATGTGGCTCCAAAGACAACAACGAGAATCAACCATGAAGTTCTCGACCCATGCAAAGGTAAGAGATTTGATTTCTTCTCTCACTTAGATGAGATCTAGGATTTAGATCTAGAATAGTTCTAGATCTAGGGTATTTATTTGATCAATACCAAATCTTTTATTTTTATATTTAAGAATGCATTATGATAGGTTATAGATCCTAAATGTAGGGTTTAGTAATTAGATTACATGTATTTATAAATTAAATAATTTAATTTATAACTTTCACTGCATTACATTTCAAAAATGTTTTAAAATTCATGCATGAAACCCTGCATATTTTTCAATAGTGATATCAAAGCATCTAGGTTCGTTTATAATATGATCATATTTGCATAAAATTAAATCTAAAAATAAAACTCTAAATATCGCACATATTGCTATAAGGTTATCCTAGTGTAAGGTTTACTCCTTACAGTATAGAGATTGTCCTAGTATGTGCTGATCTATTCTTGAATCATGAATAAGTTAGATATGATCTAAATAATTTTATAATTTATTTTTTAATTTTAAATTTAAAATTAAATAGATGTTAGATCTATTTTAAATTATTTAGATTAGATCTAAATAATTTTGGGTCAGACATACTGATTATAAGGTTGTCCTATTGTAAGGTTTACCTCTTACAGTGGAGAGATTGTGTCAGTATGTGCTGATCTGAATAAATCATAAATATAATAGAAGAGATCTAAAGTGATTTATGATTTATTTTTAGATTTTTAATCTAATTTTAAATGATTTATGATTTGATCCATATGATGTGTTTTATATTTAGATCTAGATCCTATTATTGCATGTGTGGATATGTATCTTTTATTTTGAATCTAGAATGTATATGAATATTTATTTTATAAAATTTAAATTAAGAATTTACTTTCTATAAAATCTTAGATTTGAAATCCTAGGACATGATTGAAATATTAAAATAAATCAGATCTAAAATCATATATTGAATATGATCCAATGCAAACTATTTATAATTTGAAAATATTTCAAATGATCAAATCAAAAATTAGTTTTGAGGTTCCATCAATCTAAATCCATAAGTTTTGAACTTAATTAAGAATTAAGTGATTATTTAGGATCTAGATTTGTGATTTAAAGATCCTAAGATAATTTCATAAAATATGGATTAAAAAAAAGGGTTAGCTTTGATTTGATTCTTAACTGGGTTAGACCTAGGGTCAGATTAAAAATGAACTTAGTTAAGAAATTAATCAAACCTAATTAATAGTTAATTAGGATTGGGTCATTTCTATAGATCACTTCAATAGTTATGGTTGATTAAAGTCCATATATCTAACAAATGGATACTGATCATAGCTTAGTGGTCGAGCCCTAGTCTTTAGGCAGACCAAATCAAAATTGATAAATTGATTGATGTCTAAGGTAAGTCTGGCATCCTAGATCGGTGGTTTTTAATTGGCAACCCGCTTACCTAGCCATTTTTGATGGTGTCTAAGGCAAGCTTTGGTAGATCCTCCCATCAATCTCACTTACCTAGCCAATATGATTAATCAGATCTTGATTATGTTGCTCATTGATTCGTACTAACCCATATCACCTAGAAAATCAGTGAGACTAATTTTATTCAGTGAGACTGATCTAGGTGCCTATGGACTGATATTGATCTTAGTCCTTGTCAAAGACTTGAGAAGTCAGTGGAAGGACTTGACTTGGTGAAGTTAGTGAAAGCAAATTGGTCCATATTCTTTCTATCCTTAAATTATAAATAAATTTAAATTTTTTAAAATTATTAGATTCTTAAAATAATAAAGTTATAGAGATAACTGAGTCATAGCCTCCAATTAAGGTGTTTGATAATGGGTCCATTAAATCAATAATCATTGAAGGCCCAAAGGCCTGGTGCTTATTGACTAATGAAATTATCATTCATAATATGATAATTTAAAAGTATCTCTCTAATGGTTGTTAGATTAGTCAACCAAAGTTAAGCTTAATCATTCATTGATTGAATGCACCAAGTATGATCATATTAATGGTTGGACCTAATCGGATCTTTACAGTGAAGACCAAAGCCTACTGATTAGATTTTTAGGATAAAATTAAATTACTAAAAATTATTTAAAAAAATAATTGATTATGAACCTATCCTTAGATGTACATGGATTGGCCAACCAAAGTTGGGCTCATGTGCAGTCTATGTGGATTCTAGTACTTACTAAAAAATTAAAGTAATTCTCAAATTAGAGGTAGAGACTACCAATTCAAATAAAATAGTGAAAGAACCTTAAGACTAAAGTCCAAGTCTCTAGACTTAAAATAATTCATATACATTAGATCTATGTTCTCTTTTTTTATAGAATAAGACTAAATCATAATTGCTCCAATCATTGTTAGACAATGATGACTTATGGGATCCAACTTTGATAATTAGTATCGAAAGTTGAATTTGGTTCAGCAGTACGAATGGGTTCGTATTGGAGCTTCTAAGCTCAATCAAAATAATTAGTCCAATATTGATCTAAATCAGGCATAGTGCTTCTACTATTTGAAGCAGGATCATAGGAAGAAGAATTATCTTGCTTCTCTTGACCATAACAAGCTGAGCAAGAGATAGGAGTAAGAGTTACTTATCAAGGATGTTATATGATAACACGTTAAATTTTTTTGTATATAATTCTACTACCTGGGTATTAGATACTAGTGGTCTTATACAATTTATTGCAAGGACTACAGGAAAGTGGAATGTTTGAGAATAGTGAGAAATACCTGAACGTTGAGAATGAAAGTTTTGTTCTAATCCTAGCTTTAGAAATTATTAAGCTTATTTTCAAATGATATCATTTTGAGTGATTGTCATTATTGTTTATCATTTATGATAAATATGATCTCTGTTGGCCTTTAGGTCAGAGATGGTTATCATTTTTCAATAAAGAAGATTATTATGATATTATTATGAATAATATTATAATAATATATGAACAATAAAAAAATAATATTTAACATTTATATAGCCTATTAAGTGTAATGTACACATTCAATAAACACCAAGTTAGATTATGTTATGGATGTCTATCTTTGGCATTATAGGCTTAATCATCTTGACAAGAACAGGATAAATGGATTAGCTTGAGAGGAAAACCTTAACATCAATGATTGTGAATTATTGATAGCTTGTAAGTCTTGTCTTCTTGGGAAGATGATAAAGTCATCTTTTAATGAAAAAGATGAAGGAGCCAATAAAGTTCTAAGTCTCATACATAGTGACGTATATGAACCTATGAACTAAAGTGCCAAAGAAAGATATTAATATTTTATTATAGATGACCTATCTGGGCATGGATGCATCTGGCTTAAATCATTTGAAATATTCAAATGATTCAATAATGAAATAGAAAAATAAACTAAAAATGGTATTGAAACTCTTCAATTAGATCAAAGAGTCGAATACTTATTCAGTAAGTTTATGACATATCTAGAAGAGAAGTGGATTTCTTTTTGGAACACAGTGTATCTGAAAGAAAAAATTTAACTTTGTTAGACATGATTCAATCTATGATAGGATTCACTTGTCTATCTATTTCAAGGTTGTGCTCTTATGACTATTAATTTTGCTCTGAAAATATACCAAGTAAATTTGTTATAAAGACTCTATATGGGATATGGATCGGGCATCGACCTAGATTCTCTCACTTTCAAATTTAGAGTTGATCGGCCTATGTTAAAGGTTTGCACATAGATAAACTTGGATCTTGGTTCAATAGATATTTGAGAGTTATTAATTTTACTATGCTGAAGATCATAAGATGTTCCTCAACAGTAGGGCATTTTTTTTGGAAAAAAAATTCTTAGAGAAGGAACTGATAACTATCAAGTTGAACTTAGAGAAGTTTGACTGGTAGAAAATAACTGACATAATCTAGTAAACCTACAGAATCGGATTTGATCAGATCAAACTCGGAGCCTATTAAAGTGGCACCTTTAAAGAGATCTGATAGAGTACCACGTTAGTCGGATAGATACTTTAGTATCTAGGTCCAGGACGGTGATCCTGTTGAGCTCGATGAGAACAACAATGATTCGATCACCTATAGGGATGCAATGCAGTGGTCTAACTCTGAGAAGTGGCGTAGAGCCACATAATCCAAATTGAAGTCCATGAAAATCAATAGCATGTGGACACTAGTTGATTCACCTAAAGGGATAAAACTCATTGGATGTGAATGAATTTTCAAAAGGATCAGAGTAGCGCAGATGGAAAGGTAAAGACCTGTAAAGCCCATTTGGATATTATCTCAGTTTTCGAATATACGTATGTCTTTATTATGTACAAAGACAAATCCTACATTTGTAAGTGGGTAAAATATTCTATAGTATTATTTCTTGTGTTGTCTATGGATGAAGTTCTCTTAATCGAAAATGACATTCCAGTATTACAAGAAATAAAGATTTGGCTGTTATCTAATTTCTCCATATTCAAAATCAGATATAGTATACTCACTAATGGTAGTGAGTAGATACCAATCTGATCTAACTGAGAACCACTGAAAGATTGTATAGACAATCTCTATGTATTTGAAAAATACTAAGGTCCAGTGACTCAAATATGAAAATACTGATTTAAAACATGTGGATGTTTTAATTTTAGTCAGAACAAGATGACAACAAGAGAATGTTAGGTCATACCCTAATTTCAGGAGCAATCTGCTGGAAAGATTTCAAGCAGGATACTGTAGCCTATTCTGTTAATGATGTAGAGTACATCATGGCATATGGTGCAACCATGTAAGCTGTAAAGTTGCTGAGATTCATTAGCAGGTTAGGAGTGACATCCTCCACCAATGGTCCAGTCCTATCGTAGCATTGGAACTATAGCTTAGGCTAAAGAACCAAAGGACTAGCATATTCTACATCACTACCATCTTTGATTTTAGATCAGGGTGATGTCGATTTTTGGAAGATCGATGAAAATAGAGAACTTGACCGACCCATTTGCTAAGGCCTCAGAACTAAGGAGTTCTATAAACTCAAGTGAAAGATAGGATATTTGATATTATTCTGATTGACTTTAGTCCAAGTAAGAGTTGTTGGAAAATATGTCTTACAGCCAATCATCTAAGTCATAGATGATTGAAATTAGTATATAAATTATCTAATAATAATAGTTATTTGGCTGATTCATCATTAAAGTTCTATCTTTTCTAAATGAACTTCTAAATTATGATGAAATCCTTAGAACCATAATCAATCGACAAAGAAGGATTTATCGAATAGTTCTTAAACTATTGACGATCAAATGATAAGTTATTAAAAATGATGATAACTTATCCAATGTAGGTCACTTTATGCCATATGCATTGATTGTCCTTATAACCAAGTGGTATGGAGACACTTGTATGGCATCCAGATGAGATGTAGGAGTATATCTGCACTGAATGTGACTAATGTAGCACTCTACTATCAAGAGTAGCTAGTTAAGGCCAATGGATATAAATGTCTCTCTGATCTGAGATCACCATGATGACTTGTAAGCAACTCACTATTCTTTGATGTCGGACTGTCGGTATTTTTAATATAGATTCGAAAGATTTTTGGGTACAGTCAAATACTTGTGAAGTCGGTGTATGAGTCAAGATGGGATTGACCACTTCTAATTAGCTTCAGAAAGAAAATATCTCATTGTATTTTAATTTAGCAAAAATAAGGCTAGGATAATCCTCGTGAGAAGTTATGAGATTTAAAAAATTTTGAGACACAATAGAGATGACTTGTATGAGTGTTGACAGCGTACTCGAAGTCATCTTGAGCATGAAGGAAAAATCCTATTTTCCACCGTAGGATCGTGCAGATCTGAGATGGATTTTTCTAAAAATTCTTAAATGATCTGATCTAATCTAAGAGTTCTCAAATCTGATCATGGTGATCTGATATTAAAAATTAAAATAAAAATTAAATCAAATTTAACATCATACCTTGTTTGGATAATCTGATTATGCTGTGATGATCCTAATATTTTCTGAGGTTCTGGAAGGATCCACGCATGCACCTGGCCTCTATCGATATCCACTCAAAAAGGATCTGAATGTCTTCTTCTCACAAATCTTTTCTCCAAAGATTAGATTTGAATCTGATCTGGAAGTCCTTCAAAAAATTTTTGAAGGCAATATGTCCGTCTCACGAACACCATCGCATAGATGCTGAACTCTTCACAAATTTGATTAGATCTTCTTCTCAAATTTGTGCCTAACTTTTGAAGCATGTAGAATAGAGGGAGAGAGAGGATAGAGGGGGTGTGGGATATCTAGAATGGTATCTTTTGGGTATGAAAAAAATTTCTACGTGAAGAGCCTTAGTGCAAGGATTCTTATACAAAAGCATAGCGCTAAGTTAGAGTCCCTCTTTGACCAAAATTCTTATTTTTTTGACCATTGGGACCCCTAGACTTGATCTCCATGAAAATTATTAGATCCCATCTAATTTTGATGCCAAAAATCAATCTGGAAGGTAGCATCATGAGTACATAAGGAAGAGTCCACTGTGCCTAGGACTATTCTCTCAAGAGTTTGATCCAAATTAAATTCTATCATAACTCAGTCTAGACACCTCCAAAAATTATAAAATTTGATACACCAAATATATAATTCATGTTCTATTACATATCTAAAAATTAGATTAAAATAATTTTTAAAAATTTTTTAGAAGCATCTGAGTAGGTGACCCTCAATTCTCTCAAATAGATCAACTTTTGACCCTAGTCCAATTTAACTATGAATGGATTTAACTTCTGTTATTAATCTGATCTGAACTTATTCCAATCAGATAAAAATAAACCCATTCAAAATATAAGAATAAAACAAATCAAATTTGACTTGATTGCAATCAATTAGAAAGATTTTAGAAGGAGAAAGTCAGGCTTAATCGTGTGCTAGCATGATTACCTTGAATCTGATTGGATATAATCCAAATTAATTGAACTGGATTAGCTCAATTGATAATATCTAGATCTAAACTCTTATTTGTGTGATTCAGTTAGATTCAATTTTGTATGATAATGAGATATATCGCGATCTCCATCATCGACATCATCGAAATATCTTTCGATGGATCAGAACTTTTTTGATTCATACAATTAGAATGATTGATCATCAAAATCATTCTAATTGCTGATCAATCATTCTAATTCCCCCTAAAATCCATCAGTGACACCTAGCAGTATATAGTGGCAATCCATCAGAATTGAAAGTAAATCTCTTGGTGTAGTTATCTGTGTGATTGGGTTCTTCTATCTTGAGCTCTGACAGGATTAGGGTTAAGGTGAACTAGTCAAACCCAATGTCCGTCATATAAATTAATCATTCAATTCAAGTCCAATGTAAAATACTAATAGAAACTCTTTCTATTATCTTCACTCTACCATGGCCATGGGCTTCAGGACTCAATCTCATGATTATCATAGGGCTACTCCTCATCTATCGAGGTAGATAGATCCCCTTATTAGTGCAATCCAATTCCTATAATGAACATGCTATAGCCAACATGCACCTTAGGATTCCAAATGGCTAGGATACCGAGTTATGGTATAGTCAAACTATAATACCCTCAAGGTGAACTGTCAATGCACCTCAGGTCAAAGAACCATATACACTACTGCAGCATCGAGTCAGTCATCGACGAGAAGGTAGACTTTCTTATGACTACTCGAGGTGGTCACGCTCAGTACCCTCATTCTCTAACAAGTACCTATACTCTCTCTCTAGTGTCTCTACATCGTAGACTTAAGATACGTCTATCCTAAGAAAGTAATCATACACGAATCTTCTGAATCGATCATCATCCTTGTGATGATCCTACGGTCGGGAGCATTTTATGAGTTAATTATGAAAATTCATGTCTTAAATTTTCAACTCTTGAAAATATGAATTGTCATTACCATTAACTCAAAGGATATATCACAGACATTTTTAAATACACATAGTGACAGAAAAATAATCTATTTATTAATTTATAGTTAAAATTATAAAATTACCTTTAGAAGTATATTACAACTGATAGCCAATCTGGCTTCTAGGACACACATCTAACAAACTCCCACTTAACCTAAAGTCAATTGACTATAAATCTAAGTCCCATCTTCTCAAGGTGGGTTTTGATCTTCTGCTGGCTCAATGGCTTTGTTGGTGGATTAGCCGTATTATCTGTAGTATCGACTCTCTTGATCTCGATGTATCCCTTCTCGAGGTAATCACGAATGAGGTGGTATCGTCGTTTGATGTGCTTGAATTTTTAGTGAGACCTCGACTCCTTAGCTAGGGCTATGGCACCATTATTATCGCAGTACAGAGAGACGGTATCTGATGGCAGACGGCATCTGATCGCATCACTCTAAGCTCTACGATGAACTTCTTGTACCAGAATTTCTTCTTTGCAACTTTCGATGCAGCGATGTATGCTGCTTTCATGGTGGAATCTACTATCACTATCTGCTTGAAACTTTTTAGCTGACAGCACCACCATTATAAATAAATAGACTTTCAGATATTGACTTTCGATCATCTATATCAGACATAAAATTTGAGTCTATATACCCCTAGATCTGGAGTTCTCCATTACCAAAGATTAGAAACATATCTTTAGTCATTCTCAAGTACTTAAGGATATATTTCACAGAAGTCCAGTACTTTTCATCTAGATTTGACTGATACCTGCTTGTGACACTCACAGCATGGACAATATTAGATCGTGTACATAGCATGGCATACATAAGGCTTCCTATTGCTGAAGCATAAGGGATCTAGCTCATGCGTTCAATCTTCTCAGGTGTGTTGGGACACATCTTCTTGGAGAGATGAATGCCATGTCTAAAGGGCACCAATCCTCTCTTGGAGTTTTTTCATGCTAAATGATATATTTGATATCGCCTCATCATAGATTTTGAAATCATCACCATGAACCCCTTTTTCTATGAGAAATATTTTCTCTACGTCCTCTGAAATAGTACCTAAGTACTTTTCAGGAAGATAGAAAATCCTTTCTAATTGATGAGGTGGATGAGGTAGTGATTGGACTGGCTCAATCTGATTGGATTCCATAGGTTTCTTGGCACGTGGCTCTTGGGAGACTTTCTTCTCGAGCCTAATCTGTCTTTCGATGCCACCGCCTTGAATAAACTATTTTTCAAGAAAGATGGTATGTCGACTCACAATCATATTATCATCTTTCAAGAGATAGAAAAAATATTCTAATGACTCTTTAGGATATGCAATAAATCGAGCTCTAAAGAATTTAGACTCTAATTTATCTGCCTGTTATCTCTTGACATGGATCAGATAATTCTAAATTTTTAGATGACTCAGGCTTGGTTTCTTACCATGCTATATCTCATATGGTGTGGTAGGAATGATTTTAGATGAAATCCTATTCAGCAGATATATAGCGGTCAACAAACTATGTCCCCAAAGAAACTTAGGGAGATCTATGAAGCTCATCATAGATCGAACCATATCTAATAAGATTCAATTTCTCCATTCTAAAATTCTGTTGAGTTGAGATATTTCAGGTGGAGTCTATTGAGAGACTATGCCATTATCCTTAAGATAGTCTAGAAATTTTTGACTAAGGTATTCGCCTCCTTGATGTGATTGAAGAACCTTAATGAATTTTTCTATTTATTTTTCTACTTTGAGTTTGAATTTGTTAAACTTTTTCAAAGCTTCAGACTTGTGTCGCATCAAATACACATACCAATACTGAGATAAATCATTGGTAAAGATGATGAAGTAGATATAATTATCCCTGACTAGCACATCAAATGGGCCGCATACATCAATATGTACTAGGGCAAGCAGGTCTGTGGCCCTTTTTTCATGTCCCACAAAAGAGAACTTGGTCATTTTGCCATGAAGGTATGTTTCACAAATCATATATGACTCAAAAGTCAATGAACTCAATAGTCCGAATTTCTTAAATTTGTTAATCCTATCTTCAACTATATGACTTAGCCTAAGGTGCTAAAAATATCTATCATTTAGACTATCCCTAGGTCGCTTTGATCCTATGACATTCACGTTTTGCATGATATTAAAAATAGAAACATCAATATGTAATTGATAGAGACCATTTATAAGAAAATCACTTATAATTTTATTTATTTCATAAAGAATATTACAATGGTCCTTAAAAAAACTAATTACATAGCCTTCCTATGCTAAACATGAAATAAAAATTAAATTCCTACTTATTGCAGGCACATAAAAATAGTTCCTAAGTACTAAGTCTAATACTGATGGTAATCATAAAGGATAGGTTCCCACAGCCATAGCAGTAACTCTTGCACCATTCTTGATGCATAGGATCATCTCACCATCCCTCAACCTCCTGCTATCCTCAAGATTCTGCATAGTAGTGCACAAGTGAGCACTAGAACTAGAGTCAAGCACCCAACTGGATGTAGAAGAAATCATAAGATTAGATTCTATAATAAGCATACCTCCAGAAAAATCTACCTCCTTCTTGTTCTTCAGACCAGGTAAAGAGGGTAGTTTCACTTCTAATAGCCATCAGTGTTGCAATAAAAATATTTTTCTTTGTTAGCGGCCTTCTTCTTTGGCTCTACCTTCTTCTTCTTTCCACCATTTACCTTCTACTTCTTCATGGACTTCTTCTTCTTTCCAAAAGATTTTCTCGTGGAAGAAGTCTGCTCCATGGCAAGTACTAATGCTTTAGAACCTTTCATAGAAAGCTCAACAGTAACCAGTATATTCATAAGCTCAGCGAAGGTATTCTGAAGTTTACGCATATGGTCGTTTATGATGAACTATTCATACGCATCAATCAAGGACTGCAGAATTATGTCAGTCTATAGATCCTGATCTAACTTGACATCAAGCTTCTCAAGCTCTTCTAAGTCCTTGATCATCATCAGACAATGATCTTGGATCGACTGCCCATCACCCATTTGAGCCTTAAACAATCTTTTAGTAATTTGATATTTGGCTGCATGACTCTATTCACCAAACAACTCTTACAAGTGAGCCAACATTTGGTGGTTAGTATTAATATCTTCATGTTGGTGCTGGAGCTCATCAGACATCGAGCCCAATATGTAATACTTGGCTTTGTTATCTTCATCCATCCACTTCTCGAGAGATGCTCTCTAATTAGTGGATGGACGGACTGATAAGGTGGAAGGATCCTATTCCAACACATGAGTCAACTTCTCAAAATCTAAAATAATTTTGAAGTTCTGGAGCTAATCCTTATAGTTGGGTCTGGTCAGTCTATGGGTGTCCAGGATATGGGCTAGTGGATTGGACGCGGATATTTTTCTATAGAGAGTCAAAGTTTCTAGTTAGATTTTGTAATTAGACTTAATTAATTTATTTAAAAATTTTATTTTTAAATAAATTAGGCTCTCACTATTTACTCAAAGTCCTACACTCCTTTAGCATAGATGTGAAAATTACTACGATCATTGATTTCTAGTGGGTGGTGCGATCCCACCAACAGACTCACCACCTCACCTAATAATTATTGATGATGGGTCAACCAATGAGTGGATAATTCTTATTCAATGATTATCTAATCATGGTGCACCCTAACCTGATCTCTAATTTATGAATCTCATCATATCCAAAATATTGATCCACTCTTTAGTTAAGTCAGACCCACCATTTGAATAGATTGGATTTCTGATTGGGTTCCACACCATATCCAGAATATTGAGCCCAATCCATCCTTCAATCTATAGCATCCAATGTTTAATAGACATGGTTGCATCTTTTCGATGCAACTGAACTACTGTATCCAGTCGAGAGCAATCAACCTCGAAAATGGCCCACACATCTACAATGGTGGAAGACCTTAGACTTAATATTTTTTAGAAAGATTTAATTTAGGTCTCTTTAAACTTGACTTAACTTAGTCATAACAATTATGACTAACCTAGTAGTGTGGGTTGGCTCGAATTGTTAGCCATCTCCAATTAGAACTGGATCGACATAAATGGCCAGGTAAGTGAGATCGGTGGAAGGAATATGTCATTAATTCGACAAGAATGCCTTCAAGTTGAGTAGCTCCTAATTAAAAATCAGTCGATCATATCTACCAAACTTATCTTAGACACCAAATTATCGAATCAGAATCAATTGAATTAGCCTACAATCTAGGCTCAAACCGCGAAGCTAAATTAGGTCTTGACTTGATTGAGTCACATCTCAATGTGATTCGATCTTGACCCAGACTTAATCCTATTAGGCTGATCAAATCTAAGCTTTCTTTAATCCCACCTAACTCTTGATTCAGTTTGATCAACCACTAGACCTAATTGAGCTACCCAAGTTCGAACTCAATTTTATGAATATGTCTTAGATCTGAAAATTTATAATTTTTAGATCTAATTAATTTCATAATCTTAATTCTTAATTAAGTTTTGGGTTCATAAATAAAATATATAATAAAAATTCTAGGATTTCAGAATCTAGGGTTTTGCAGAACAATAAGTTCTGATTAAGGACGAATGTGTCGTACCCCTACATGCCATAAGAATACCCCATCAAATAGGAGGTGAGGATCTTTAAATCCTACTTTGTTCTTATGACCAAATGGCCATGGAAAACTCAATCAAAAATATAATTTTTTACTACAAAACTAGTTAGATCATATATCACATATAAAAAGATCTAACTAATACATGTCTTGCAAACATCTCATGTATCATCAATATGCATACTTTCAGATCTGAAATATCACATATTAAATCTAAAAAATAAAATTTTAAATTTGATCATATCAAATATAAAACTATTATAGACATCTTATAGAACTATTCTACGACTAGTCGAAGCATGCATCTTTCATATCTCAAATGAATAAATCAAAAATTAAAAAAAAATATTTTTTATTTTTAGATTTGATTATAATAATTATAATATTAAAAAAATAAAAATTAAATAGATTTAAAATTATATTTAATTAAAATAAATACATGATCATACTAGACTACACATAGAACTATTCTATGCCTAGTCTAGTCATGCATCTTATATATATTAGATCTAAACTATTTAATATTTTAATTTTTTGATTTTAGATCTAATCATATTTGATGTGATATATGAAATCTTTTAACATCAAATCATAAATAAAAATAAAATTAGATCTAAGGTAGATCTAAAGAACTGCTAACGCAGCTCTGATACCAGTTGAAGAAAAAATCTTATTTTTTGCCGTAGGATCGTGCAGATCTGATCAGATATGAGATGAATTTTTCTAAAAGTTTTTAAAATAATCTGATATAATCTAAGAGTTATTAGATTTGATCATGATGATTTGATATTAAAAATTAAAATAAAAATTAAATTAGATTTAATATCATATCTTGTTTGGATAATCTGATTATCCTGCGATGATCCTGATGTTTTCTGAGGTTCTGAAAGGAGCCACGCACGCACCTAACCTCTACCAACATCCACTCAAGAAGAATCTAGATATCTTCTCCTCATAAATTTTTTCTCCAAAGATCATATCTGAATCTGATCTGAAAGTCCTTCAAATAATTTTTTGAAGACAGCATGTCCACCTAATGAACACCATCGTGTAGATGCTGAACTCTTCACAAATTTGATTGAATCTTCTTCTTAGATTTATGCCTAACTTTTTAAGCATGTAGAAGAGAGGGAGAGAGAGGATATAGTGGGTGTGGAATATCTGGAATGGCAGCCTTTGGGTATGAAAAACATTTCTACATGAAGAGCCTTGGCGCAAGGGTTCTAATACAAAAGCATAGCACCAAGTTAGATTCCCTCTTTAACCAAAATCTTTATTTTTTTGACCGTTGAAATTTTTGGACTTGATCTCCACAAAAATATTCAGATCTCATCTGATTTTGATGCTAGAAATCAATCTAGAAGGTGACGGCATGAGTAGATAAGGAAGAGTCCATTGCGCCTAGGACTCTTCCCTCAAGAGTTTGATCCAAATTAAACTCTATCATAACTCTACCTAGACACTTCCAAAAATCACAAAACTTGGTACACTCAATTTATATTTCATGCCCTATGACATATCCAAAACTTAGATTAAAATAATTTCTAAAAACTTTTCTAGAAGCATCTAACCTGGTGACCATCAATTCTCTCAAATAGGTCAACGTTTGACCCTAGTCCAATTTGACTATGAATGAATTTAATTTCTACAATTAATTTGACCTAGACTTATTTCAGTCAGATGAAAATAAATCCATTCAAAATATAAGAATAAGTCAAATCAAATTTGACTTGGTTGCGATGAATCAGAAAGATTTTAGAAGGAGAAAGTCAGGCTCAATCGTGTACTAGCACGATTACCTTGAACCTGATTGGATCTAATCCAAATCAATCGAACTGGGTTAGCTTAATTGATGACATCCAAACCTAAATCTTTATTTGTGTGATCTAGTTAGGTTCAATTCTATATGGTAATGAGATATGTCATAATCTCCATCATCGACATCATTGAAATACCTTTCGATGGATTAGAACTTTTCTGATTCATACAATTAGAATGATTGATCATCAAAATCATTCTAATTGCTTTCAAAATCCATCAGTGATACCTAGCAATATATAATGGCAATCCATCAACATTGAAAGCGAACCTCTCAGTGTAGTTACCTGTGTGGTTGGATTCTTCTATCTTGAGCCCCGAAAGGATTAGAGTTAAGGTGAACTCGTCAAATCCAATGTCCGTCATATGAATTAATCATTCAATTCGAGTTCAATGTGAAATCCTAATATAAACTCTTTTTATCATCTTCACTCTACCATGGCCATGGGCTTAAGGACTCAATCTCATGATTATCATAGGGCTACTCCTCATCTACCGAGGTAGATAGATCCCTTTATTGGTGCAATCTAATTTCTATAATGAACATACTATAGACAACATACACCTTAGGATTTTGAATGGCTAGAAGATCGAGTTATGACGTAGTCAAACTATAACACCCTCAAGATGAACTGTCGATGCATCTTAGGTCAAAAAACCATGCACACCACTGCAACATCGAGTCAGCCATCGACAAGAACATAGTCTTCCTTATGACTACTCGAGATGATCATACTCAGTACCCTTATTTTCTAATAAGTACTTGTACTTATACTCCGATATTTTCACACCATAGACTCAAGACATGTCTATCCTAAGAAAGTGATCATATACCAACCTTCTGGATCGATCACCATCTTCGTGATGATCCTACGGTCGAGAGCATTTTATGAGTTAATTATGAAAATTCATATCTTAAATTTTTAACTCTTGAAAATATGAATTATCATTATCATTAACTTAAAGAACGTATTAATACACACTATAATAGAAAAATAATCTATTTATTAATTTATAGTCAAAATTATAAAATTATCCTTAGAAGTGTATTATCAGTGATAGTCAATCTAGCTTCTAGGGCACACATCTAATAGAGCATTATTAATCATAGAAATGAATTGTACGGTAACCATGTGCTAGGATTCTAAGAATGTTGCTTTGCATACATTGGACCTATCCGGACGTCAAAAATCATGCTAGATGGTTAATTCAATTGGTACAGAAATTGATTTCTGTGCTATCGGCTTAGATTCGAACCTATGTGATCACATACATAAAAAATTATAATCTGATCAGATGGTTAATCGATGATTGAGAATCATTCTTAGATCAAACTATTAATATGATTGATGTTTGATCTAATGCAAGTATTGTAGAAGGATCGATTAGCAACTGAATTGCTAATTGGCTCAATTTGATTGAGCAATCGGACTGAGATCAAGTCTAATTAAATTAGATTTAATTAGAATTAGTTTAAACTTAATTAGATTAAGTCTAATTAATTTATTGGATAAGCCAATTATAAGAAAGAATAAGTCCCTGTTTGACTAAGACTTGAGTCTAATTAATTTTTAATTTGATTAAAAATTAAACTAGATTTAAATATAATTTAAATCTAATTTAATTTAATTTATAATTAGATTAGAATTATCTATTTAATTAGGTTGACTCAAATCTAATTTAAATGAGATTTAAATTGGATTTAAGATGGCTTTGACCTAGTCAAAATAGGAGAGTCCTAGTTAGACTATGACTCCTTTCCTTGCACCAAAAATTTTCATGCCCATACATTATTTTCAGAAGTTAATGTGACATATTTCCATGCCTAAGAGTCCTCTCCATGCCCCTTAATCTGATATTTTTTATTTGATTTTGAATTGGTCAAAACATAGAAATTGGTTTTGGTTTAAACTCTACTAGATAGAGTCCATGGAATCAAAACCGCCTCTTCCCTCTTTTGCACCAACTTCTCCACGCAAATTAATTCTGTCCACCCCCTTTTTCTCCCAAGTGTGCATGGAATAAAGGTTTCTCACATCCAGGAAAATTGGGGAGGCCCATACTCCTTAGTTGTTTCCTTTTTTTGACTAGGTTTTGACCTAGTCAAAGTTAAATAAGGAGGATGCCACTTTTTATGGGATTTATGGCATAATTTTTCCCTAGTATTCCATGAAAAAATAGAAGAGAAAATAGGGAGAAAGCATGGTGGTTTGGGGTGCCCATC
This sequence comes from Cocos nucifera, assembly GCA_006176705.1. Taxonomy (NCBI): domain Eukaryota; kingdom Viridiplantae; phylum Streptophyta; class Magnoliopsida; order Arecales; family Arecaceae; genus Cocos; species Cocos nucifera. The sequence continues at coordinate 300,846 of QRFJ01000675.1, read as the reverse complement.
TTCTTGGAGGAGAAGCTTTAATTTGGACATCAATTGTTGATGTCCTGAGGAAGATAAAGGTAAGAGAATATTGCTTTCTCTTGTAATTTTCTTTCATATTATTTTCTTCTTATTTTTATATGATTTTTATGTGATAAAAATCTGAGAGAGAGAGAGGAAGAGGACATGGGAAGGATGCTCCAAAGAATTGGGGCATGGTGATCTTTTTAGACATTATTTGATCATGTCCTGATGAGAGAAAAGTGAAGAGAAGATAGTCTTCTCTTAGAATTCTTTTGAGAATCTTTTCTTCTTAATTTATGTATAATTTTTCTATGAGAAAAATCAGAGAGAACGAGATCTAAAAGCGTGAAAATATTCTAGAAGAGAAGGTCTCCTCTTATCCAGGTATGAAGATCCATTTAGGACATCAACAGTTGATGTCCTGAAAAGAGAAGATGTGTCTTCTCTTAGGATCTTTCTTAACTATTTAATTTTTGATTTTTGAAAAATTTAAAGATTGAATTTCTTTCTTAATCCTCCTCATATTCTTCATCTCTTGGAGTGTCTTAGAGATTTGAAGAATAAATTTTAGATTAACCATCTGAAGGGATCTGCGAGAAGCTAGCACTTTAAGCGGATCTTTATTCGACGAACCTCTGATTTTGTTGCAGCCTCGTGTGAATTACCTATAGAGGTCGGATGCATCTGCAGCTCTAAAGGCAACAACAAAAATCAAATGTGGAGTTCTCGACCCATGCAAAGGTAAGAGATTTGATCTCTTCTCTCACCTAGATGAGATCTAGTGTTTAGATCTAGAATCATTCTAGATTTAGGGTATTGATTTGATCAATACCAAATCTTTTATTTTTAGATTTAAGAGTTCATTATAACATATTATAGATCCTAGATATAGGATTTAGTAATTAGATTACATGTATTTATAAATTAAATAGTTTAATTTATAACTTTTGCTGTATTAAATTTTAAAAAAGTTTTGAAATTCATGCATAAAATTCTGTATATTTCCCAACAGATTGCAGGGAAGGCAAGATCTCGACCACAGCATCGATAAATGTTCGAGCTAAGGGTCGGGAAAAGACTGATGAAACAAGATTGGTCTGCTTCAGTTTCTTGTCTCTCCCTATTTTTTGAGGCAGTCTTACTGAGTCATCAGTGAATGCTCGATCGTGGCCTAAGGAGGGGAAGGTCCAATCGGACAATGATAACCTCCACGACACACATTATAAATTTATAGGCTTTACAACAGTTGACATATCTTAAGGCTAGATTGTGAGGGACCTGGAAAAAAAATTGTCTAACATTAGGATAAAAGTTCCACATCACCGAGAATGTTGTTATTACTAACTATAGTCTTTATTTTCAAGGGAAAACTGATTTTGTAGGGAGTGGAGATGAATTGAAAATGAAATTAGTCTACAGTTGATTTGCTTCGAGCCTCTAACCTTAATGGGAGGATTGTCTTAGGCATTGGATGTCTGGAACCAGACCGAAATCTTTTGGTTGTCAATCATAGACTGAAACCAATGAAGCGAAGTTGCCTTCAGGTGGTTGGCTAAAAGTGGATTCTATGGTCATGGAATAAAAAAGAGTACTTGTAGAAGGACTCCGTCGATAAATAGGGATATCCAACCTCCCAACCCTTGTTCTTCCAAGAGACTTAGAGGTGGGGGGACAGAAAGCTCCAAGATACAAAGTAATAAAGGAAAAGAAATTACAATCGAAGAAACCGGATTTCAGGCATATCTGCCCTAACCAAAGCATGGATAGCAAAGGGCGAAAAGAGGAAGAAGTAGAGGTTGAGTTAACTTTCTAGATGAGCCAAACGATCAGCAAGATGGTTCAACTCTCTAATGGAGTGGGAGATTTTGAAAACCTTTAATCCAGCAGCACCAAAGAAAATATCATTCAACAGCATGTAAGAAGATACTGTAGGAATGGATGCTCCAATATTGTCAACCTGATTGGTGATCTAGTTGGTAATCGTAAGGGAATGGCGTTCTAACCAAGTCCTTTTAAATCCCAGCTGATTTGCCACCATATTTAAGGCATACCAAGCTGCCTGAAGCTCTGCTTCTGGATTAGAGCCGATGTGAGATTTAATAGAAGCGGCAAATAATCAAAACAAGAAGCACAAAACATAACTTTGACCAAATCACGGGGGGGGCATCCAAGACACCACCAGTATGCTGCATTTTGATGGTATGAAGAACTTGAGGTGCTACCTGGCCATGCCATACTTGATTAATTGCAAGCCTCTTAGCAAAGTTGAAAATATTGGTGGAGCTACATTCGTTTCCTTAAAAAGTGAAGTTGTTTTAAGAGTTCCAAACCATCCAAACTACATAACAAATTAAAAACTTCAAGAAATCAGAAGGAAATTTAGTCACGATATATGCTGCAAATTATTAAGGGCTATTGTAGTTAAATGTTTTCATTTTAGATTAGACCAGACTTGGTCACTTTGAGAGCATAACAAAAGACACTGCTTGATATCTTCCACATGATTCTGGAACCATTCGCAAAGTAAATTATGGTGGTGTAGGAGCCACTCTGGAGTACAGAAGAGATTTACAAGGTAGACAGCCCCAACAAACCTCCCACTAGAAGACCTTGACATGCGGGGCAATTTTAAGTGACCAAATCCACTTTAAATTGGGAGTATCTTCATCTAATACTGAAGAAGAGCTTATCAAATTGTAAGCATCTTTCATTTTGAATTTAGATCCGCCTGAATCATTCCAAACTAGGAGGAGATCATGGCATCTGTGCTCAGGGATGGGGATTTGCATAATCCAATCAAAAATTTCTTTGCTAAAGATTTAGAGCCAAGGAATTGTATGTTAGATATGTGTGCCCTAGAAGTCAGAATTGGCTGACACTTGTTGTACACTTCTAAAGACAAAATTATAATTTTGACTATAAATAATAAAATAAATTATTTTTTCTATCACAATATGTATTTTGTGTTTGTGATACATCCCTTGAGTTAATGGTAATGCTAGTTCATATTTTCAAGAGTTGAAAATTTAAGACATGAATTTTCGTTATTAACTCATAAAATGCTTCCGATCGCAGGATCATCATAAGGATGATGATTAATCCAGAAGGTTGGTGTACAATCGCTTCTTTAAAGTAGATGAGTCTTGAGTCTATGGTGTAGAGACACCGGAGCAAGAGTATAGATACTCATTAGAGAATGAGAGCACTAAGCATGACCATCTCGAGCAGTCATTAGGAAGTCTACTTTCTCGTCAATGACTAGCTCGAAGCTGCAGTGGTGTGTCTGGTTCTCTGATCTGAGATGCATCGGCAGTTTATTTTGAGGATGTTATAGTTTGACTACACCATGACTCGATCTCCTATCCATTCGAAATCCTGAGGTATATGTTGGCTATAGCATATTTATTGTAGAAATTGGATCATACCAAGAGAGAATCTATCTATCTTGGTAGATGAGGAGCAGCCCTATGATGATCATGAGAATCAAGTCCATAAGCCCATGGCCATGGCAGAGTGAAGTAATAGAAAGCGTTTCTATTAAGGTTTTAACATCGAACTTAAATCAAATGATTAAATTATATGACAGAAATTAGGATTTAATGAGTTCACCTTAATACTAATCTGATCGGGGCTCGTAATAGAAGAACTTAATCACATAGGTAGCTGCACCGAGAGGTTAATTTTCAGTTCTGATGGGTTGCCACCATATACTGCTAGGTGTCACTAATGGATTTTGAGAGCAATTAGAATGATTTGGATGATCGATCATTCTAGTTATCTAAATCAAAAAAATTTTAATCCATCAAAAGATGTTCCGATGATATCGATAATAGAGATCGCGACATATCTTATTATCATTCGAAACTAAACCTAACTAGATCACACAAACAAGGGTTTGGATCTGGATATCATCAATTAGACTAACCCAGTTCAATTGATTTGAATAAGATTCAATTAGGTTCAAAAAAATCATGCTAGCACATGATTGAGCTCAATGTTCTCATTCAATTATCATTTTAAGTTGTCTCAAATAAGCCAAATGTGTTTGTGCTCACTCAGATATCTTTACTTGGTCTAACTAAAATTTGTCCAAGTTAGAAAAGGGTTGTCTTAATTTATGAGATAAATTTGAAATAACACTTGTCATTTTTCGTTATATGCTAATTTTTGTCTTTTGACTTTGGTCAAACGTTGATCTTTAACACTTAGACATCTGCCCATGTGTCATGCACCCATAGGAGATTGATTTTAGATCAATCAACCTACTAAAAAATAGGTGGACCAGGGGCGCATGCCTAGGGAGGCATGTGCCCATGGATAGGCATGTGCCCATGGATAGAGGCACCTGGAGTCCAATACAGATGGGACTCTAGTTACTTCGAGATTTCTACCTAGGTGGCGCCAAAGATTAGACTTTGACCAGTCTTAGGCGCCATCTAAGGATGATTTAGAGGGGCTCTTATCTAATTGGAGTAGGTGATATCATCCTACTAATTAGATTTAGATCTGATTACATGAAGCGATGTGATTGGCTGGGATGATGTGGCACTGCATAGCGCAATAGGGTCTACATAAATCCTGTCTGCACCTAGTTTCAAAGAGCTTAGACCATTGCCCATGCCACAAAGCTGCCCCTCTCCCTCCTCCATGCCATCATCTGGTCCTTTCTCTCCTCTCTACACCTAAGGAGATTTGGGCTCCAGTTTGATGCGATCCAGGCAAGAGAAAGGTGACGAGAAAGAAAGAAGGAAGCACTACTACAAGAGATGATACCCGATCTTCAAAAGAAGTTTTGAAGATCCTCCAAATCAGATCCAGATATGATATTTAGAGAAGTGATAAAAAAAAAAAAGATCTTCAGATCCAGCTTGAGTGGATATCGATAGAGATCAGGCACTTGCGTGGTTAGATCCAAAACCTCAAGTAATCAGTAGGATCATCATAGGATAATCTGATTACCCAACAACAAGGTACAAAAAATTAAATCTATTTTAATTTATTTTTATTTTTATTAGATCTATAAAATTAGATCTAAAATATCTCAGATCTAATCTAGATTTTAAAAAAAAAAATTTAAATATCTCTCTTGATTCAATCAGATCTGAACGAACCTGATCCAAAAAACTAAAATTTTTTCTTCAACTGGTATCAGAGCCAGGTTCTCATAAATTATTTAGATCTTATTTAAATTTATTTTTTATCTAATAATTAGGTAATTTTAGATATCACATGAGATATGATTAGATCTAAAATCAAAAAAATTAAAATTAAATAATTTAGATCTAAGTTCTACAAGATACATGACTAGTTATAGAATAGAATTATTCTATATATAGTCTTGCATGATCATAATTTAATTTGATTAAGTTATAATTTTAGATTAATTTATTTATTATTTTTTAATATTATAAATATTATAATAAGATCTAAAAAATAAAAAATAAAATTATTTAATTTTTTATTCATATGAGATATGATGAATGCATGTTTAGACTAGTTGTAGAATAGTTCTACATAATTATCTAGAATAGAATTTATTTTGATGAGATCAATTTAAATTTATTTTTTTAGATGAATTATGAGATAATTTAAATTTAAAAATATGAATAATATGATACATGAGATGTATGCAAAACATGTTTATAGTTAGATTAATTTTTATATATGAGATATATGATGTAGATCTAACTAGTTTTATAGTTTTTATATTTTTAATTAAGGCATTCCCCTTGGCCGTCCGATCATAAGAACAAAGTAGGGTTTAAATGCCCTCTCCTTCCATTCGATGGGGTATTCTTATGATGTATAGGGGTGTTGTACATTCGTCCTTAATCAAAAATTTAAAAACTTATTTTTTACAAAATCCTAGATCCTGAAATCCTAGAATATTATTTACATATTTTATTTGTAAATCCTAAACTTAATTAAAAATTAAGATTATGAAATATGTTAGGACTAAAATTAAGAATTTAAGATCTAAGATATATTTATAAAATTAGGTTCGGACTTAGGTAGCTCAATTAGGTCCAAACGATTGATCAAACCGAATCAAGAGTTGGTTAGATGAAATCAAGAGTGCTTAAATTGCCCAGCCTAATAGGATTAAGTCTGAGTCAAGATCGAATCACATGAGTGATCGATCAAGCTAAGACCTAATTAGGCTTAGTGGTTAGAGTCTGGATTGTAAGCTAATCCGATTGGTTCGAGCTCAATAATTTAATGTCTAAGGTAAGTTTGATAGATACGATCGACTGATATTTAATTGGGAGCTACTCGACTCGAATACGTTCTTGTCGAATTAATGACATATCTCTTCCATCGGTCTCACTTACCTGGTCATATTTATTGGCTCAGTCCTGATCTGAGGTGGACAATAATCCAAGCTAATCCATGCCACTAGGTTAGTCATAATGGTTATGACTATGTCAAGTCTAGTTTAATAAGACCTAAATTAAATCATCCTAAGAAAAGATTAAGTCTAAGGTCTTTCACCATTGTAGATGTGCGGGCTCTTTTCAAGATTGATTATTCTCGACTGGTTACAATGGTTCAATTGCATCAAAAAGATGCAACCATGTTTATTAGACATTAGATGCTATGGGCTGGAGGATGATTGGGCTCAATATTTCGAATACGGTGAGAGACTCGATTAGGAATCCAATCTGTACAAATGGTGGATCTGACTTAAATAAGGAGTGGATCAATATTCTGGGCATGGTGAGATTCATGAATTAGAGACCAAGCTTGAGTGCACCATGATTAGAGAATCATTGAACAAGAGTTGTTTACTTATTGGCTAACCCATCAGCAATAACTGTTAGGTGAGGTGATGAGTCAGTTGGTGGGACCGCACCACCCATTAAAAATCATTAATCATGAAAATTTTTGCATCTCTATAGAGGAAGTGTAGGGATCTGAGAAAATAGTGAAAGCTAATTTATTTAAAAATAAAATTCCTAAATAAATTGGTCAAGTCTTAATTATAATATCTAACTAGAAACTTTGACTCTCTATAAAAAAATATCTGCGTCCAACCCACTAGCACATATCCTGGACACCCATAGACTGACCGAATCCAATTATAAGGATTGGCTCCAAAATTTCAAAATCATCTTGGATTTCGAGAAGTTAACTCATGTATTGGATCAGGATCCTTCCATCCTACTAGCTCATCCATCCGCTGAATAGAGAGCATCTCTTGACAAATGGATAGATGAAGATAACAAGATCAGATACTACATGTTGGGCTCGATGTCTGATAAGCTTCAGTGCCAATATGAAGATATCAGGACTGTCCGTCAAATGTTGGTTCACCTACAAGAGATGTCTGATAAACAGAGTTGCATAGCCACGTATCAAGTCACTAAATGACTGTTCAAGACTAAAATGCATGATGGGCAGTCAGTCCAAGATCATTATCTAATGATGATTAAGAACTTGAAAGAGCTTGAGAAGGTCGTAGTGAAGTTGGACCTAGATCTGCAGAATGATATAATTCTGTAATCTTTGACTGATGCATATGTGTAATTCATCATGAACTACCATATGCATAAACTTCAAAATTTCCTGATCGAGCTTATGAATATGTTGGTTACTACTGAGCTTTCTATGAAAGGTTCTAAAGGCTCAATGCTTGCTATGGAATGAACTTCTTTCAAGAGAAAGTCTTTTGGAAAGAAGAAGAACTCTATCAAAAAGCAGAAGATGGAAGGAGGAAAGAAGAAAAAGGCAGAGCTGAAGAAGAAGGCCACTGACAAAGAAAACTATTTCCATTGCAACACTGACGGCCACTGAAAGTGGAACTGCCCTACTTACCTGACCACCATGAAGAATAAGGAGGTAGATCCTTCCGGAGGTATGCTCGTTGTTAAGTCAAACCTCATGATTTCTTCTGCATCCAATTGGATGCTTGACTCTAGTTCTAGTGCTCATTTATGCACTTCCATACGGGATCTTAAGGATAGCAGAAGGTTGAGGGATGGTGAGATGATCCTATGCATCAAAAATAGAGCAAGAGTTGCTGTTGTGGCCATAAAAACATACCCTCTTCAACTACCATCTAGTTTAGACTTAGTATTAAAAGATTATTATTATGTGCCTGTGACAAGCAAGAATTTGATTTCTATTTCATGCCTAGCACTAGAAGGCTATGTAATTAGTTTTCTTAAGGACCATTATAACATTCTTTATGAAAAAAATAAAATTATAAGTGATTTTCTTATTAACGATCTTTACCAATTACATATTGATATTTTTAATATCGAGCAAAATGTGAATGCCATGAAATGACCTAGAGATAGCCCAAACGATAGGTATCTATGGCACCTAAGATTAGGTCATATAGTAGAAGATAAGGTTAACAAATTAGAAAAAAACTAGGCTATTGAGTCCATTGACTTTCGAGTCATATCCAATTAATGAATCTTATCTTCATGGCAAAATAACTAAGCTTCCTTTTGTAGGACATGGAAAAAGGGCTACGGATCTTCTTGTCCTGGTACATACTGATGTGTGCGACCCATTTGATGTACTGACTAGAGGTAACTTTGTTTGCTTTATAATCTTTACCGATGATTTATAGGTATGGATATGTGTATCTTATGAGATACAAGTCTGAAGCTTTTGAAAAGTTTAAGAAATTCAGATATGAAGTAGAAAAAAAAATTAGAAAATCCATTAAGATTCTTCGATCAGATTAAGGAGGTGAATATCTTAGTCAAAAATTTCTGAACTATCTCAAGAAAAATGGCATAGTCTCTCAATAGACTCCATCTAGAATACCTCAACTCAATAAAATTTTAGAACGAAAAAATCGGATCCTATTAGATATGGTCCGATCTATGATGAGCTTCACAGACCTTCCTAATTTTTTTGGGAACATAGTTTGTTAACTGCAATATACTTACTGAATAGGATTCCTTCTAAAATCATTCCTACCACACCGTATGAGATATGGCATGGTAAGAACCAAGTCTTAGTCATCTCAGAATTTAGGATTATCCGACTCATGTCAAAAGACAACAAATGGATAAGTTAGACTTTAGATCCTTTAGAGCTCGATTTATAGGATATCTTAAAGAGTCATTAGGATATTATTTCTACATTCTAGAAGATTACAATATAATTGTGAGTCGACATGCCATCTTTCTTGAAAAATAGTTTATTCAAGATAGCGGCATTGAAAAGCAGATCAAGCTCGAGGAGAAAGTCTCACAAGAGCAACGAGCTAAGGACCAAATAGAACCAAATCAGGTTGAGCCAATACAATCACTACCTCCTTGACCTCGTAGATTAGAAAGGGTTTTCCGTCTCCCTAAAAGGTACTTAGGTACTATTTTAGAGAAAATAGAAGAAATATTCCTCGTAGGTAATAGGGTTCATGATGATGATCCCAAAATCTATAATGAGGTGATATCAGATATCAACTCTGAGAAATGGTTAAAAATAATGAAGTCAGAAATTGATTCGATGCACTCAAACCAAGTCTGGACCTTGGTAGATCCACTAGAAGGTATAGTACCTATTGGGTGTAAATGGATCTACAAGAGAAAGATTGGTGTGGATAGAAATGTAGAGACATTCAAATCTAGATTAGTGGCAAAAAGTTATAGTCAACGCAAAAGCATTGACTATCAGGATACCTTTTCATCAGTAGTTATGCTTAAATCCATCCGTACATTGCTTGCTATTGCAGTTTATTTTGATTATGAAATATAGCAAATAGACGTAAAAATGGCATTCTTAAATGGATATTTTGAGAAAAATATCTATATGGAACAACCACTAGTTTCACATCCAGTAATATGATCACAAGGTATGCAAGCTGCAAAGGTCATATATGGACTTAAGCAAGCATCTCGGAGCTGAAATACTCATTTTAATGATGTGATCAAATTTTTGGTTTCATCAAGAATGAGGAGAAATCATGTGTCTTCAAAAAGATCAAGTGGAGCGCTGTTGTCTTTCTTATTATACGTGGATGATATCCTCCTTATTAGGAATGATATTTCCATGTTGACCATAGTTAAAATATGGTTATCCAAAGAATTCTCTATGAAAGACCTAGAAGAAGCATCCTTTATTCTAGAAATTAAGGTCTATAGAGATAGACCGAATAGGATGCTAGGACTTTCACAGAAGATGTACATAGAGGAAGTGCTAAAGAGGTTTAGCATGAAAACTCTAAGAGGGGTTTGGTATCCTTCAGACATGGCATTCATCTTTCCTAAGAAGATGTGCCCTAGCACACCTGAGGAAATAGAAAAGCATGAGCAAGATCCCTTATGCTTCAGCAATAGGAGCCTCATGTATGCCATGTTATGTACACGACCTGATATAGCTCATGCTGTGAGTGTCACGAGCAGATATCAGTCGAATCCAGATGAAGAACACTAGACTTCTGTAAAATGTATCCTTAAGTACTTGAGAAGAACTAAGGATATGTTGTTGATTTTTGATAATGAAGAACTCCAAGTCCAGGGATATACAGACTCAAATTTTATGCTCAATGTAGATGATCAAAAGTCGACATCTGAGAGTCTATTTGTGTGTAATGGTGGTGCTGTCAGTTGGAAGAGTTTTAAGCAGACAGTGATAGCAGATTTTACCATAGAAGCAGAATACATAGCTACGTCAGAAGCTGCGAAGGAGGCATTTTGGTATAAAAAATTTGCCACAGAGATCGGAGTGATGCTATCAGATGCCATTCCTCTATACTGCAACAACAATGGTGCCATATTTTGTCCTAAGAAGTCGAGGTCTCATCAGAAATCCAAGCACATCGAGCGGCGATACCACCTCATCCACGATTACCTCGATAAAAGTTACGTCAAGATCAAGAGAGTCGACTCCACAGATAATACGATGGATCCACTTACAAAGTCATTGGGCCAGCAGAAGATCGAAGCCCACCTTGAGAAGATGGGACTTAGATTTGTAGCTAATTAGCTTTAGGTCAAGTGGGAGTTTGTTAGATATGTGTGCCCTAGAAGCCAGAATTGGCTGACACTTGTTGTACACTTCTAAGGACAAAATTATAATTTTGACTATAAATAATAAAATAGATTATTTTTCTATCACAATGTATATTTTGTGTCTGTAATACATCCCTTGAGTTAATGGTAATGATAGTTCATATTTTCAAGAGTTGAAAATTTAATACATGAATTTTCATTATTAACTCATAAAATGCTCCCGACCATAGGATCATCATGAGGATGATGATTGATCTGGAAGGTTAGCGTACAATCACTTCTTTATAGTAGATGAGTCTTGAATCTATGATGAAAAGACATCAGAGTGAGAGTATAGGTACTCATTAGAGAATGAGGACACTGAGCGTGACCACCTCGAGCAATCATTAGAAAGTCTACTTTCTCGTCAATGACTAGCTCGAAGCTGCAGTGGTGTGTCTAGTTCTTTGACCTGAGGTGCATCGGTAGTTCATCTTGAGGATGTTATAGTTTGACTATACCATGACTCGGTCTCCTAGCCATTCAGAATCCTGAGGTGTATGTTGGCTATAGTATATTTATTATAGGAATTGGATCACACCAAGAGAAAATCTATCTACCTCGATAGATGAGGAGCAGCCCTATGATGATCATGAGAATCAAGTCCATAAGCCCATGACCATGATAGAGTAAAATAATATAAAGAGTTTCTATTAAGATTTTTACATCGGATTTGAATCAAATGATTAAATCACATGATGAAATTTAGGATTTGATGAGTTCACCTTAACCCTAATCTGATCGGAGCTCAAGATAGAAGAACTTAATTACACAGGTAGCTGCACCAAGAGGTTCGTTTTTAGCTTTAATGGGTTGCCACCATATACTGCTAGGTATCACTGATGGATTTTGGAAGCAATTAGAATAATTTGGATGATCGATCATTTAAGTTGTTTGAATTAGAAAAGTTTTGATCCATCGAAAGATGTTTCGATGACGTTGAGTAGAGATCACGACATATCTCATTACCATTCAGAGCTGAACCTAACTGAATCACACAAACAAGGGTTTGGATCTGAATATTATCAATTAGACTAACTCAGTTCAATTGATTTAAATAAGATTCAATTAGGTTCATAAAAATCATGCTAGCACATGATTGAGTTTAATGTTCTCCTTCAATTATCATTTTAAGTTATCTTGAATGAGCCAAATGTATTTGTGCTTACTCAGGTACCTTTACTTGGTCTGACTGAAACTTATCTAAGTTAGAAAAGAATTGCCTTAATTTATCAGATAAATTTGAGACAACACCTATCATTTTTCGTCACCTACTAATTTTTGTCTTTTGACTTTGGTCAAACGTTGATCTTTGACACTTAGACATCTGCCCATGTGTCATGCACCCATAGGAGATTGATTTAGGATCAGTCAACCTACTAAAAAGTAGGTAGACCAGGGGTGCATGCCTAGGAAGGTGTGCGCACATGGATAGAGATGCCTGGAGTCCCATACAGATGGGACTCCAGTTACTTCGAGGTTTCTACCTAGGTGGCACCAAAGATTAGACTTTGACTAGTCTTAGGCACCATCTAAGGATAATTTAGAGGGGCTCTTATCTGATTGGATCAGATGATGTCATTTCATCAATCAGATTTAGATCTGATTATACGAAGCAACGTGATTGGCTGGGATGATGTGGCACTGTATGGTGCAATAGAATCTATATAAACCCTGTCTGCGCCTAGTTTCAGAGAGCTTAGACCATTACCCATGCCATAAGGCTGCCCCTCTCCCTCCTTCATGCCATCTTCAAATCCTCTCTCTCCTCTCTATGCCTAAGGAGATTTGGGCTCTAGTTTGATGTGATCCAGGCAAGAGAAGGTGACGGGAAAGGAAGAAGGCAGCACTGCTGCGAGAGACAATATCTGATCTTCAAAAGAAGTTTTGAAGATTCTTCAAATCAGATCCAGACTTGATATTTAAAAAAATGATAAAGAAGAAGAAGATCTTCAGATCCAGCTCGAGTGAATATCGGTAGAGGTCAGGCACTTACGTGGCTAGATTCAGAACCTCAGGCAATCAGTAGGATCATCACAGGATAATCTAATTATCCAGCAATAAGGTATAAAAAATTAAATCTATTTTAATTTATTTTTATTTTTATTAGATCTATAAAATTAGATCTAAAATATCTCAATTTTGATCTAGATTCAAAAGAAAAAAATTTTAAAATATCTCTCTTGATCCAATCAAATCTGAACGAACCTGATCTGAAAAATAGAGATTTTTCCTTCATTGTATCCTAGGAACTAGAAGTCATAAGGTGAGACACTATCCAAGAGTCCTGAATAACATTATAATTCATTGGTTGAGGTAAGCGGTTAAGTGGAATATTAGATATCCAAGCGTCTTCAACAATGTCGATAGATTGACCATAGCCCACTTGCCACTTGCCACTTGAAAGCATAGCGAATTTTCCCTGCAACTAAACAAATGGCTCACCAGAGGGAACAAGCTATTCTTGGAGCATGAGAATATAATCAAGACCTAAAATTGTACTTAGTAGCAAGCAAGTTGGCTCAAAGAGATTCTCCATTATGCAGGATCAAATTCCTAGTGGCCTTTACCATAGCATCATGATGGTGAAGTTTGGTAGAATGAAGAACCAAATCCTCTTTTTTTTTTTTTTAGTTAGACACAGAGTCTTCCAAGTGATTGGATGCAATTTTCTACTGTGCTATGTCACCAGAGAAAACTTGAAGACTTTTTTAGTTTCCTTTAAAATGCTAATGGGAACTAGACCATTAGTTAGGAGAGCAATGTAGGTAGGGTTAAGGATAGAATGCAAGAGAGTGATTATACCGGCCTGAGAGAGATGCTTCCATTTCCAAGAATCCAATCTAGGATGAATAGATCAAACAGAGGATTGAAATCCTAATGTTTTAGTTTATAATTGGATGAATGGTATGTCTAGGACCATCACTGAGAATAATATTTAGAATTTGGAGGATTCACTACTTCACACGATGATTTACTCTTCAGTCGATTGGATGTAGTAATTTGTGGTAACTTTCTTCAAGGCTTGTTCGCTCTTTTTGGTTGCCATCGCCAAACATAGGGTGAGTTATAGATGAGCCTCCCATGGTAGGTTGAAATCCTCAAAGAGAGCCGGCAAACTGGCACAATCCCATTGATATGTAGAGAGTATATCTGAACAAAGAATAAAGATAAGAGAGGACAAAAGGCGGCCTTGCTTGAGTCCCATATAGGCAGGTAAAGAAGAAAAGGGATTGCCATTGATATGATCACAGAGAAGCTTGGTTGTAGAATGAAGCTTATGATCCAACAAATGAATTTGTGGTGGAAGCCAAGGTGTAAGAGGACAACATTCAAATACCTTCAGGAAATTCTATCGTATGCTTTATCTATATCGGCCTTGATGATCATTACAAATTTTTTGGTAGGGACTTTGGTCATGGAGTGAAAGATTTTCTAAACTATCATAATATTGTCCAAAATAATTCTATTTGGCACAGACACTAGCTTAGACACAATGGGCTTTTTACTGTTCTATAATTTTAGCCACCATCTTCTATAGGGTACTTCAAAATCCATTGGGCCTTTAATCCTTCACCTTCTTTCGGCATCTTCTTTTTGGGAACTAGAACAATGTGAAATACTTTATGCACTCCATGTGGTGTAATAAAATTAATGTGGAGCATACCACCCAATTATATTAAACCACGTGGCCACCATTTTTCAATGTATATTTAATACCGGTAGTTCCACCTTTTCATTTGAAATTTTAAATAACAAAAATGCTCCTCTTCTGAAAAAAATTATGATATCCTATAGCCATATTATAACATCCTACTGTAAAATTATGATATCCTGTCTTCCAAAAGTCATAAAGAAGAAAAGATATTTTCATCATTGAAAATTTATGAAATTTTTAAATAATGAAAATGCCCCTTCCTTCTTTATGGTATCCTGTATACAGAAAGTCATAACTTGATAGCAAGATATCATAATATGGCCATAGAATGTCATAATTTTCTTAGAAGAGGAGAATTTTTGTCATTTAAAATTTCAAACAAAAAAGTGAAACTGCAAACATTAATGCGCATTGGAAAGTGGTGGCTACGTGGTCCAATCATATGTACATTTTTCTACACTGGATGCAATATACAAAGAATTTCTCTTAGAACAATATAAATACCTTTCCAGTCCCTTGGTATGGAGCTTATTCTAAAAATCTCCTGAAAAGTAGCAATAACATCAATTTTACAATAGACAAAAATATTTAAAGAAGACGAGTTGGAAGTCATCTAGTCCTAGAGCCCTATCAGATAGGAGTTATGATAAAGCTTTGATAATTTCAGTTTCAGTATTGTCCCTAGTTAAGGACAAGTTTTGCAAGCTATTAACCACATTTTGAATGGAAATGAGCTCAATATTAGCATGGGAATCTTAGGAGTTCCAATTATACTGAAAAAAATTATGAATTATTTATCTCAGACTCATTATCAATTATTCTCCCATCAAAAGTAGTAACATAATTAATTTAATTATTCCTTCTCCGAATAATGATGCATTGAAAAAAAAGTAGTATTGGAGTCCCCTTTTCTCAACCATATAACCTTTAACTTTTGATGCCAATATATATCCTGCTGCTTTTTTTCTATTTTCTATTTCAAATATATCCTACTACTTCAAGACCTTATTATACTCATTTTCCTAGCTAAAGCACTTTGAATCTGAGTGTTAGTTCCACCACAATTTATGTCTTAACTTGTAAATGCTTTATTTGTTTCTCTAATCAGTTAGCTTTAGCAAAAAAGTTGCCAACATAATTTTTGTTCCATCTTCAAAGAGCTACTTAGCATGGAACGTGGAACCATCCCGAACCAGATAGTTTAGAATATTTCGAGCCATCTAAGTGCCAAACTAGGATGGTTCTACTGAGAAAAATGGCACACTGAAGGAAAGAGAAGGAAAGAAAGGAAGAAAGAAAAAGATGAGGAGAGAGAGAGATGGCAGGACACTATCGGAGATCAATAGTAGCCCACTGAGACTGTCAAAGGGCCGTGGAGGCCTCCATAGCTTGGCATCGCCTGATAGGATATTTAATCAAGTGAAAAAGAGAGAGAGGGGGAGCGACCGTACCAAAGGAAGGAGTGGTCGATGGAGGGGCTACTAGAGGATACTGAGTGACTATTGTGGACACTGAATGGCCGTTATGGCCATCGAGCAATGGAAAATGTGTGGACAGAACTGCAGCCATAGAATAAGGACGGTCATCCCTGTTTACTTATCAGCTTTTTTAAAAAAAAAAATAAATAGTGAAGTCAGCAATAGATTTGCCGGCTTCACTTAAGTGAAGCCGATGAACTCATTGCTGGCTTTACTATTTAAGATTTTTTAAGAAAACCAAAAAAATAGTGAAGCTGGCAATGGGTTTGTCGGCTTCACTATTTGAGATTTTTTTAAAAAAATCAAAAAAATAATGAAGCTAGCAAACAGAGATTTTTTTTAAAAAATTCATAAAATAGGGATGATCGTCTCTGTTTCATGCTCATCGTGTTGAAGACCATAATTATGCTATCGGGGATCCATGGTGACCAGCCGAAGATCCTTCGATGGCCCCTCTGGTGGATTCCTTCCCTTCTTTTCTTTCCCTCCCCCCTCTCTCTCTCCATCTCTCTCTCTCTCTCCCCCTCGGCCAAGGATTGGTGGAAGATGGCCCTCCGAGTGTGTCAACGGTATGCTTGTGGCCACGTCTGGTGTCTCCTCTAGCCTCACTCTCCCTACCTCCCCTCTTCTCCCCCCTTTCCTCCCCCTCCCCTCTTTCTCTCTTTTCCTCCTCTTGATTTGCTTTGCTCTGTGTTAGTTTGCATTGGTCCAGTTCGGTACGTACCCATACCACCAGCACCAATGCGGGTTATGGTACTAAGTTTGCAAACCTTGCTACTCAGTCTTCTTCACAAGATGAAGAATTCTAATACAATGAGAGTCAGTAGTAGAGCATTTCAAAACTTTCTTAACAATCTCTTTGATACCATCAATAGAGAGATCAAATTTGTAGAATTTGAATTGAGACGTGATTTGTTGTCTCCCTGTTGATTCTATCTAAATTAGAATGGGGCAATGATTGGAATCAATCTTGGATATGTAGAATATTTTGGACTCTAGATAGGCCTCCAACCACTTACTCATAGCCAAAGCTCCATTTAGACATTCCTAAACCCTAGCTTCACCATATCTGTTGTTGCACCAAGCATTAGCATACCTATTGTACCTGAGATCAATCAACGTATTATTATTGATGAGGCATCTAAACTCAACAACTTCTACGTTATCTCCAAAGGCATTGCCATCCAATTTCTCATGGCTATAGTAGATAACTTTAAAATCCCCAATAAAGAGGATACAATGCCTAGGAGAATTACCATGAGTTACTAATTCCTAAATCTTCCTTCTTCACAGAGGTACTAGCATAAGTAATGCCTAAGATCTAAGGTTATTTGTCACCAATATCGTACCCCAAAAATAGCTTGGCCATTGTTGCTAAAGAGCTCCGACACATTAGAACATCTCTTCCTAAGGATAATAATACCTCTAAACAACCTAATAGCAGGGATAGAGAAAAGATGCCATTGAGGGCCAACTCTTTTATAAAGATTAGCGATAAATTCTCCTAAAATCATAGTCTCCACAAGACAAAAAATTTATGGCTGATGTTTCCTAACCAAAGAGTGGAAATTGTTGAGGAATGATGTCTTTGCTGCACCTTTGTTATTCCAAAACTATATATTTATCAAATAGAAGAAGAAGAAGAACAAGAAAAAGAGGGATCTCTAGATACCTATGGATTTTACAATAAATTATCAATATTTGAAAAAGCTTTAACAAATGTGGAAGGGGAAAGAGCATTGGAGCCAAGAAGGGAAGCATCTCTAGGATCGGTAGTGTTGGGGTGGGGGGTGGGATGCTAGATAGAAGTGGACTGCTCAAAAGGAAGAAAGGACTCCAAGTGATAAAGAGATTCTCCAGATAAGCTAGAAAGTAATAGAAAGATGAATGTAGAAGTCGGTCACTCAGTTGGCAACAATTCCAAAGTATTATATTCAGTAGTATTTTTGTCAAAATATGATTAGTAAGTTGAACAATTTTCTTAGAATGAGTTAGCTTTCTTTCTCTAAGTTTTTGGAATTATTCTGCTATTGGTCCAATGGGCTTTCATCTCTTATAACTAAAATCTTGGGCTTAAGGTGAGATGGTGATAAGCTATCCTCTCTAGACTTGTTTGAATAGTTGGATCTTTTTCTTTTATCTTTTTAATAGAGATCTGATATCAAATCAAAGACCTTTGGCACTACCTCCATGTTGATACTAGATCTAGAAGAGTCAAAGAATTATTCACTGATTGAAGAATAGAGAATCATGATGATCTAGCCATGTTTATCTTCATCTCTATATCATAATGGCTTACGCCACTTGTTTCTTTGTTATTAGCTCCACTCTTAACAATTTGCTAGTTTCTAATCTTAACTTTTTGAAAATGGATAGCTCTACCTTCCATCCCTATCCCTTAGAATTATTCGATCTTGATTCTTAGAGCTTGAGCCCACCTCATTCATGGTAGAGGACTCAACAGTAACCCTAGAACCTACCATCCGTAGATCAAATAATCTGTTCTCCTCCATCAATATTTTGGTTTCTTCCTCTTGATATGTGAACAATCATATTCATCATATCCCACCCTTTCACATAGATAACAAAGCATGGAAAGATTTTCATATTTGAAAGCTTGCCACCTTGTTCTATCCTTTGCCACTATGTCTATTTTAGGATGCAAGGGGCCTTCAATAAATCAATTTTCACATAAGCTTTAGCATAACCTCCTCTAATCACTTCTTCTATACAACTATCAATAAATTTAGAAATACCTCCCATAGAAGGAACTAGAGAAGCATAGCTCTAGCCTAGAGTTTCCTTGGCAAATTAGGAAACCCAACCCATAATATTGTGCTAGTGATAGAGTTGATGCTTGCACTAAAGGTAGGACACAATGGCTCAAGAGCAAGCACCTAACCTAGGATTGTCCACATGCCATTTGCTGTAACCCAGGATCTATTTTCCTTTTTTTCAAACCAAAAAACCAAATGGCTTGCCAATTGAGGAAGAACTTTAAAATCACCAATAGTAGACCATTGCATTCATAGTTCTTTAGAGAGAAAATCAAGGAAAAGTTTCTTACCTGGCAAATTACTGATGAGTGAATTTCTTTATTTTTTGCTTGCACCATCGATCTTGTCATATGTGAAGATGATAGATTCAATAAACTGCCTTTAGAGTCTTAAAATTTCTTCTTCTGACACTACTTAGGTCTCTTATCGGTAGTTATGCCTACCTAGTAGGATTTCAGACCAGGTTTGCCCTTAATTATCCTGCTCTATTCCAATAGGTGGCCTTTCTTTTTTGTCAGGGTTTAAAGATGGCACCATCTTCAGTAGCACCTTTAGTAGAGTAGGAAGCGACTCAATTTTATTGTTGACAAAACCACTAAAGCTTGTACCAGCTTTAAATTTATCCTTCATATTTTTACTAAATTTATATATATATGTTTGAAACATTCATTTCAAAAAGTTCCATGCAAGAACTTACATACTTAAATCTATGACTAAATAGGATAATTTCCTTAGGATAGATTGTTCAACCAATTAAGGCTTATCCTAGCTATTTGATTTCCTATTCTAACCTCATGATACTTATTCAAATTTTCATTTTTTGTGGTTCAAGTAAGGAAGATGTTGTTCAACCTAGAGTGCATGATGCAAGAAATGATCAATTTAAAGATATGATAAGCTCGATATGTAGATTAAAACAATACATAGATTTAATATTTGGATATAACTACATTAAGTTATGAGATGGCTATATGCCTCGAACACCAATTGGTTGAACTTTAGGGCCGTGGTAGCATAGGTTGGCTTTTCTTAATTTAGTATGCTAAAATTACCTAATGGACTTGAAGTTTTGAAAACCTAGAGATAGATAAATAGATAGATAAAGAGAGAGAGAGAGAGAGAGAGAGAGAGAGAGGAAAAGTGGAAAAAAATGATTTAGTGATATACTAAGTGGAAAAAAGGATCTATCTTACATAAACTTAAAGTATCTTGCTCTGTTTGTTTTTGCACGATGTATGAAAATATGTTTAACATGTTAGAATTGCCTAATATTATCCAACATATTAATCTTATTGATGTTAGAACAACCTCTTAGGAGGGGAAGATCTTGTAAGAGGTGTCTCCAAAGCTTTTCTGAAGTTCAGAAAATAGTGGTGGTGCTACCTTAGCTTGCTAGTAAAGTCTTTTGGTGGTTGTATTAGAGTTGAGTGGTGTGATCTTAAACATTATCTAATTTTAAGGAGCCAAATATTTATACAAATGATAGATAAAAATCGAAAGGCATGGTAGTTCATATTATATAGATACTAAGTTTTGGTGGTGCATCTTCCTTAAGATTTAATACGATTATTGATGATGAAAAATATTTACAACTTCATTTTCTCCTTCTAAAAGCTTTGCATAAATATGGAGGTACCTTCATGATATGCAATACTAAAACTATTAAATAAATGTGGAAATCTCAATTCAATTGAGTGAATTAATTAAATACTGAGTTGGACTATTTTAATTGGATCTAATTCAACTTTATATAATTATAATCATCCAAAATTTTATTTTATTTTATTTAATATTTTGGGGATTCTATAATTGGGGGTAGAAAATTAACAACTTCTTAGCTTTATATGTTAATTAGCTACCATGGTTATATCCAAATAGAGTATCAGCTTCTATGCATATATTAATTACCAGACCCATCAAGCATTAGATAACTAGCTTCTTTTTAGTTGACATCCTAGATTGCAACATCTCCTTCATTCTACATCTAGGTGCATGCTAACAAAATACTTTCATGAACTTGCTATATTTATAATGTTACATGCCTACTTTGCCTTTATTTCATGAAATAAACCCTCTATTGCATCATTAGAAGTTCAAAATTTTTACTTCTAGTACATGAAATTAAAGTTAAGTCCCCTATAGGAGGAGAAGCTATCAATTGCTAGGCTACCAAGAATGCTTGTGATATTCTATAATTATGGAACATATTATTAGGTGTAGATCCTTTTGTAACAAAATGCAAAAATGAATCCAATCGATGCCTTTTGGAAGCAACCTCTATACTAGGATTTCTAACAATTACTTAGTTGATGATAAAAAATACATCCCAAGTACAAAATAGAATCTTTGTTCTTTAATATGAACCAATTTATGCAATTTTCTTGAAGGGCTTTATATTAGCATCTGAGATGCAGTTTATGAGGAAAAAGGGACATATGCTTTTGACCTTTCAACTGGAGCTTACTATATTATCTCATAGTAGGTTGTTTCAAAAAGAAAAAAATGTTAACTTTGGCTTTTCATAAGCTGTCTTAGCCGCAGATTTTATGATGAAGCTGGACCAAACAAGAACAAGCGGTAGTTGATATGATCTGTTGTCAAGATAATTATACATGGCGCTTACAAAATCAGCATAAACTTTGACTCACTCTTCAAATTTGCTATTATGGATATAGTTTGGACATAATATCTAGAGATCAAGGATTTCATCAACTTGAAGATTCCAACCTCAAAGTCCATGTTGGTCCCTGGGGAAGAAAGGCGTCAATGGAGACTCATATATTTAAAGAAAAAGAAATTGCCTTACAATCTCATAGGCATATTTTACAAGCTGTAACTTTTTATGTTGTAGATATTGAGACAATTGGAGTTTTCTCCTATTTTATAGTTTTAAGGGCTTACCTATATAAGGTGGCTAGCTAGAAAGTATACCTTGAACTTGATCAATAATATTTTGATGGAATATCTTCCACCACTCTCTCATCCTCATTTGGGGCTACATCAACTTATTATTTAATAAATTTTTTAACTTTTAAAATATTTATTAACTGCCTCTTGTTGTATTCTTTAAGTTTAAATTTGTAAAGATTTTAGGTTGTACTCTATGTTGAAATATTATTATGTAACCCTAGGATCTGAGCAATTTGACTTTGATAAGCTAGCTTGTCTAAAAATGCAAAGATGATGAGTATCAATTCACTTGAGATGTCATGCCACATAGCCATGAATATGGCACTTAATTTGGATTAGTGATTTGTAGGAAATGAAGTAAAGTAGCACAACTGGTGCAGTCTTAGCTAGTACAATATTGGTATAAGTTGGCTTATGGAATTAATATTTTATATGTCCCCCATGCTAGTAACACAACTGGCTATTAGTGCATTATGGTTAGCTACTATGGGGAGTACAATTTGACATGATGTACTGTAATATTGTTATATGAATCATAAATTACAAGTTAGTTGGAGGCCTCCTTATCTAAGTCAATTATTGCTAAAGAAAAAAGCCTTTATGATTTGTTGTTGATTTGTTGTAGTAATTATTCTTATGATAGGTTATGTTCTCATCCAAAATATCAGAGCACACAAGTCCAAAGGATTCTTTAAGATATTCATCTTTATTTGCATGCAAAAAGTTGATTTTTGCTCAAATGCTTATCATGGTTTTTGTTCCTTCCTCTAATCGATGAGTTAGATGTTGATTAATTCTTGAGGTTTTTTATTTTTCATTTTTACAAAGAAGTGACCGAAGATCTATCTACTGAAAGTTCCTCCATTTCAAGGAATGTTGCAAAACTTGACATGTGCATATTTGCATTTTGGGAGGAATGTGAATAGTTCCATTTAGAGAGGAACTCATATAAATAGTTTACTTGAGGGATTTTCAATTAGCTAACATACAGATTGTCTGGATCAATTTAGCATCCTCGACTATTCACCTAGATTAATTTTTCATTTATATTTCTCTAGCTTAATTTTGTTTGATCACAAACTTGCCTACATATTATCTTAGATTAAACTGGTCTAAAGCTATATTATACATCGTGGTTTAATCCAATTCACTTTGTAGGTTGGGATTTTGGTGTTTTTATTAACCTTAGTAAATTGGGCTCATATGATTAAGTTCTTTCATTTCTAATTTGATATCTTGCAAGATATAATTAATCTTAGGCATTAAATTCATATTTGTTACAAATAAAATGTTCCTTCTCATGATAAATTTGTTTAGATTGAGGAACACAATCATTCTCGCTATCTAGGATTACTCTAGATATGTCATTAAGTTCAAATGGGTCCCTTGTGAATTGGACACTTAGGGCTTATTTAGCATCATTGCTAGTTTCCATTTCTTTTATTTTTGTTTCTATAAACATGCCAATCAAGGCAAATTTACTTAGTTACTCATTTCACCTTTTGATTTTCTGAAAACTATTACCAAAGTTTTTTAAAAAAAAGAAAATCTCTCAAGAATATATTCACTTTTTTCTAAAAATAGATCTGACATACAGCTACTAATACATTAGCCACTAATACAATCTTAGTCACCACCATAACTATCACCTTTGTTAACCTCCACTAGTCACTAGATGCCACCACCATTGCCAATCACTGCTACTATCAGCAACTACTAGCTACTGCTGTCAGTCACCATCACCACAATCAAAGTCACTACTCACCAATTTTTGGATTTCAATATTCAAAAAAGAAAGTAAAGACTAGTTTTTATCTTACAAAAATTTAAAATTGAAAGTAATTCAGATGGAATCTTAGTTTCCACCTATGAAGCATAAAAATAGTTAATGGATATGAGTAAAAGAGGTATGGATAGGCTGGTATAATAAATCTTAAAAATATAGAATATCATATGGGCTGGATATATTATCGAATATGCGCATACATGCATAAAAAGTATATATATATATATATATATATATATATATATATATATATATATATATATATATATATATATATATATATCTTAAGAAAAGTGGTACCATTCCAAATCGTCTGATTCGAGATATATTGAATTGTACTTATGAAAAACTAGAATAGTTCTATCCTAACCACCTCTAATACGATCTACCTCTTAGTTCATGAAATCCAATGAGGGATGGGGAGAGGGAGGGAGGGAGAGGTTGGGGGAGGAAGGGAGGGAGAGAAGAGAGAGGGAAGAGATAAAAGATAGAGAGGAGAAGAAAGGGTTGGAAGCTTTCACCAGAAGTTTCAGAATGGACCTCCTATTTCAAAATGAAATAGGGGGTCCTTATTTTATTTTGCCTCTTTGAACCATCATTGGCACATGTCGCCTTCTATTTCATTACAAAATAAGAGATCCATCTCGAGATTATCGATGAGGGCTTCTGGTGCTTCCTTGGTCTCTCAGCCTCTTTCTCCCCCTTCCTCTCCCTCTCTCTTCATCTTCTCTCTCTTCCTCTCTCTCCTTCCCCTCTGACTCTCCCTTTATAGTTGTGTGCCAGATGGCATGGCATGGTACCATACTATCGGCCAACCAGTATAGCTTCTAGTATCGGTATAGCCAATCATGATATATATACATACATATAAACTATATCAAGCTATTAAAATAATATAATCTATACTTTATCTTGTGGAATTAACTTTTATAAGCTTAACATTTAACTATTATTCCAGACTATAACCCACACTTGATACTTTAAAAATTAATATCGTAGACTACAAAATTTATATTTTTCCATCATTTTTAGAGATATTTGAAAAGTATTTAAAGTACATATAGGAAGTATCCAGAGTTCTTTTTTATTTTAAAAAAATAAGATACTTCACATAAGTATTGAATATACATTCGAGAAGAATCTGATGAGTAACAGTATCCAATATGGATACAGTATAAACATATTATATGATTTGAAGTATCCATACTTCTCAAGTATCCTTTTTAGACTCACCAGCCATACACATATAGACTTAAGGATTAATATTGGTATTATGCATTATATTATATGCTAAACAGCTATTTGGGAGCTATGTAAAAGTGCCAAAGTTGGCTATGTATGATAGGTTGGTCTAAAGTGGAAAGTAAATTTCTACTTGATAGAGAATTAAAATTACTTTTATATAATACTTTTTATAATAGTATTCGCTAATTAAGTAATCAAGTAGCTGGGATTATCCTTAAAATTATTTGTTTAGAAAGAAACTTTACAAGTTTGGTTCAAGTCCTCTATATAGTTAAAACTCAATTTTCTCTTTAAGTTTTCCTATCCTATGTAATAGATTTCAAGGAATAGCTATTTAATGTATCTTATAATATCTAGGATCATAATTTGTCGAACCATGCTGAATCGGCCAATTTAGGATGTACCAAACTAAATTGGTTGGTTATTGGCATGATTTGAGGGTTCAATTGGTGGCATAAAAGGACCGAGGGCTCACTATTTCATTCGAAGACTTTCTCCATTTACCGCTTGCTTCATTCATCCTATCCTTTTGAAACCCTAATCTCCTACATCATTGTCGCCATGTAAGTTCCTCTCCCTCCCTCTCTCTCTCCCTTTGTCTCCCATCCTCGATGATGATGAGGGTTGTTAAAGCCCCATCCCTCTCTTCTCCTCCCTTCTTCCCTCTCCCTCTCTCTCTCCCTCACTATCTCTCTCTCCCCCTCAATGATGATGAAGGGGGCTATTCGAGCCCTCTATCTCATGGCCTCTCTCCCCCTCACTCTCCCTTCCCTCCCTTTCTCTCCCTCTCTCTCCATCTCTCTCTCTTTTCCTCTCTCTCCTTCACCCACTTCTACTCCCTCTCGAACTCTCCCATATGTTCTAAAATGATACGGTACAGATGCATACCATGTTAAAGTGATCTGCTAGCCAGTATGCCCTCAAATACCAATTTAGCAAACCTTGGTTGAAACCAACATTAGTCTCAAACTCTATTATTTATGGAAGGCATATTGTAACCATGTTTTATTACCTATTACATACCTTTTTTAGAAAAAAATACCATACTATTTGAATCACAATGAAAATTTAGATACCATTCTAAGGGTGGAGCAGATGAGTTACAAGGATGTGTCTAAGATAAGGTGAAAATAAGTGATTATAAGCATTTCACATAGGTGATAATGGGATCTCATAGTTGGAGCATATTGATGTAGAATGCATTATTCTTGTTTTATTGATTATTTAAATTTCAAATTATATTTGGTTACTTTATGTAGAACTTAAATATTCACGATTTAGCTTTTATTTCAATATCCATGATCACATTTTTTCATTCCTAGAGACAATATCTTTAATGAGTTTTCGCATTGGTTTAATCACATTGTTCATTCTAATCTTGGTGTTCTTGTATCTAATATCATTAGGACTTACACTTGGACTTACACTTGGACTTAAAGTATATGCTATACTATCTAGAATGTCTCATTAGTATCAAAATGATGATCTATTATGGTGATGTTTTGCTGGCTAATCTAGTATTTGTTATTCTTTCTTTCTTACATAAAATTGAATGTAAATTCTATATTTTTTTCTAGTATTTTGGTAGCTTATAACTTGAAGAGCTTATTCAAGATCCTAAACTAAAAGAAAATAGGTACTAGAATATCTAATTATATGTAATTTATTTTATTGAATATTTTCATGATGATCTTATAAGAATTGCTTTCTTTGTTATAAACTATTTTTTTTTATTTTTCCACATGAGACTTATTCAAGACTTTTATTTTAAAAAGTTAAATTGAAAATAAGGATAAGAAAGCCCAAAGACTTCAAGAAAATATCAAGAAAATACTAAATAAGATAGCCTATAATTATGATATAAGATATGTTAAAGTTTGAGTTTCAAATTTAACATTTATATGAATTTACTTTGCCAATAAATTTGACAAGAATTACCTTTTCAACATTAGAGTAGAAGGGTTGTCACAAAGAAAAACTATCAAACCAAAAGGATTATTATAATTAGGTTCAAGCCATTAGATATATTAAAGAAGTCATATAATGCTGATATATAAATTATAATTTTGTTAACAAAAATAACTTTCTTTTAAGAAAAAAAAAATGATATACGGGGCAGAAGAAAGTTAACTCTATGTCTATAACAAATAAAAATAATTTACCCCTTTTCATTAATCTATGATATCGTAACAAAAGAGAATCTTAGGTAAAATCTAAAAAAAGTACTAAATCATTATATTTAATTTCTAGGATCTTGTTATATGCAAGTTTGTCCTTGTTTATTATAGAGATAAAGTTCTATACTGAATTTAACTTCTTATTATTTCTCATAGCAGTACCAACACTTCAATTATAAGCTCATCACTACCACCACCAGAGGAGATGAGAGCTAATCAATTAGTAAATCAAGAGCCTCTAAGCAATGCAGGTCAATTCAACATGATACATCCTAATAGTGGTACCTATAGTTCCCACAAATTGCACTTGCCTACCATGCCTCAATTACCTATGCAAGAGTTACCAACATATCCTCCAGAGAAGGTTTGAACCTTTTACCAATATGTTATTATATTTTTGATTGTATTCATATGCAATGACTTTAGATTAGTATTCATTATTTTTGTAAGCAAATTCATAGAATGTGACTTGATGCTTTTTATTACCATGTTTCTACTAGTCATTTTGCTTTCTTCCAAAGCCAGTCAATTTTAAGGGTTACTTTAGGTATAAAACTTAATATCCTGGAATCTAGAATTTAACATATTTTCATGGCTAGAGAGAAATTGTAATCGAATAATACTGATGGTTCCACAATTTAATATGACGAGTTGTTCTATGCTCAAAAAGTTACTTTTTAAAATAATGAAAGTCAAAATTTTTTACATCCATTTTTTCCATAAATTGGAAGTCATTTTTAAAAATAAAACCAAAATATAGAAACTAAACATATTTTTCATTGGATTTCATGTTTTTGCTTTCTTAATTAGAACAAGGAAAAATGTCATACCAAACAAGCCTTTAATATAAGCCATTCACTTTAACATCATATTATTTAAAAATAATTTTTAATCATTTTTGAAATGCTTCACCGCAATTTTATACTAATACATGTGCAACAATGAGTCACTATTACTGCTCTTTTTTTCTTTTTTGTAGGCTCAAGAAATTATGCCACAAATGCTTCCACACCGAAATTGGCCACTCATCGTTAGTGGCTTTACTCATTTGATCTTTGTTTTGATCAATTTTGATATAATTTTTTTAAAATTTATTCTTATCATCTAAGAGCTAAAGAGATACTCTAAATATTTCATTGTGTTAACAGCAAGAGATGATGAATAATGGGAGAATGTCATTGATGCCTCATTCAACAAGCCACGCCTCAGTGAATGGCTTGGATGCATTCCAGACAATTAATGTTAACAATCTCTAGAATAATTAGTATAGAATCTTATCTAAACTTCTTTCTGACATGATAGAGTTAACACCTGAAACATATTTCTTAATATAGGAAGGAAATTCTAGTCATGGGATAAAGTTACAATTCCAACCAACGAAGGATACTTTTGGTATGTATGTACAGGTACGTAGTAGTCTCCTTAATGAATGTCTTTTGTATCTATTTCAACTTGTGTGAACTTTTATGAAAACCTTTCACTAGTGGCCTTACTCTATGTTTCATTGTTTTGATATTATCACTGACATAACAAGCATAGAAAGAAGCTTCCGACCGTAGGATACAAAATACTTTATTCATTGAAGGACAACTCATGTGCGAATGCTATAATTCCAAACTTTTTCTAGTTAAAGCTTGAGTATATTTGAATCTCTATTAACAATCACATTCTTTTGCTCACACTTTAACTACTAAATATTTGAATTTGTCCTAACACCCACACTGAGATTTTTATAGTTGAATATATTGGTATTTAGTAACAGATCTTTTTTTGATGAATGGCCTGAGAGCATGGCCAACAATCAAGTTTAGCTTCATTATAGGCATTCGATGTAAGATTCTTTGCTAGTTCTTAGAAAATAGGACAAAGTCAAGATTCTAGGCATTCAACCATCTCACATGGTTGCACAAGAGTTGGAAACCAACTGAGAAGGCAACGACCCCAAGGTTAAAAAACTAAAAGAAAGCCAAACTAGATCTCCAATGCCAATAACTCTTACCATTATAGAAATGAGAGAAAATCGAGAATGTTCACCTCATTGAAATCTTAAAATACTTTTTTCAAGAAACAAAAGAAATGTTAGAAAAGAAAAATTAAAAAAAAAATGATTGTTGGAAAATTGAACTACCCCAAAAGGATAAAAATAAACTCTCGAAAAAGATAATAGTGGTTCTCAATTATCCTCAGTTATCCTCTTTCTCCACCCTAACATAACATATTCGTCCATTTTTAATTCATGTGCGAATTAAGCATGTGTCAAAATCTAGTACATATATAGAAAGAAACTCCTAGCCGCTAAATATTCTATGAATATGTCCACCAGATGAGGCACTACTTTGATAGCAAAACTTTTGTTTTCTGATATTATTGTTTTGAAAAGTCAGGCAGATATCTAGTAGAATATTGGAGGGAGGACAGGATCGAAGCTGGGTATATTTTATCAAGAAAGGAGATTTTATCAAGTCAACATGTTGGCTTCATCTAGATCAATGAGAAAGCTTTTATAACTTCAGTTTAGTAACACGCCAATTATACAGAATCTCATTGTAGAGTTCCAAATCTGACTCTATTGAAGTTTTGTTTTTTCTTTCACTTTATCATATTGACTTCCAACATAGATTTATAAAAGTTAGCAATTTTGTAGAAGAGGGCACCAAGTCCAAATTTTATGTTTTCATTGCTTAATTCTAAAGAAGAGACCTTAATTAGAAGCTCAATGGTACTTTATCAAAAATAATTTTGAAATTAGTCTTTTATGGTCTGCATTTAAAAGTTTAAAACTTCATCAATAAGTTTATGTAAAAGACATTATTGTCCTAGCAGCAAAATATATCTGGTGTGGAAATAATACCTTCACTGCCTCAGCCACAAGAAGAGACATCAATTGATAGCTTGATGGTATTGCCTCCTGAAGCAAAAAGTAATCCAGTTATTATT
The DNA here is from genome assembly GCA_006176705.1 of Cocos nucifera. Classification (NCBI taxonomy): domain Eukaryota; kingdom Viridiplantae; phylum Streptophyta; class Magnoliopsida; order Arecales; family Arecaceae; genus Cocos; species Cocos nucifera. The sequence continues at coordinate 270,863 of QRFJ01000675.1, read as the reverse complement.
TATTTTTATTATTTACTAATAAATCTTATCATGCAGCAAAAAGCTTATGAGTGCAAGAGGAAGTTGGAAATGTTGGAGCAAAAAAGGAGGGGGTTAGAGCTATATGAACATATATGGAAGAAATATGTGAGCCATCTAAGAGTTTCAAGCTCTTGACTTCATGTTTTATTTCATCTAAAATTATCAATATATAATTTTTCTTTGCACTACAACAATAATTTTAAATCATATAATGAAGTTGAACCCAATCATGTGACATCAATAATAGAATTGCATATCATTAGCTTAATCGTTAACAGTTCTCTAACCATTTTAGGATCAGTAAATTTCTTTTCTCTACCCTATTTTGTTATTTTTCCAAGGGATCCAACTTTATATCATGTATCTTATGATGATAGGAAGCAGGTTTAGTGCATGACATGGGCTCAGCACATAAAATGATGCCCCAGACATCGAGCTTTCTTGGAGAACCTAGAATTAAAACCTCCATGGTAACATTTTCCTCTTACCCTTAAATTCACATGCATCAAAGTGCTAATAATTATAGTAATATTATCTGTGATATTTAGACCATGCTGAAATTGTTTTAAATCATATGATTTTTTTTTACTACACCAATAGTTTTAAATCATATAATAGCAATTGAAGCCAATGTGAAACCAATAATGCATGGTCATATCAATAGCTTAATGGTTAATGGTCCCTTGACCATTTTAGAATGAGTGAAATTCTTTTCTCTACTTGTATTTCGTTATTTTTTTTCTAAAGGATCTAACTTTATATCATGAATCTTGTGATAACAGAAAAAGGGTTTAGCACATGAAATGGGTTCATCAGCACATCAAATAGTATCCCAGACATCAAGCTTATTTGGAAAACCTAGTATTAATGTCTCGATGGTAATTTCTTCTTCTTACCCTTAAATTTAGATGCATGAAAATGCTAATAATTGTAGTGATATTATTTATGAGAGCTAGACCAAAAAACATGCTAAAATTGTTTAAAATCATATAATTTTCTTTCTACTACATGAATAATTTTAAATCATGGAACAGAAAATGAAGCCAATGGGAAACCAATAATGCCCGGTCATGTTAATAGCTTAACGGTTAACAGTCTCTCGACCAATTTAGCATGAGTGAAATTCTTTTCTCTACCTGTATTTCATTATTTTCCAAAGGAACCAGATTTATATCATGAATCTTATGATAACAGGAAGAGGGTTTAGCATATGAAATGGGCCCGACACATCAAAGAATGCCCCGGACATCAAGCTTATTTGGAAAACCCAATATTAATGCCTCTATGGTAATGTTTTCTTGTTACCCTTAAATCACATGCGTAAAAGTGCTAATAATTAAAGTGATATAATTTTCTATTTACTACAATAATTTTAAGTCATATAACAAAAGCTGATGCTAACATGAAACCAACAATGCATTGTCATGTCAATAGCTTAATGGTTAGTAGTCTATTGATCATTGGATAAGTTAAATTCTTTTCTCTATCCATATTTTGTTATTTTTCCAAAGGATCCAACTTTATATCATGATTCTTGTGATAACAGGATGAAGGTTTAGCACATAAAATGGGTTCAATACATCAAATGATGCCCCGTACATCAATTTTATTTGGAGAACCTAATATTAATGCCTCAATGGTAATGTCTTCTTCTTACCCTAAATTCACATGTATGAAAACACTAATAATTTTAGTGGTATTGTTCGTACAGCTACACAAAAGTTATGCTGAAATTATTTTAAATTATATATATATATATACACACACACTACATCAATAATTTTAAGCCGTATAATAGAAATTGAAAACAACGTGAAACTAATAATCCATGGTCATGTCAATAGCTTGATGGTTATAGTCTCTTGACCATTTTAGGATGAGTGACATTCTTTTCTCTACACATTTTTTGTTATTGTTTCCAAAGGATCTAACTTTATATTAATGAATCTTATGATAATAGGAGGGCCTAGCACATGAAACGGATTCAGTACATCAACTGATGCATCAGTCACCAAGCTTATTTGGAGAACCTAGTATTAATGCCTCAAAGGTAATATCTTCTTTTTACCCTTAAATTCATATGCATGATCATGCTAAATTTGTAACGATATTATCTATGGTAGCTAGACCAAAAATTATGCTAAAATTATTTTACACAATTTATTTTTTTCTACTACATCATTAATTTTAAATCATATAATAGTGAGTGAAGCCAACATGAAACCAATATTGCAATGTAAGGTTAATAGCCTAATGGTTAATAGTCCCTTGACCATTTTAGGATGTATAAGATTCTTTTCTCTACCCATATTTTGTTATTTTTTTCAAAGGATCCAATATAATGAATCTTATGATAATAGGAAGAGGGTTTAGCGCATAAAATGGGTTCAATATATCAAACAATGCCTTGAACATCAAGTTTACTTAGAGAATCTAGTATTAATGCCTCAAAGATAATGTCTTCTTCTGACCCTTAAATTCACATGCATGAAAGTGCAAAATTTGTAGTGATATTATCTGCGATAGCTAGACCAAAAACTATGCTCAAATTATTTTACATCAATTAATTTTCTTTCCACTGCATCAATAATTTTAAATCATATAATAGTAAGCGAAGCCAATATGAAACCAAAATAGCCTAATAGTTAATAGTCCCTTGACCATTTTAGGATGTGTGAGATTCTTTTCTCTACCTATATTTTGTTTTTTTTTTTTTTTTCAAATGATCCAACTTTATATTATGAATGTTATGATAATAGGAAGAGTGTTTAGCACACAAAATGGGTTCAATGCATCAAATGATGCCCTGGACATCCAGCTTATTTGGGGAACCTAGTATTAATGCCTCCAAGGTAATGTCCTTTTCTTACTCTTAAATTCACTTGCATGAAAGTGCTAAATCTATAGTGATATTATATGTGATAGCTAGATCAAAAATTATGCTGAAATTATTTGACACTATTTAATTTTCTTTCTACTACATCAATAATTTTAAATCATATAATGGCAAGCGAAGCTAAGGTAGAACCAATATTGCAACATAAGATCAATAGTCTAATGGTTAATAGTCCCCTAACCTTTTTAGGATGCATGAGATTCTTTTGTCTACTCATATTTTGTTTCTTCCAAAGGATCCAACTTTATATTATGAATCTCGTGATAACAGAAAGATGGTTTAGCACATAAAATCGGTTTAATGCATCAAATGATGCCCTGGACATCAAACTCATTTGGGGAACCTAGTATTAATGCCTCAAAGATAATGTCTTTTTCTTACTCTTAAATTTACATACATAAAGGTGCTAAATTTCTAGTGATATTATCTGATAGGTGGACCAAAAGCTATGCTGAAATTATTTTACACCATTTAATTTTCTTTCTACTGCATTAATAAATTTAAATTATATACTAGTAAGCAAAGCCAAGGTAGAACCAATATTGCAAAATAAGGTCAATAGCCTATTAATTATTAATCCTTTGACCATTTTAGGATGCGTGAGATTCTTTTCTCTATCCATATTTTGTTTTTTTCGAAAAGATCCAACTTTATATTATAAATCTTATGATAATAGGAAAATGGTTTAGCACATAAAATGGGTTCAATGTATCAAATGATGCCCTGGACATCAAGCTCATTTGGGAAACCTAGTATTAATGCCTCAAAGGTAATGTCTTTTTCTTACTCTTAAACTCACATGCATGAAAGTGCTAAATTTGTAGTGATATTATCTGTAATAGATAGACCAAAAACTATGCTAAAATTATTTTATACCATTTAATTTTCTTTCTACTACATCAATAATTTTAAATCAAATAATAGTAAGCGAAGCTAAGGTAGAACCAATATTGCAACATAAGGTCAATAGCCTAATGGTTAATAATCCTTTGATCATTTTAGGATGCGTGAGATTCTTTTCTCTGCCCATATTTTATTATCTTTTCCAAAGGATCCAACTTTATATTATGAATCTTATGATAACAGGAAGAGGGTTTAGCATATAAAATGGGTTCAATGCATCAAATAATGCCCTAGACATCAAGCTCATTTGGGGAACCTAGTATTAATGCCTCAAAGATAATGTTTTTTTTCTCTCTTAATTTCACATGCATGAAAGTGTTAAATTTGTAGTGATATTATTTGTGGTAGCTAGACCAAAAACTTTGTTGAAATTATTTTGCACCATTTAATTTTCTTTCTACTGCATCAATGATTTTAAATCATACAATAGTAAGCAAAGCGAACATAAAACCAATATTGCAACGTAATGTCAATAGCCCAATGGTTAATAGTCCCTTGACCATTTTAGGAAACCTGAGATTCTTTTCTCTACCATATTTTGTTATTTTTTCCAAAGGATCCAACTTTATATTATAAATCCGATGATAACAGGAAGAGGGTTCAACACATAAAATGGGTTCAATACATCAAATGATGCCTTGGACACCAAGCTCATTTGGAGAACCTGCTATTAATCCCTCAAAGGTAATATCTTCTTCTTACCCTTAAATTCATCTACATGAAAGTGGTAATAATTGTAGTGATGTCTGTGATAGCTATACCAAAAACCATCCTTAAATTATTTTAAATTATATAATTTTCTTTCTATTACATCAATAATTTTAAATCATATAACAAAGGTTGAAGCCAACATTAAACCAATGATGCATGGTCTAGTCAATAGCTTAATGGTTATGATTTTAGGATGAGTAAAATTCTTAAGTGTACCCATATTTCACTAATTGTTCCAAAGAATCCAACTTTTTATCATCAATCTTATGATAAAAGTAAGATGGTTTGTCATATGAAATGGGTTTGGCACATCAAATGAATGCCTTGGAGATCAACTTTATTTGGAGAATCTAGTATGAATGCCTCTATGATAATGTCTTCTTCTTACTCCTAACTTCACATGCATGAAAGTGCTAATAATTATAGTGATATTATTTTGGACAACTAGACCCAAAACCATTCTGAATTATAGCTTGCATTGAGAATTTCATGCATATTTATCTTTCACTTATAGAAAAGGTGTAAAAAAACACATTGATTTTTAAGAAATACAGGTGCGAATGTCTCATTCTAGGTTCAAACCAAAAAAATCCCTCTACTCAAGCGTGTGATGAGTAGAGAGGATACCAATCAATGGACCAAAGTCCCGTGGCCCCACAAAATACATATTCAACCTCACATATATTTTATCATGATACTGAAACACTAAATGTTGGGTCATGGAATAACGCCAGTGGTTGCACTCATTTATAAAGATCTAGAAAATAATGGTTTCTTAATAGATTATATATTCTTCGACTATTTTGAAGTTATAAAATTATAGCAAGAAGTGAACTTGAGCTATGGTAAACAGCCAATTGTGCCAGTGAGAGCTTCAACAGGTGAAACCATGGTAGTACATTCTTTGTGCAGCTCACAAAGAACATGGATCCATCTAAGTGTTTCTGATACCAATGGCTTGTTTGCTGACAGAAGGAAAACCAAATGCCTTTGATGGGGCAGAATGCGACTAGGCAACGAGGAAAACGTGCTACTCCTGCATTTCCAACCGAGGAATCAAAGTCTTCCGGGAAAAAATGGTATGTGCAGCTTCTTTGTCTGGTTTTAAAATTCTTCTTTAAACTACCGTATTCAAAGCTCTCCCATCTTGATTACTTAAGGAGAATAAGGCCCTTTTGTCTTAGCTTTGAAATCATATAATTGATTGTTGTCTTGCATGAATTAAATCTTGTAATTCTTGGCATGTTTGATGACTAATGCAACAAAAATAGAAGAAGTACCTACTTAATTAGCATTGCATGTTCTTAACATTTGATGGCAGTGGAAACCTCATCACAAGATTTTAACCTAGTTATGATAATTTGAATGCTTATTTTGATGTCTTAACCAACAAAAAAAAATCCTTAAATTCCTTATATATGTATATTTTTTTTCGCTTCTTATTTTTATGCCATTGTTATTTTAGAATTATGTGCTCTTTTGTTTTAAAATTCTAGCTTACTTTGTTTTACAGTTTTTTTATCAGATCATGTCTTAGTAAGCGTTTGCTAATTACCTGTTCTTTTGAACAGATAGATGGGGATGAGACTAGTGGAGCCTGTGCTGTTACTAGGATAAAGATGTAATGCTCTTTGAAACTTCCAAGTTCCAAACTGCTGAAAATAATTTGGACAAGTAGACAAAGCTAACAACATTCAGCTCCTTCTGAATGTGTTTTAAATTGTTTGGTATTTGAAGAGTAGGTTTAACATTGCTGTTCTCGTAATGGTCATATGGTGTGGCCAGATATATTCCTTGCACAATAAATGTCTATTTGCACCTTGCTTTGCATAATCTCTAGCTGACGGCATGTTCCAAGCGCTTTCAAGTATATAGTATAGTTTTGTTTCTCATCATCAGTTTTCTATGGATCATATATTACTAGTTTTCTTTGCAATAATGAATCCTGATGATTAGAAGGCCAGCTGCATATTTATCGAAGCGACACAAACAAAATAAATAATAAATAAATAAATAAAAAGAGCTCATCATAGATGAAATCGATTCCTATTCAATATTATAAATCAAAATCTGCATTTCTTTCTATTTAGTAAGAAACTTATCTCTGATTCCACTACATTAGACATATATGTGTAACTTTTTGCGAATAGGTGGACTACCGAGTTAGTTCAGCTTAGAATGATGCAACCGTTTGGGTGAAAGTACTTCTGCCAAGAACGTACTAGGTAGTGAGATGACGGCAAAACTTCGATGCTGCGAAAATACAAAACCTTTTACTGAAGGCCAAGTTAACAGGTATTGCATTTGCAATAGCTAGGATTGACTTGAAAGTAGAGAGTGAGGGAAGAGGCTAGCAGTTCTCTCGTATTTTTTTGCACAGATAAAGGACACTTGGTCATCTTACTTCTTTTGATATGGAAATGTACTTAGCCATTACTGTTGATTAGGAGAAGTTAGACTACCTCTTTTTGCTGTAGGTATATGGTAAATGTCAAAGTTTTCATTCCACACAAGACAATTTTTTATAAATTTGCTATCAGACTTGTTTTCGTTTAGAGACCAATATATCAGCAGCATGATTTGTTTCTCTCCACCTCCATCTCTTTGATGAATATAATCTTCCATGCCCAATTAAGCAATTTTTTGAACTCGAAAGCTTGCAATGGTGTTCCTATAATCTGCATTCCACTAATTTTCAACTCCTATGATCTACATATATTCCTTTCTGGATATGAAGTTTTTCAGTCCCCCCACCTTCATCTCAACAATATTTTAGAGAAGTTTTGAGGTTTTAAATTCTAGAATGACATGGCTTAATTTTTAGCCTCGTCTTCATAGAACCATGCAAGTCATTTAAGGATTAGCCACCTTTTCATCAGATCAAGAGAAGAATGTCATATGTGGTGGTCAATGACGGCAGCACCAATCGCCATGTAATATTTCACTAAAAAAAAAAAAAAATCCGCCATAATAAGAAATTTACCTAAAGGCATTGTGAATGCCCAACGATGATCTAGTTGCCAAACGGACCTATTTGGGACCTGGACATTAGAAAAATGTATTTTCTGTTAGCGTTTCAAAGGTAGACTAAAGCATCTCAAAATACTTCAGGATTTCAGTTACAGCTGTGACTGAAGTCAGCTACTAAGCACCAATACATCAGGTTTGCAGAACATCATGTGAACAAACATATCCCAAATCAATTAGAGAGCCTTAGGTAAACTACTTTTCCCACTAGAAATTAGATTTTCTTTCTTTTTTTTGGGAAATATTGTATTTTATGAGTTTTATAGGATCTGTCATTTAGGACATTATTCATCAATAACTTGTAACACCTAGAACCTCCCTCGACAAGACCAGCAGAAAGATATTATTTATATTCCTTAGTCTTGTAAAAGTACACAAGATTTATTTAGTGCATAGGTGATCTGGGACTAAACACATACCTGCATGGATTATTACATACTCTTTTCATTTAAATTCTAGTATCCTCACCAAACTAAAGATCCAAATCTGTTTAAATCTAATCATAATTACCATAATTAGCCCCAATGGGTCTGTGCTATAATGTTCCCTACTCCACATAGGCCCTTGGTTGGGCCTACTTCGATATTATTTGTAATAATCTATAATCTCATCCAAAAAGATAAGCCAAAAAATATTATTTAGATTTTTTGATTCTATATAAATATTTAATATTTTTATAGTGTATAGCCGATATAAAACTAAACACACACTCGCGTTAGTCCTTATATAACTATAGTTTGCATTACATCTCCACTTATAACACCCAAAAGACTTTAAGAAATACTTCTTCAAAGAGCAACCAACGGATTACCATCCCTCTCTACCCAACATTTAGCAAATCTTATTCTATTTGTTGCAATCCACTATTTTCCTTTGAGGAAGGCAACCAATTTGCAACTTGGATGGCTTAATATGGAACCAACGTCATGCATGGTTGGGGCTCATGAAAAAAAACTTCATTTTTGTAGATTTAATGGGATGTTTGTAGACTCATATTCATGAGCAGTTATCCTGCATATCCTCTCATACTTCTAGCCCAAGATTACAAGTCAGGAATCATGGCAACCACCACATACTCTTGGAGAATACTCCTCACAAGCATATAAGGCATCTCTTCACGATATCATAAAGCAAATAGCTGAATAAATTTAAATAAATAATAATCAAAATTTAATTAACTAATAAATCTAACGGATAAATAAAATTCAAAAATTTGACATCTATTAAATCTCAAATAATAGTCATATAAAAAATAGTTATAAATCCAAATATAATTATGTCGATAGTATCAAATCTCGCTTCTAATTTCACTCCCAAAAAAGTATCCGCATTTGCATCTAAGCATCTAAATCTTAAAAAAAGAGAGAGAGAATAATAAGTTTGACAGCCCAGTAACCAATAAATACCTTAACTAGATAATCCATATAATAACATGGAATGCAATAGTTAAAATATAATTTATCATTAATCAGTACATAATTAAAATTAAATTCATTTTCAAAATATGAATTCAGTAATATTAGTATTTTTCAAATATTCATATGTAGGTGTGGTGCTCCTAAGCCTTGGAAGGCCACAGGAGGAGCCAGGGTGTTGATTCCAGAAGACTAGGATGGATGTGAGTCCTAGGACTAGGATAGGAGTTATCCTAAGTGAAGACGGAGCGTAGCTCTGCACGAATTCGAGATTCAGATGTGAGGACCTTGAGGAGGGCTTGGTAGGTGCTTCGAAAATTTGAAACATAAGGTGGAGCAAAGGACCGAAGCTAGGAGAAGAATCAGCCAAGACAAGGAGCTGACACACAAGCAAGCTGGCTCAAATACGCAGTCGAGCTGGCTCGGACTGAGATTGAGCCGACTCGAGGTGCAGTTGAGTCGGTTGTCTCAGGCAGTTAGAAGATAAGGTTCGAGCGAAATACAGTCGAGCCAGCTTGGCTTCTGACAGAGCCAACTCGATGGTGGCGTACAGAACATACATAATTTTTTGTTTGGTCTAGAATGAGATTTTATTTTAGGGATCTTAAGGTCTGATCCAATAAGGTCTTAAGGTAGTTAACTCATGTATGGATCGGATTTAAATTCAGAGGATGAGAGTATGTGAGACATAGGTATACATGGGCTCGATGAGTGCTTTCATGTATTGAGTTAGGCTAAAAGAGTTTTTCAGCTGGGATTGAATACATTAGGATTTATATGGTGCAACAAAAATTTTAGGGTATATAAACCTAGGTTTTATAACTTTTACAATGGGTGGAATCAATATACAACTTTTTTCCTTAACTCTCTTCTCTCTTTTCTCTCTAGTTTCAATGCTAAGCCCTAAGTGCCATCAATCTTTGCTCTTCTTTATATTTTTAGATTAATATCCAAGTTTTTGTAAGAGATCAGATCTACGACTATGATTCTGAGTAGCCATAAGAACAATACTTGGTATCAGAACTAGGTGATGCCATGGTGTTGTACTAACATTTGGTATCAAAGTCCAATTGAGTGTGAAGGAGAAAGAAAATCAAGCTTCAGTAGAGATCAACAGTGAGGTTCAGATCTAAGATTTTCTTTAGGCTTCATGAGAAAGAAAGTGATCTAAGAGCTGCTGTTCACCATCCCTAATCAAGATAATTTTTAGATCTACCTGTTGGCTGTTTTTGATTCGGTTTGATCATGGAGAATAGCGGGTTGAAGGTAGGATTTGAGAAGTTTGATGGAAAAAAAAATTTCACGATGTGAAAGGTTAGGATGGAGGATCTGCTAATTTAGATGAGGCTAGATTTGGCCTTAAAGGATAGATTGGAGGAGATGACAAATGAGGAGTGAAAGTCCTTAGAGAAAAGGATGTATGCCATAATTAGGGCTTGTCTGACAGATGAGGTGCTGTATAGTATGTTGGAGGAGAAGACACCAAAGAGTTTGTGATCGAGGTTACATCAGTTGTACATGAAAAAGAATATGTGCAATAAGTTGGTACTGAAGAAGCAATTGTATAGCCTTCGGATGCAGGAGGACAAGAATGTTGTGGGACATATTCAGCAATTCGATCGGATGAGCATAAACTTGCTCAACATTGGGGTGGAGCTCAAAAAAGGATAAGAGTTTATTGCTATTATGGTCGCTATCCAGAAGCTTCGATTCATTGGTAACTATATTGCTGTATGGTAAGGAGACACTGGTGTATGAGGAGATCATATTAGTGCTAAGGTCCAACGAGCAGCAGAAATGGATGATGAAGAGAGAGATCTTTCAGGAGGGTCTCATGGTGTCAGAGAGGCCCAGGCAAGGAAAGAAGAAGGGTCAGCAAAGGGATAGCAGGGGTGTAAGAAGTGCTTCAAGTATGGTGAAGCCGAGCACTTTAAGCGAGAATGTTCGCTTTGGAAGAAGTGCAAGGGAGGAGAAAAGTTAGATTCCATAATTTCAGTTACTGAAAGTGAAGAGTCGGATGAGCTCTTGATGATTTCGGAGGAGCCTACGGGGTGCAGTGCATCCAAGATGATTTTGGATGGATCCGTATAGTGCGGATGGTCCGATGGAGCAGCGATTATGTTCGAGGTGCAGCAGCAGGCTCAGCAGTGCAGCATTGGATAGTTGGTCTCGAGAGACTCAATTATAGAGTCAGCTTCTACGGCATCAGAAAAACTTCAATTTTAGGTAGAGCACCAAGTAGAGGTAGCTTCACAAGTGAAGAAAATTTTGACATGAGTTCAAAGTGGAGAAGTACAGGAGGACCAATATCCTAATACCAACGCTAGAGATGCATAGTTCTAGGTGGAGCAGCACATGCGGAAAGACAGACAAAGTTTTGAGGAAACCATGTCAGGGTATGCAGTGGGTGCCGACATAGGATTACCGTAGATTCTTCATGAAAGTTTAAGATAAATGATGTGACTGCCAAGCAAAAGGATGTCTACAACTCCAAAGATGGTGCATAGATACAAGCCAAGATCTTCAGTGGTGGAGATGGTCACCCCAAAGGCCTCAAAGAAAGCTCAGCAGCTAAAGAAAGATAATAGTGGTAAGGTATGCATGAGTAGCTGTCAGGACATGCAACGATAACGAGATCATGCAGAAAAATATTGCTAGGTATGCCAAGGCTTGGGCACACCAAGATGGAGATTATAGGAGGTGTGGTGCTCCCAAGCCTTGAGAAGCCACAGGAAGAGCCAGGGTGTTGGCTCCGAAAGACTAGGATGGGTGTGAGTCCTAGGGTTAGGATAGGAGTTGTCCTGGGTGAAAGTGGTGTGTAGCCCTGCATGGATTCGAGGTTCAGATGTGAGGATCTTATGGGGTGCTTGGTAAATATTTTAAAAATTTGAGATACAAGATGGAGCAAAAGACCGAAGCTAGGAGAAGAATCAGCCAAGATAAGGGGCTAACACATAGGCGAGCTGGCTCGGATACGCAGTCGAGTCGACTCGGACTAAGATCAAGCCGACTCGGGGTACAGTTGAGCCGGCTATCTCAGGCAGATAGAAAATAGGATTCGGATGAGATGCAGTCGAGCCAGCTCGACTTCTGACAGAATCGGCTCAACAGTGACGTACAAAATATACGGTATTTTCTATTTGGTCTAGAATAGGATTTTATTCTAAGGGTCTTAAGGCTTGGTCTAATAAAGTCTTAAGGTGGCTAACTCATGTATGAATTGGATTTAGATTCAGTGGATGAGAGCATGTGAGATATGGGTGTACATTGGCTCGGTGAGTGCTTTCATATATTGGGTTAGCCTAGGAGAGTTTTTCAGCTAAGATTGGATTTATTAGGATTTATGTGGTGTAACAAAAATCCTAGGGTATATAAATCCAGGTTTTATAACTTTTACATAGAGTGAAATCAATATACAATTTTTCTCCTTAACTCTCTTCTCTCTTTTCTCTCTGGTTCCAACACCAAGCCATAGGTGCCATCAATCTTTGCTCTTCTTCGTATTTCTGGATTAACATCTAGGTTCTCGTAAGAGATCAGACCTATGACTGTGGTTCTGAGCAACCGTAGGAACAATACTTGGTATCAAAGCTAGGTGATGCCATGGTATTGCACTAACATCATATACATGATCATATGCTCAATTCAAAATTAATTATATATTCAATAATCTGATTCAAAATAAATTCAATTCAACTCATCAATCTTTAACTATAATTATTCTTATATCCTATGGTGAGGCCAGAATATTATACTTATATCCTATGACAGAACCAAAATACCATACTTATATCTTATGATTAAATTAAAATATCATACTTATATCCTACGGCCAAATCAGAATACCGCACTTATATTCTACCAATGGATTAGAATACCATACTTATATCTTGTGGTCGGACTAGAAATAGAATCATAAGCTCAATAATAGTCAAAATGCCAATGCACAACTCTCAATTAGTAGAATTTAAAATATAGTCAAGTTGAGAGTCCAAATTCAATTCGCATCAAATTTCTTTTTATAGAATAACGTATATTTTATAATCAAACCAAAATATGCATATATGATTTTAGATCAATAAATAATTATAGAAATAGTAGAAATATTACTTCAAAATTTTGCATTAATTTTCATTCAAAAATTATTTTTATAAGATTCATAATCACATATAAATTTATTAATAATTTATTTGATGTTCAAAATAATATTATATAAATATAAAATCTAGAAATGATAGATCATTACTTATCTTACGAGCGAAATCAATTGATCAATCTAATTAATTCTGAAAATCTCTCTCTAAGCTTATTATCACTGTATCGGAAGTCTGCACATCTTGTTGCAAAAGAGTATAAACCCTTTCTTGGGTCTACGGTTTCATATTTCCATCCTTAATTTGTTTAGCTATCGGGGCAAACTGATTCTCAATTCTCTAGGAGCATTCAATTATTTTGTGACCTATCTTATTATATTTAAAGCAAATACCAATGATCTAATAGAATTCATTATCAGTATAAACTTTACCACACCTAGAACATTTGACACTATTAGTTGGCCTAGATTTATCACTCAATGATTTCTTATTTGAACCCTTGAGATTTATTCGACATATTTTTTTTATTTATCTTTCTACATATTCTTCATTGACTTTCATTTCAATTATCAATGCTTTATTCACTACATCTATATAAATAGTTATTTTATATGAACCACTTGCTTTCTAATTTGTCTCTGGGACCATCTCAAATTTATATATTCGATCATGCTCATCCTTGACAACCTCGGAACAAACTTGACAAACTCAATAAATTTAGCTTTATATTCTACAACTATTATATTTTTTATTTTATATAAATAAATTCTTATTTTTTCTAAGTCCTTATACTTCAAGAAAAATACTTATCATAAAATGCTCTTCAAAACCTCTCCCAAGTGAGTTGCTACTTATCTTATTCATATCTATATTCCAGTCTTTGTCATCAGTTAAATGCTTCACCTTATAACAAATAAGCTACGTAACGAATCTTTTCATCATCGTGGCACTCCTGGATAGCAAATGTCATCTTCATCTCTATAATTCAATTATCGGCTTCTAAACATTTGATAGTCTCCTTAAAAGTTTGTGGAGATAATTTTTTAAATTCTACAATATTACTTTGTTGATCCTTTCTCTACGTTCTTGTAATGGTGATGTTTGTTGTTACACTTACCATTATTGTAGTAATTATTACTTCAATTATTATTGCAATTGTACGAAGCCAACTAATGTTTGCATTATTTGGGCTATACTTGGGATATTTTTGATAGGATAAATAATTCCTTTCTACGAAGAGGTGCCACTAACCTACTGAGGAATACCACCATTCTATTGATTTGATATCTATCTAGTAGTAAGCCAAGCAGCATTTTTTTAATTTGATGTAGAGCCAACTTAATCTTGCACGAACAACAAACTTTTCGAGATTTTTTTTCAAAACCTAATATCCAAAATTATACTTTTATCAAAATTTAACTATGATTATTTTAAGAATAAAAATCATAAATTTTGAAATCCTCATAAAACTGGTTGAGCAATAATGATCGACATCCTAGTCAATTCAATCTAGGACATCCAATTGATTAACTATAATTCAAGAGTCATACTATGATACTAAGATTCAATCGATGGTGAAATTTAATGATACTCGATCTAATCAAGATGCGAGCTAACAAATTATCTAAGATCTAGAAAGTCTCAAAAGTGAGACACAATCTAAAGAGAGCCTTTTTTTTCTTATAGAGAGAAAGTAAAATTTTCTATAGAAAGAAAATAGAGAGAAATTATGAAAAAACTAGAGAAAAGAGAGAGGAGAGAGAGGGAAGAGGGAGAAATCCTTCTTTTTTTTTTTTTTTTTTGTTGCTTTAAAATTCATGCAGCCTACATGGACTAGGTTGAGAGGCTAGGGTGTTACATGTAATCTCATTTAAAATGCTTCTTGTTTGATAGAAAATTCATGACTATTTATATGGCTTCTCATGCATGAATCGGGAGCTATGCGATTATGAGTGCTTTAAACTGGAAGCTTTATCAAAGTATTTTTCAGTTTCCGACAATAATGCAGTTAGCTTTCTATTAGTGTTCTTAAAGTAGAACCTGTTTACAACTTATACTCCTCTATATGTTTGATGTTTTGATTTTTTTTTTTTTAAAGAAATTATTTAAGTTGAAATTGTCTCTAACCCAATAAAAAGACTGCTTGGACATTTATAAGCAATTGCGAAGAGGATTATTGGGTTGCTGCTTTCATAGCGGAGTACTCGAAAGACGAGGTCGAGATGTTTGTTTAACAAAAAAATATCCATCATCCATATTAATGAAAAACCTGCAATAGCAAACAATATCCAAGTCCAAATTAATGAAAAAATATTTAAAAATATATTAGTGACAACCGTCCAACAATAAAAACAACATCCATCATCCAACACCTTATTTAACAGAAATTATGACCAAATTCAAATTCAGCAATCCTCAGGAAGTGAATAGACCAAGCACCTATGCCCCCACCCCTACGATACTCCACAAGTTAAACCCAGGCCCCCACCCCTACGATACTCCACAAGTTAAACCCAGGTTCAGCATTCATCGGCCCATAGATCCCGAGATCCTGGCAAGAGACCACAAATTTTACCAAGACGACGGAAATCGACAGTCAGCAGTCCATGGTATCATAATCTCAACATCACATGACTCCAGCTTGGCACAAAACAATCAAAATAGCATTGCTTCCATTTTGTCAGAAGCCACCATTCGCCAAACTACATTTATCTCCATATACGTGCTTGTTCCTCTCCTTCTAGATTCTACGCCGTACGCAATAAGCCCACATGATTCTTCTCTTCGTTTGGTCCTCGTGAACCTGGTCTCGCTTTTATCTGTCTTGATCTTAAAAATAATTCAAAAACATCTCTTATAAATTCCGCCTGCAATTTGTACCAAAAAATACGCAAAAAACTATATCTAAGGACCAAATGGAATCCATTCTGCTCATCCCTCCATAAGACCCGAAGATGGATGAGTTCAAATCCTTGATCAGGTTCCCCCTTCACTTCTGTGTAAATATGTTGATTTTTTTTTTTTTTTTTCGGGTGTAGATAATCTCCAAATAGAGTAACGCCCAGCCAATAATTGAAAAGTTTGTAAAAATAATTACTGGGAAAGCACCTGAAACTGCCAATTTCCATTCAGCCTCTTATATGATGAAAATTTTATATTAATGATATATTCAGCTAAAGTGTCTTCATCAATATTACTTTAAGGTCTTAAATGCCAAAATAAGTTGTAGATCATGTAGGTATGTAGTCCTACACCAGCTATAGCAAATAAAATAAAAAATTAATCAGATCATCTAATAGAATCAGAGTCATCTGTGCATCCGACATGTGTCATGGTTGCCCAACAATAGAACAGAACAGAAGTGAGCTATTTGGCTGGGCCACCCTGAGAAGCCCGTATGATAAGCCCGAAAACAGCCAGGCCCATACTCAAATTCAAGTCCCTAAGCCTGAGAAGAAGGTTCAGGCAAGTGGGTGAAAATTTTAGTCGAAGTACAACATGCTTTGGGCATCAAAAGTGGCCGAAACAACAACTTAGGGGAGCAACATATTATACAGTCAGATTGGGCTACAGAAAATACAGACGTGGACCAGCGTGTGCCGATAGGGTAGCATCCTTTCGAAAAAAGAAAGCATCTTACTGATAATATGGACCACATGAACCATTTCAGCCAAGAGATAAGGTCTACATACCCATTAAATAGTAGAAAAGGAAGTTCGGGAAAGCCTAAAATCCCCACCCACAATTGAAGATGGCCAAATCATATCACTCCATCTCAAGGCTCTTCAGTCCTCTCTACAATCAACCCGGCAATACCACAAGACTAGGCCAAATCCTCAAACTGCCGACCTGCTCACATTTTGAGACCAGAGCTGCAGCTGTTTCTTCGCGTAAAGATGAACTCCATCAGGTGAATGTTGCTCCCCAATAAGAACATCATTTGACTGCAAACGGATGTCTAAGGATGCATGAATTCACAACAAGATAATTCAACATGCAATTAATCGCCAAAACAAATGTAACAGAATGTTTTTTTGCTTCTATTTCTTTCCAGATTTCGAAAAAGAAATCACGTAAGGTTTCAAGGGCACCTCGCCGTCTGATCACCATTTCAACATCTGGTGCAGGATGGAACAGTAAATGGAGCTGTGATTATGTATTTTCCCTTGCAGAGCTTCAGTTAGCAGACCTGGCCGAAGATGGACAGAAGGATGCAGAGGTCTTCATTAGCCTTTCGATTCAGAAGGTGGTCTCCCTTGCATTCCTTTTTTTCTTTGAACCACACAGGTCTGATATCATGCTAGCTGAGGTGTAAAATCTGTACATGGATTGTCAAATTCAACAATCCATTCATCAATTACATGGTGGATTTTAGGAGTTTTCTATCACTGGAGTTCTTTTTGATCCATAAAAGAAATTACCAAAATAATGCATGGTGATTGAGATGATTCAGAGCAAACATTTGCTACGTTAATAACCTCAAATCCAAAATCAACAACATATTCTGCCACTGAACTTGGATACCTAGCCTTACAACGGATGCATCGGTTTTAATTGGTTCCATAAGCTTCATAAAAAAGGGTAAAGCTGGCGCATTTAAAGAAGCTTGTTTGTTTTGCTAATAATTTCAAGGAAACCCCTTTCAGCATGCAGGCTTTGGATTCTCTATTGAAGGAAGAATCATCACGGCCTTCAACAGAAAATGCAGTTGCTGCTTCTCAACATATTGTAGAGAGGTATATGAGTTTTTTGAGCCAAACAAGTGGGATCCACGTTCTCTCTCTCTCCCTCTCTCTCTCACACACACACACACGCACATGGGAAGCACAAACACATGCACAAATGCACAAAAGTTTTACAAGTGAAAAAGCATTTTTAAAAAATCACTTGGATGTACAATGTAAGATGTATCCTCAAAACAAGACCTACAAGTAATAATTTGCAGCATAAGAAGATACCGAAGGTAACAACTTGATTGCTAGTTTTTGTCGTTATCTCGAGTCCATGCCTCAAAACTAGAGAAAACATCCCATGAAAACAGATCTATTTCAGAATAGACTTAACTTTTCTTTTGGCCAGCTCAGAATAGAATAAACTTTAACAACAGGATTAAGTATTAAAACTTATACTTTAAAACACCTATCACTTTCACAAGTTTTAATAAGCTATTTATTTGTTTCTTTAAACTCATGTAACTTTTTTGGTTTTCCACTTCAAAATATCATCTTACTTGTAGTAGCATGCTTCAAATCAAAACAGAAGACTGATAGCTGAAATACAAACATTCTGCAAAAGAAACTACATAACTTAGCTAAGAGCCTACCTCCCTAACTTCTCAAATCCACCGTATCAAATATCACATTGGCGCAACAAGAACCTTTGTAGGAGAAACAAGGTTACAATCATACAATGATAATGTAAGCGGGGAGCACAACCATATGTTAAAAGTTTCTTTTAGTTAGGACAGTGTCCGGCCATTTAATTAGTCTCAAGAAGTTCAAGCAGTTCAAGAAACAACAAAGACAGATCATCAGGGCTTCAGAAATCAAGCTCCAAATAAAAACCAAAACACACTGTCACAGGATAACTGGTTAGCAATGTAGGATGAATAGTTATCAGATAGAAATTTGCATTGAAAGTCACGCATCAGGCAGGCAGTTGCACCAGGCATGTGACGTTTCTTAGATATTGGTGAGTAGACATCTCACCAATTGGCCACATTCTCATGAATAATAGCCACATAACTGACATAATACATCTTGTCTACAGCACTCCGTTAAAGAAATCACTCCATTACTCATTCCATTACTAAAGGCTGAAAATTATGGTTTTTTTTTGGGTGGGAAGGCGGGGTGGTGGGGGGGTGGTATTTGGGGGAGAGGATCAATGAATTGAACATATATATTGCTGTGCTTCCAGATCAATACTACTTTTGATGTTTGGGTTCTACCTTCAAGCAAGAGTAGTGAGTTTCAGCTACCTGAAATTGGTGGAAGCGATCCATCTGTAAGTCTTTCAGCCCATCTCTCTCTCTCTCTCTCTCTCTCTCTAGTTTCCGCAACCTGAAATAGGTGGATATGGGTCTCTCACTCTCAGTAACTCTTTCAACCCAACTGAGCAGGTCATCTATGTGAATCCAGGGTCTGAAGCCAATATTGATTCACTAATCCAAGATACCATACATTTAACAGCCTCAGCAAAGGTAATTATCCCCTGAATCCCCTGCAACACCTATGCCTGCTCACTTGCATTACTAAAAGTGTTTCATGCTGCAGGACATCTGCTCAGAATCATGTGAGAAGCCTGCACTCATATGGCAATGTATGTGATTTCTCAATCCAAAATCTTTGCATCAGTTTTCAACATCCATGTGCACGTTTGTGCAAATTAATGTCACTGCATGATGCACGTTTTTCGTGCAGGACTGGTTCACGTAAATCTATGATTTCTCCTAGAACAGATAATATAAGCTCATACGAGTTATTCTCAGAGATCTGATTTCTGAATCATATTTTTCAGATTCCGAAGGAAAGAGGGGTTATGATCAGAGGTGGTCTAGGCTACTTGAGATAAAAAATGCAATATAGAGGATGTCAAGTTTAATCAGTCTCAAGAAGAAATTTTGCCAGGTGATACAAGGCGTAGACAGACCACAAACAAAGCTTCTAGAATTATAACAGATTTGACCAAATACAGCTTGAACGTAGGTCCTGTGACTTCTATCATCAAGAGCATGCATTATTGCCCACTATTTTTGTATGGAGATGTAATCAACAGGACATACCTCAAACTGAATTGCATCAAGAAAAGAGAGGTGAGACAAAATAGACAAAATGCTTCAAAGAGATAAGTCTAGAATTTGGTCAATAATCAAGGTCAAGGAATGCTACCTTCACCTTGTAAAAAGCATTATGTATCTTCCATTAGATGGGCAGAAGGAGCAATTTTTGTACTTCTAAATTTGTGTTTTAGATTGATTGTTCGAAATGGCATAACAACTAAGTTAGTAGCCAGTCTAGGTAATAGTCCACTAATTCCACCATGTGAACTGTGTAGTTTTGAGGTTCAAATCCTGTGATTATCTCATCATTTCTTTGTGACCTTGTTCTAGTAAAATGATAAATGGGAACATATCTCAAATTATGTATAAAAATAGAGAAGGAGAAAACATATCTTTCTTTAAAAGAAGAAAAGATATGACTTGTAGGAAGATCCAGATAATTCTTGGCAGCAATTTTAAAAATATCTACTCTTGAAGCTGTCTGAGAATAAATGCATTCTTCAAATCTAGATAGTATAAGAGTCAGGACTTCTGAAGAGCTATGGCTATTTAGACAAGGCCCTGCCCAGCTCAACCCACTGTAGACTTGTTTTCTCAAAAAGTTGTATCAAGTAGACTTACTGACAGATTGACAGCACCTGGCTATTCGCTATTCTTTCATTTCCGTGATTTATGGTAAACTTATATTTGAATTGATGTGTAAGACCGAACTCATAGCAAAACACGTCAAATAGCAATAAAAGCTGCTCAGCGCACACAGAATACAATGTTGCAAGCATTTAAATCAATAAACCTATGTTTGTATGAACTCAACTTAGAATATCGAAGAATAGAAAAGGCAAAAGAAATTTGGACACCAAATAGTCTGTACCGACCATACCAAAATGTACCAGCCAATACATACAGTGTACCATACTGTGCAAGCCCTGAATCTTGAAATTTCAACCCTCGGGATAGAGGTGTTCTATGATAACATACCAAGATTTGAGGCAATGCAAGCAGCCTAAGAAAAACAAGCAAAATAAGCTTGATATAATCACAAATTGAGAATAGAGATATATGGGCAAGGAAAGCTAGATGAAAACAATTGGGATGGCCTATATTGGGATTACTGAAAAACTAGTACAAGTATTAACATGAATACACAATACACTGCCATTTGGAGGTTGGAACCTCAAATCAAAAATTTATGATCTATTGGCAACAAGTTGGTAAGGGGTAACTTCAATAGTTGAGGATCATTGTCAAAAAAAGCAACAAGAGGTAGACATATGTCATGAAGTCCACGTAGTACAAGCAAGGCAGGTTTGGTCCACAAGCTTTGTATCATGGCTTGCCAATAGGGTCTTCAACCACCACCATCATCACCATCAACAACAACAACAACAATCAATAATAAAAATAATTAAAAATAAATGTATTCGCGAAAAAGAGTTTAAAAAGTAATCATGAAACTTGAGGAATCACATAAGAATGCATATAATATGCAAGGGGGAATTAAATAAGTTGTACTTCAGGGGTAAAATAAAATTGTTTAAACATCAGAACCAGCTGTAGAAACTAGAAAGACAGTCCTAAATCCAAATGCCTTGTGCCTACATAAAAGGTAGCATTAAGGACATGTTGAGTCTTGTCACAAGTGTACCAATTGTTTCAAGCTAAGGTATCATGGAATATGTTATTTTAAATGTGAACAATGTGTGCATATTCAAGTCATAAAAGAATTGCACAAATTAAAGGTGAGTGATGGAGAACAGAAGAAGAGGGTGCAAGCATATGCAAAAAATACGAATTTGAAAATGAGATGGGATCATGGAATATGTTATTTTAAATGTGAACAATGTGTGCATATTCAAGTCATAAAAGAATTTCACAACTTAAAGGTGAGTGATGGAGAACAGAAGAAGAGGGTATGACCATATGCTAAAAATAACAATTTGAAAATGAGATGGGAAATGGGCAAAGGGTTTAATAAGATAGAATTGAAGTTTGATGGACTTTAATAGATGGGTGGTCATGACGGTAATCTCTGTCAGGAATTACCATACCTACTAAGTGAAGTATATGTATGCAAGCATAGATATCTCCATGTATTAAGACATGTAAATACGAATATACACCATTAACTTTCAGAGTTAGATACCTAACTCATTAGTTGACATATGTCGGTTGCAATTTATAATATATTGTTATCATCTTATATCATTTCATATTAGCATAACCACATGCACAATCATCCAATGCTGGTCCAACTATTTGAGTTAGCTTCGTGGATTCCATTCATCAAGAGTATCCCTATTCTGGGCCACCTTGAATATCATTTCAAGCTTTTCCTCATCTTTTCTCACCTCCATCCATGTTACCTTAGGTCTCCCCCTCCTTTTCTTTCATTCTTCAAAATAAATTGAAGTATCTCCCTTTACCAGAGCCCCGTCATTTTCATTGTGGAACTGCACACCATTTTAATAGATCTCCATAACTGTCTTTAATTTGTGTAACTCCTACATCTGGTCTAATATGTTTTTGCTCTGTCCTCCCTAGCTTTACCATACAAATCCATCTTAAAATTCTAATTTTTTCTACACTTTGCTTATTTTCTTCAACCTTCTATGAACTATATAACATTGTAGGTCTTATTGTTCTATAAAATTGCTTTTCTAGTCACTTAGGTATGTGTTGAACACATAATACCTTAAAAGCACCTCTTGACTTTATCCAACCAACTCTAATTTTATAAGTCCCTATCATCTTATATAATGGTTGTAACTTCTAAATAATGCAACAGATCACTCCGTGGCATTTCTTGTCCATCCATCTTAATTAAGATCCCATTTTCTATTAAGTTTCCACTAAATTTCCATTCCATATGTTCTGCTTTTTTCCCTAAACTTAAATCCTTTTCCTCTAAAGCTTTCATCCATAAAGCCAAATCAGAATTTAATGTCACTGTTGACAACCAAGAGATCAACACTATATCATTTGCAAATAACATACACCATGGTACATCTTTTTGAATATTAATTTATTAGTAGCAAGCTTATTTAAATTACTGTAAAAAGCGTGTTGGCCTGTCGCCTATTGTGACTAGAAATAAACTTGTAGCACTAACTTCTAATTCTCATCAATACCTTAACAAACATATCCTCTATGATTTCAAGATACCATTTGCATGCATCTTAAAACCCACCAAATTACTGGGTACCTATTACAATCTTTCTCCAAGTCAATAAAGTTTACGTATATTGTTTCCCTTTTTTTTCTACCAAATACATAAATAAGAAGATGTCCTCCATTGTTGACCTGCACATATAAACCTAAATTGTTTCTCAGAGACTATCATTACTTTCACATATAAACCTAAATTGTTCAAGCACCCTTTTCTATAGCTTTTATATAGAGACTCATAAGTTTAATTTCTGAAATACTAGGGCAATTCTATATCCATCACCATCATTCTTATATATAGGTGCCATGATGCTCTTCAATCATTTAACAGTTTCTTGGTTTCCAAAATCTCATTAAGTAAATTAGTAAACCAAGTTAGTCCAAACTCCAAACTATTCCATGCTTTCCCAAACCTTGAAAGCTTTTTTATCTAGCCATATTATCACCTGTCCATATCCATTCCGAATCTACCTCAACATTTATTTTAAGACTTGTACAAAAAGAACCTCGACAACTTGCTATTTGTGCCTTTTCAATACAAATTTCACTACTAGAGTTCTCATTTAACAATTTTTGAAATTTATCTTTCACCAAGATTCTATTATTCTCACCAAGGTTCGCAGACTCGATACCGGAGCCCATGCCGGCTGACCAACAGTACGGATCAATACGGGTCCATCCGGACTAGACCGGCGCGAACCAACATAGAGAGGAAAAGAGAGAAAGAGAGAAATAGAGAGAGGAGGGAGACCAAAAATGATGGAGGGGGAGCGGTCGAAGCGATTGTCGGACAGCATTTGGCTGGCCACCGTGGCCGCCCGACGGCACAGTCCGTGTAGGCGGCGCCGTTGGCATGAAACAGGATCATTGCCCCTGTTTCATGGATTTTTTAAAAAATACAAAAAAAAGTGAAGCTGACAATTGGTTTGCCGGCTTCACTTAATATTTTACCCTTTTTTCTAAAAAAATTATTTTAGTGAAGTCGACAAACGGTTTGCTGGCTTCACTGTTTTAGACTTTTTTAAAAAAAATTTAAAAAATAAAGCCAGCAGTGGATTTGCCGGCTTCACTATTCATCATTTTTTTTAAAAAACATGATAAAGAAACAAAGGCGGTCGCCTCTATTCTGCGGCCGCAACTCTGCGAACGCGGTCTTCGCCATCCGATGGCCACGACGGCTACCTGGCAATCCGACGTCCCCTAGGCCGACCATGCGTGCCTCCGGCACGCACTCCCCCTCTATCTCTCTCTCTTTCTCGCTTTTAATCGAGCCCTATCGGGCGTCACAGAGCCGCTGTGGCTTCCGCAGCCTTCCGGCAGCCACAGCGGACCACCGCCGGCCTCCGACGGTACCACTCTTTCTCTCTCTCTCGTCCTCTCTCTCTTTCTACCTCTATTTTCCTCTCTTTCTTCCCCGGCACCAGCGTGCACCGTTTTCTCTACCAAAATTATCCCGGTTCTCCGATGGTCCGGTTCGGCATGCCCTGAACCATCCAGTTCGGGACAATTCTAAGAACGCTGATTCTCACTTTAATATACTTAATCAGTATCTTTCAATTCTCTCCTTTGTTTAAGATATTTAATATACCTTTTCTTGTGTTCCTCTAAATCTTACCTATCATATAGATTATGATACACCAATATTTAGCCCAACTAGCTTTGCTGCTACTAGGTCTAAAAAATCCTAGATGGTATATTTTTTCAACCACTCAAAGCAAATCCTCTTTAACTTGATTTACCTCCTGTACCTCATTTTTCCACTACCAAAGTGCTTTATGTGCATAACTTTACCCTTTAATTCTCTAAAAACTTCTTCAGATACTCTCCTAATACCATTCATCATCTAAGTACGTGCATCTAAGGCTACTAGTATAAGTTGTTTGCTCAAGCTTTCCATTGACATTACCCTACGAATGTTGCATGTCGATTTCTCTCCTCTTATGAAAAGGTAATCTTTGGTGATAAATTCATCAAATTTTAAAGAATATCAAATGCTCATTACTCTTCTTGGAAAATGTACTTGCAATTGCTTGATCATAAGCCACTACGAACTTAAGAATCAAATCATTGAACAAACCCATATCCATTGCAAACTCTCATATTCACTCTTCTCTGCATGGCCTTTAAGAGTGTAAAATTATCCTTTCTTCCACTAGAACACCATACATCAAGGCTTTCAATCTTGATATTGGACCTTGTACCAGCAGCTTGTGCAAATCAAGTCATTATGGTAATATACCCTTATACTGACACATGGTGGCTATGCCATGTAACGATACAGTAGTGTATCAATTCCTTTTACCATACTAGTCGAATGCCTTTGCTGGTCGCCCCAATCAAACCAATCTCTCAGTCAACCTCCCTTCCTCATTTTTTAAAAAGTATTGGCACCTTATCAACATAGCCCATGTATCAAGCCGGTACCTGGCCAGTATAGCACCCGATACTAGTCATGAGAACCCTGGCTGCTCCTATCTCCTTACCACTCTAATAGGATGCCATTTTAGTTAATTACCTTTAGCAGATACCCTTAGCCCAAATAATCCTTGCTTTTTGTCATTATAACCTTATTACATTGTAGGACACTGCAAGAGGGCCACAATATACAAAAACCTGTTGCCTACTAACCACACTTACATTAGGTTGCCACCCATCATATGAAATAGGTGGCTTTAATATTTGCATGTACAATTTTTGGTTAATTTTAGCATTTGACACAAGGATTCAGGTCCTTGGAATGTCCTACGAGACACCGAGACGAGATACCATCCAATGTGTTAGGACATAGCCATCCCGCTAGCATCCCAGCATCCTGATCGGAATGTCTTAGAACATCCCCAGTCCCAAGTGTTGGAATGGGACGGGACAATGACGCGTCCCATTCCATGGGAAAACTAGAACAGCCTCATCCCATAAGATTTAAAACCTTGATCTGACATGTTCTTTTATGAGTGGCTATCAACCGAAGGCCAACCCATCACCTTTCTCATTCAAGCTTGGGACCAACACCGGTAACATTATATCATATCACATCATATTAATGCTATGTTCGATACAAACTTTGAAATTTCAGCCAAGACTATAAGCATTTTTGAACATTTTCAATCAAGCTATCACTGTTTTCAGTGGTTTAAGCCAAAATTGACTAAATTCCATGTTTTTCCGGTTGAACAAGTATATATCTTTAATGTTTGCTAATGTAATCTAAAATTATAAATATTTTTCAACATCATGTTTATCTATGGCTGGAATGATCTAATATATGTTACTTTTTGTTAAACACTATTGTTATAGTAGCAGGATGTAATCTTGATGTGTCTTTACAAATCATAACCTCAAAAAAAGGTGTCTTTAGAAATTAGAGAGCATTATGCCATTATGTATTCATATGATTTTTTTTCTTTTTCTTACTTGAGTTCCCTTTTTTTCTTTTGGAATAAAATTATCTGTTAAAATGAAATAGTTAACTTTTTTCCTTAGACAGGTTATGCAAATGAAATAGAATCAGACATGCTTAAAGGATTTTTTCTTGCTTACATGAATAACTAAAATAAAACAGAATGAAACATGCTCAAATGGGGTTTTTTCTAGCTTAGATTAGTTATTAAAATGGAATAGAATAAAATATGCTTGGACAAAAGTTTAGTTAAATGCAAAAATCAGTTCATATATTGGAATAAATAGAAAATAAAGAAAAGAAGTTATAAAAGTTAGAGAAAAATTGTAAAAAAATTATAAATTATGGACATATACACATATCTTATTAGCATTTGAATCTATTCTTGGGCTTATGTAGTCTCATATAGCTGTCATGAACTCCAAAGCAGAAAATTCTCAATGGTCTTTCCTTTGAGTGACATTTGTAACTTAGGGGGTCTATGTCCTTTAAAACACTAAGAATAAGCCAAACTTCCCAGCTTTGTAGAGCTTTAATAATTCACTAGAATCATGTTATTAATTAGACATTACTATTTCTTTGCTTTTCTTTGTATTATCGCTTGATTATAGTAGAAAACAAGAAAAGGAAAAGAAAGTAGAAAGGCCCGTATTTTTCAAGTTAATAAAACATAAAGTGGAATAATATCTGACCAAATTTACACTCATATCATTTATATCCAAACTGTATGCATATACATCTAGAACATAAAGGGATACAACTATCAGCATCCAATTTATATCCACATCTACATCAATATGCACCAAACAAATGTTGATACAGACATGAACATGTTCATATTCATAATTCATGTCCAGTCATTTTTCAGCCCTACTTCCAAAGGAGAATCTAGCTTCCAACGCCTTGTTGTATGCATCAACGATCTATAAACTGGGGTAGCAATTGTGCATGAGCGCCTATCCATGACAGATTTAGTTAGTGATAATCATTTGTTGAAGACATATTAAATATAAAAGAATATCTAAAATTATTTATTATCATCAATTTATTATTGCAAATGATGTTCATTTGTTTAAGACATGTCTTTATGCTAGTCTACAGCAGGAATAATGCTTACAAAAAATTTGGTAGCATAGTATAACATGCCAATTGTAAATCTTTTCATAGACTTTCCTGTCTGTGGATAGACACATAATGTCACAGCACAATACACATTCCTTGTCTCACCCTGACACACACAAGCATGACATGACAGACAGTCAGATCCTTGATCGGTCAGTTTGTGTAAAAACAGGAGACATTCAATTTTTGTGCCACTGATGTCAATATCAGATATAGTCATGATGAAACCATCACATATACTCTCAAGGAGAAGGATGAAAAGTGTCGAAATGACCAAGTTCAGCCAAGAGATTTCAAAGAATGGTGAATATAAAAGTGATAGTGGAATAGGATGTAGACCCAAATAATATACACAACAAAGATTTTTGCCTGGCATAACCCTGAATAACCATTAAGCACAATAAATACCAAGAGAGATCTAACATAATAACAAAAGCATGGAAAATATGTTTATGGAAGCATTATGCAAATGAAAAGAAAGCTGCTATAAAGCATCCATTGTTCCAGAAACAAAACCAATATATGAAGATGCTTAGGAAGCACACAGGAAAACAAGATTTACACCCAAACCATGAATATGATTTAGAAAGACAGAACCTGTCCTTTAGTCAATATATGAAATGAAGAATAAAAGTGATCCCAATTTGCGTTGTGGTTTTGACAGGTTATGGTTGCCCATATAAGGGTTAACTTCATAGAGCATATAAATACACCAACAGAAAAGAGAAGGTGGGGAACAAAAAGATGAGGCATCTTAAGGGATGACAACAGTAGACAGACCAGTCCTAACAAGATGAATCCTCTCAGAAATAGTTTGCTGATTTCCTTTTCAGGTGGCAGAAACCATCAATATTGGAGCACGAGCATAAACTTCTTTTTGAAGAAAAAAACTAATTCCCTCTGACCTAACAGGAATTTGCAAACAAAGAAATTCTACAGGTTTTAATGATGAGATATATTAATTGTATTTGTGTTTCAGTTGATGGGAATCAACACCCTTTTATATTCATGGGGAATGATGGACAAAGATAATTCCACTATGAAGAGGCTTCATATTTATGTCACTATTATGGAAAGAAGGCTAAATAAATGAGTTATGAGAAGATGGTTCCATGAAGCATGACTTAACAGGGTATGTCCAAAAATGAAATAAGGCTTGCATAACGTAACTAGAGAACCATAATCTCTGCTAGACAACTGTTTCATATTTCCGTACAAACTAAAAATCTGAACAGCTTACATACAGCTTTGAACCTTCCAGATATCGCTAAGAACTTCTACATAGCAAGAATGAGGATCATATGCAGTTAGACTTGCTGACTAAAGCACTTCTAGAAACTTTGCATATTACATCAAAGCACAAGCATTTACAAACAAAAAGTTGGACAACGAAGTCTAATTGCCTAGACATGGCCAAGGATGGCAAAGGTACAGATCACGTCAAATACACGACGTAGGGCTAGAGGACATAGGTAATAGGGAAAACATGCAAAACCTAATGCTGACCTGTTATTAAACAGGTCAAAAATCCAAAACCAACATTGATCTGTTTATTAAATGAGTAATCTGACCCAATTCCATCACCTAATTAATAAAAGGCAAAATCAGGTCATGCCTGCGATAACAAGTTAAAACAGTCTTAAGCAGTCTAAGCAGGTTAAATGGTTCTTGAACAGGTGATGTTGTAAGCTGTAACCATGTCAAAGGCTTTAAATCCTATGAGACAGGGTTGTCTTGGTTTTCCCATGGAACAGGAAACATCATTGTCCCATCCCATCCCATCCTGAGATTTGGTATATAGGATGTCTCAAGATGCACCAATTAGGATGTTGGGATGGTCTTGTCCTGACACCTGGGGCAGTACCCCATCCCAGCATCCCACGGGATGTCCCACTTGGATTTGAAACCATTACCATGTCAAACCACTCAATTAAACAGGTAAAAACAAGTTAAATGGGTTAGAACTCTAAACCTGAACCTAACCCATCTAACATTTGGGTCAAGCCAAGTTGAACCTTTTATGATTCAAACCTGTTTATTGCAAAACCAAACATGTTTATCTAGGTTGCGAATCAGGTTAGTGGGTCGGGTCATGAGTTGCCACCCTTAGACATGCCACCCTTAGACATGGATATGGAAGCCATAATTTACCAATTATTAAGTTGTGTGATGTCGTAGAAAGACATAAGAATGATTGGAGAGAGGCTCGAAAACTTGGTTTCAGATTCAGTTTTGTCTAAGTCAAATGAGCTTTGAGATTCAGTAATTTTGGTAGTTGGCCTCAATCTTTTATTAAAAAATAAAAGAAAAAAATATACAGTAGAAACAAAAAAAAAGTGAAGAAAATAAAGAAATCAAGAACATATATTAGACATCATCTAAAAGTATACTGAATTGGGATGTTTGAATTAATCAGTTTTCCATTCTCTCAACATTAAGAAAACATAAACTTAAAAAAAATAACAAAGATTATAAAAAACATGCCTCATCATTTCAGAGTATAATATATCAACTGCTTGTTTGGAGACAATCTATGACACGAGAACCTCCATGTGCAAGAGACATAAGCTCTAAGATAAGCATATCAATTTCAAAAATTGTCTTTCCTCTAAATTTCTTTGGATCCTAACATCTCGATGTTTTTAGATCTCAAAATCTGATCATTAAGAAATACTTTCTAGAATACAATGAAATGTGGCATTAACAATAAATTAGCACTAGTAGTCCATAAACAACATATGAGGCCCCAGGAATCAGTTTGGCCCTTAAGGTGACCTCAGCTTCGAATAGGTTTTCCCCAAATTGAGACAGTTTCCTTCAGCATTTCAACCGACATTTAAAACCATAGATTGCAAAATATTTGGTTGATATGACACAAAAGGTACCGACAGCTCCTAGTCATGGTCTATCTAAAGGCCTTTGACGGGACTATGTACCAAATAGTTTTTTCTTAACAATGGAAAAGGAATGGAGATTATATTATGGATATGAAGAGACCATGTTCAGAATATCTGGGCTCCAATATAAAGAATATAGATTAGAGAATTTTTTCCTGAATGACCCATTTTATTGTCATTTTCATAGATCAAGTGACTATTATTTTTATTTTTTTCAAGGAATGACCTAGTTTCTAGACATGTTTACCCCTGGCCCCATGGATACATTCTAACCTGTAAATGTGCACTGCATGTGAACCATTTACATTTAGTATTAAAAAAAGTGCTTAGACTATCAAAGCATGTGTATGCACCATAAAATACATGTGCATCCACCTCCACTTAAACATAAAGCTGGACATGGGACAAGGGTCCAAAAGCATCCAAAGAGTTTAGAACTAGAGAAAGAAACAGATGAAAAACAAATCATCCGAATTTGCAAAATAGAAAATGAAGTGGGTGGTTTTGCAAAACATCCTATATATAGTGTAATGTATTTTTACAATTAGTTATAACAAAGCACAGTCATTTTTCTATAGTTTGAGAATATCATGATTAGGGATGTTAACGAATCGGACACGATTGAACCTACCACTGTTCGGGATTGACTGGTTTGAACTATTGTTTAGTTCGTGTCCGATTCGGGTTCGAATGTATCCGAGGGAACTCTATTTGAGATCGAGTTTGTTAAACTCGTTATTGTTGTATCTACGGCTGCTCAGAACCGCAGCCACAAAAACGATCTCTTGTGTGAACCTGGGTGTTAATCCAGCAAACTGAAAAAGATTTAAGAAAGAAGAGAGAAGAAAATGGAATCTAGGATTTTAGTATTGGAACTAAAGAGAAGAGAGTTAGAGAGAAAAGCTCAATTATATTCCATCCTTTTTGTAAAAATTACAATACCTGGTTTATATACCCTAGGGTTCCCACATGAATCCTAATAAACTCCGGCTCAAAAACTTTCCTAGACTAACCCAATACATGGAAGCACTCACCGAGCCCATGTACACTCATTCTCATATGCTTTCATCCTCTGGATTTAAATCCGACCCATACATGAGTTAGCCCTCTTAAGACCTCTCAAAGCAGGCCTTAAGACCCGTAGGATAAGTCCCTATCCTAGTTCCAAACAGACCCTCGCGTAACTCTACCCGAGCACTGAGCCATCTCAATCTCAGCACCGAGTCGGCTAACTTAGGACTGGGTCAGCTCAGTTTCAGACTGAACCGATCCAGTTGCGTGCCATACATGCAGTCCCGAAACACACCTTTCTATTTAGCCTATCCTCTAAGACTTAATCGATCCAATATCAGACTGAGCCGGCTAACCTATAGAAAAATCCTTTTCTACAGTCTTCATGCTCCGGCTTGATTCCTTGCTCCATCTTATGTCTTAGGTCTCCGAAGCACCAACCAAGCCCCCTAAGGCCCTCAACACATGGACCTTGAGCCCATGGAGGGCTAAACACTGCCTCCATCCTAGGACAACTCATGTCCTGGCTTTAGGACCACACCTGTCTTAGCCTCCCCGGAGCCAACACCCTGGCTCCTCTCGTGGCCTCCCAAGGTCTGGGAGCACCACACCATCTACAATCTCCACCTTGGTGTGCCCAAGCCTTGGCACATCTGACAACATCCACCTACACGATACTGTTGTCCCTGCATGTCCTGACAGCTTCTTGTACTTACCTTGCCACCGCCATCCTTCTTCAGCTGTTGAGCTCCCTTTGAGGCCTTTGGGATGACCACCTCCATCACTGAAGACCTTGGCTTGCTCCTCTGCACCACCTTTGGAGTTGTAGATATCCTTCTGCTTGACAGCCACATCAATTGTCTTGAACTTTTCTGAAGATCATGCAACGTTCTTGTACCGGCACTCACTGCATACCCTAATACTCCACCTGACGGTCCTCTCAAAGCCACACCTGCCTCCCTGCACAATCTGCTCCACCTGAATCTGTACAGCCCCGGCACTGATGCTGGGATATAGCTACTCCCTCTACACCTCTCCGCTCTGAACTTGTGTCACTTTTCCCTCCATCTATGAAGCCACAACTGCCCGATGCTCCATCTAAAACTGAAGTCTTTCTGATGCTGCAGAAGCTAACTCTGTACTCGAGCCACCCGAGGTCAACCATCCAACGCTGCACTACTGGATTTGCCGCTGCTCCTCGGACACCGTCGCTGCTCCTTCGGATCCTCCGCGCTCCCCAGACCCCTCCAAAGCCATCTTAGATCCACTGTACCCCGCAGGCTCCTCCGAGACCACCAAGAGCTCATCCGATTCTTCACTCTCAGCAACTAAACTAATAAAATCTGACTTTTCTCCTCCCTTGCACTTCTTCCAAAGCAGACATTCTCGCTTAAAGTGTCCTGCTTCACCACATTTGAAGCATCTCTTGGACCCCTTGCTGCCCCTCTGCACGCCCTTCTTCTTCCCTTTACTAGGCCTCTCTGAAACCACAAGACCCTCCTGGAAGACCTCCCTCTTCGTCATCCGTTCTCACTGCTCATTAGACCTTAGCACTGATACGATATCCTCGTACACCAGTGTCTCCTTTCCATACAGCAGTGTACTCACCAACGGATCAAAGCTCCTGAGAAGCGAATATAGCATCAATAAACTTTTGTCCTCCTATTCGAGATCAACCCCTATGTTGAGCAAGTCCATGCTCATCCGGTCGAACTACTGAATATGCCCTACAACATCCTCACCCTCCTACATCCGAAGGCTGTATAGTTATTTCTTCAGCATTAACTTGTTGCACATATTCTTTCCCATGTTCAACTGACGTAACCTCGATCATAAACCCTTGGGTGTCTTCTCCTCCAACACACCAAACAAAACTTCATCTGCCAGACAAGCCCTAATCATGGCACACATCCTTTTCTCCAAGGACTTCTACTCCTTATCTATCATCTCCTCCGGCCTATCCTCCAAGGTTGAATCCAACCTCATCTGAATCAGCAAATCCTCCATCCTAACCTTCCACATCATGAAACTCCTTTTACCGTCAAACTTCTCTAAACCTACCTTCAACCCGCTATTCTCTATGATCAAACCAAATCAAAAAATAGCTAACAGGTAGTTCTGAAAATTACCTTGACTAGGGATGGTGGACAGCAGCCCTTAGATCACTTCCTCATGAAGCCTGGAGAAAAGCCTAAGATCTGAACCTCGCTGCTGGTCTCTGCTGAAACCTGATTTTCTTCCTCCATGCTCAACCGGGCTCTGATACCAGATGTTGTACCTACGGTTGTTCGGAACCACAGCCGTAGAAACGATCTCTTGCATGAACCTGGGTGTTAATCCAGCAAACTGAAGATCTAAGAAAGAAAAGAGAAAAAGATGGAATCTAGGATTTTAGTGTTGGAACCAGAGAAAAAAGAGAAGAGAGAAGAGAGTTAGGAAGAAAAGCTCAATTGTATTCCACTCTTTTTGTAAAAGTTACAATACCTAGTTTATATACCCTAGGGTTCTCACATGAATCCTAATAAATCCCAACTCAAAAACTCCCCTAGGCTAAGCCAATATATGAAAGCTCTCACCGAGCCCATGTACACCCATGTCTTACATGCTCTCATCCCCTGGATCTAAATCCGACCCATACATGAGTTAGCCCCCTTAAGACCTCTTAAACCAGGCCTTAAAACTCCTAGAATAAGTTCCTATCCTAGCCCCAAACAGACCCTCGCGTAACCCTGCCCGAGCACTGAGCAGGATCAGTATCAGCACTAAGCAGGCTAATCTAGGACTAGGTCGGCTTAGTTTTAAACTGAGCCAATCCAGTTGTGTGCCATGCTTGCAGTCCCAAAACGCGCCAGACTGAGCCGACCCAATTGCGTGCCATGCCTGTAATTTCGAAACGCCTTTTTGTTTGGCCTATCCTCTGAGACTTAGCCGACCTAGTATTAGACTGAGCTGACTAACCTGCAGAAAAATCCTTTTCTACAGTCTTCAAGCTTCGGCTTTGGTTTCTTGCTCCACCTTGTGTCCCAGGTCTCCGAAGCACCAACCAAGCTCCTCAAGGCCCTCAACACTTGGACCTTAAGCTCATGGAGGGCTAAACACTACCTCCATCCTAGGACAACTCCTGTCCTAGTCTGTCTGGAGCCAACACCCTGACTCCTCCCGTGGCCTTCCAAGGCTTAGGAGCACCACACCATCTACAGTTATATTCGAATTAGGCTCGAGTTCAACTAATTAAGAAAAAAAATCTGCGCACCTGATCACCTGATTCACCTCCCCATCTTCGATCTCTGCGGCTCTGCCTCCATCTGCGCTCTCCGCCACCTCCGTCCCCGCTCTCCATCTGCACTCACCTGAATCCTGATCACCTCTCGCCATGCACTCCGCCACACAACATAGCTTCTAGCTCCACTCGACCAGCCATTGTCGCTGCTCACTAGAGCAGTCCAGACCTCCGTCACCCAGATCTCCACCACCGATGGCCAAAAGGAGGCCAAAAGCGCCACTGCAAGGAGGAACAAGCAAAGGAGGGCCATCGCAGATTCGTAGCCGTCGAAGGCTTTGAGGTTCCTAGATCGAGCGATACAGACCTCCGTCACCCAAATCTTCGCCGCTGATGGCCAAAAGGAGACTAGAAGCACCACCTTGAAAGGAACAAGTGGAGGGTGCCGTGGGAGGACCACCTCGAGAGGAGGAACGAGCAGAGGACCTCGATCACTTAATCTGGCAGCAACTGACAGGTGCAAGCGGCTGGTGGGAGCAAGCAACGAAGTGGGTGACGTGGAGGAACCCACGAACCTCGACGTGCCGACGTGGAAGAGGGAGGCGACGGACAGTGAGGCGGTGTCTTGGGGCTTTTTGGGAAGGAAAAGAGGAAAAGGCGACTGTCTAAAAAAAAAGGAAAAAGGCAAAAAGCACGAACCGTGTGGCGTTGAAAATTTTCGTGGGTCGAACGCGGGCCATTCAAATTTTGTCACCCATGACCTATATATACTAAAAAAAATATACTAAAAATTTTATAAAAAATAAATATATTAGTATAATATGTATATAAATATATAATATATAATATATTTATTTATTTTATCGAGCTTTTATCGATCCGAACATGATCGAACAAAAGCTTGTTCTAGTTTGGATCGTTAAGGTATTAACTTTAAAAATTTTGTTTATGTTTGGTTCTACAGTTTAACGAGCGAGTCAAATACAACTTGAAAATGATTCGAATATTTTGAACAAATCGAACAACGAGCTAAACTGACAGCCCTAATCATGATAAGACCTGACCATTGCTTTACTATAGATATACGAAGAAATGTGATGGTTCTTCTAAAAAATATCATTTCCAAAATTTGGAGTTAATTGATAACTATAAGATGTGGCAAATAAAGAAATTCCTGTCTTCATTTTACTTAGGTAATTTACACTTTATCTCAAAATTTACTATGCCACTAAATTCATATATTAAATTTATATATTTGAAATTATTGCGGTAATTAAAAATTAACATTAAATTACATTATGCTCACTATAATCAGGATACTAACAAGATGTACACCAATACTGCACAGCATGCAACTATAATAAAAGTACAAGGATTGTTGTTAAAGAATGAAACGTAAGACTTGGAAAATATTTGTGGAAGATGATACATAGGCTTAAGCTAGCAAAATGAAAGAAATAGCACATTTTCTTAACAAAAATTGCATGCACCACTAGATATCTCATTGGAAAAATTCCAAGGTAACAGACCTACAAGGAATGGGGTAGTTGCCAAAAATGACTATCACAAAAAAACAATCTCTATAATCTAACCTCTTCATCCTACCTCTTGTTTTGACTATTTCTTTAGCCATGACTCCAACTCTCTTTCAAATTCTTTAACAGAAGATTCCATGGGCAAGTGTTCCATCCCTGAAATCAAAGAGCTTCGGACAAAATGTAACTTCAGCTATCTGGCCAGTCTAGGTATTCAATTGGGGATTTACTCAAATTCCATGCTCCTCCTGCTAGCTCATCAAAAAGTTGGTCATATGCCCAACTTGAGTAACCGAGAAAAAACCAATAATCAAGGGCAGAATGATCTCCTGATTTGATCTGTTCAATTATGAGGCTTGTAGCCACAGGATTGCCAAAATAAATACCTGTTACAACTTTTGTATACCCCTCTACCTCTTTCCTCGTCAAGCTAACAAGGGGCATTCTATGAGCCATGACTGGGCCGCCATAGAAAAGAGGAGCCTGCTTTAGAGGCTCCAGATCCTTGTCTAGTTCCTTGAAAACATCCCAGCTTATACGCTTATTGGTGATCATACCTTGAAATCCCTGCTTTTGGTCTGCCATCACAATAAGCACGGTGGAGTTATCAAATGGAAAGGCATCAATAAGCTTATCAGTGGCAGCAAGAATCGATGCTACATCTACATGCTTGTATTTATCATGAAAGTTTCCTGATGCATGGGATTCAATAGGATGGTCAACATTTCCTCCGACTTCTGTATGAAGAAAGCACTGTTTGTGCTGATCTTCAGCATAATGTGCTTGCTTATGAACTGATACATCATGTAAGGTTGCTCTGTTCATGCTTCGTTTCCATGCATGCGTCCACAAAAATCCTACCAATTTCAGACATAGAGGTTTTATTAATGTTATACTATGGAATGTACTGATAGAATTCCTAAAAATCAGCAGCAAAAGAATATATTCAAAATTTCAGCAAATTTTAAGAAAAAATGTTTGGCCCAACTTTATTTTGGATGAAGAGGGAAGATCCCAGTATTTTCTAGCATAATTACAACCATTGCACTAGCCCAATTGTTGAGCAATATAAATTTGAATCTCTCAATGTTACTTCGTAAACTTGCTTATCTGAAGTCAGATTGGAGATCCAAGTAATGCCATCTTATTTATCTTTAAAAAAATTGATCAGAAAAGCATGCATGTCTAACTGGCAGTTTTTTAATAAAGTAATTAATGAATGAAATCATGTGCCATAATCATCTTAACTTGAGCATAAAGGGGTTTATCTGGCAAAACAAAAAGAAGTTTCTTATCCATGGAGCAAAACTTAGAGAAGTGATATTTTATGTTGTTTATTATAAGAAGTTCCAGTAAATATCAAGTCCAGGATCAGCTCAACTTTGGAGTATTACAACCTTACAAAAATAGAAGTGGCAGACAATTCGCTGGCTGTCTCCGACGTAGCAGCTCAAGTTGAAACTGCATCAGAGAAAAATGTTAGCTCATAAAAGATGTTCCACAATTTGAGCATAAAAGTGAACCTCCTTGAACCCATATGAATGCAGAACAAGAATAAAAAAGACCAAGTGGAACTTCACTGATTAAGGCAGGGAACACGTTTTCTGTAAACCAAAACTTAGAGATTCAAAAACACGAACAAGAAAAGAACAAGGAGAAAAGGCTAGAGTATTTGCTAGTTGCAAAAATATGCTCATTCTTAAGTATTAACAGAGTTAGTGAGTAGCTTAAGAATCTACCCTAAAGGAGGATATCATTGTTAAGATGAGCAAAAAATATCACACAAAAAAAAGATGTAGCAAGCAAGGTTTTGAATCCCATGGGATGGGGCTATTCTGATTTGCTCAAGGAACGGGATGTGTTGCTGTCCTGCCCCATCCTGACATTTGGGACTGGGGATATCCTAAGACGTATCAATCCAGACACTAGAATAACGGCAGAACAATCCCATCCCAACATATGGGATGGTACCCCATCCCAATGTCCCATGAGACGTCCTGTCGGGATTTGAATCCTTAGTAGCAAGCAAAGTTCTCGATCTCAGTACCAGATCCCATATTGGTACTATCTTGGTACAGTGTTAGTAAACTCCCAGTAAATGAATCGGTTCAGTATTTTATGCCCCCATACAGTGTGCTGGTTCAGTATTGATTTGATACAGTACAAGAAAATAATTCTCTCTCCCTATTCAACTGCCCATCCAAGAGCATGTGGCTTCAGAATATGCCCTGGTATGGACCAGTACAGGTAGCAAGTGTTGGGTTCAGTAAGGAGTTGGTACAGGTTGATATGCCTTGGTATAGGTTCATGCACATTGAAATTGTGCAATTTGGGCTAGTTCAAACCTGGTTTGCCAGAATCAGGGTGTACCAGGTCCCTTGTACAGTCCCCAGCCAGTATGAGGCTAGCATGAACAGTACTCCAAT
Organism: Cocos nucifera; assembly: GCA_006176705.1. Classification (NCBI taxonomy): domain Eukaryota; kingdom Viridiplantae; phylum Streptophyta; class Magnoliopsida; order Arecales; family Arecaceae; genus Cocos; species Cocos nucifera. The sequence continues at coordinate 232,242 of QRFJ01000675.1, read as the reverse complement.
CATTGATGTGTCTGTCAATAGAGTTAAACATGTGCTATGCATGTGAGAGGTGACATAGATGGTTGAGAAGGATGGTTTGGGACTATGATAAGTGAGAAAGTGGAGCACTGCTTGCCTTTCCTCCTTGTTCTTTCTCATTCTGACTCATTCCATGAGTGCAAATTCTGTATGTTGTGCTGCTCTATATCTCCCTCTAAGTTCGCTCTTACAGAAACCCTGTCCCCTGCCCTAATAGTACAATACAATTGGTCTATTTTATTCATGTTCTGCATTCATATGGCTCAGGGAGGTTCACTTTTAGGCTGAAATACTGGCATATCTTTATGAGCTAAAATTTTTCAGTGATGCAGCTTCTATTTTTTGCATGCACGCATACATACATATTGCCGAACCACCAGACACCAAGGTGATCGCACAACAATTATGTGGCCTCAGATCAAAATTGGCAAATAAATAATATCAATGATCCACCATAGAAATGTGACAAAGTTTGCTTTCCATGTTCATGTAATTTCTATTGGTTGGCATGGCAAAAGCACGCTAAAGATTTGAAAAAGATCCATAAGCATGAGAGGAAAAAAAGAGCAGCTTGCTACTTGTAACACAATGTCCATGACCAATGCTTAGTGACATTTCATCAGGTATTATACTCTTATTTCCTTAAATATACTTATAGACATCATAACAGGTTTTGATGAATAGAATTGCTTTACTGAGGATCTTCATATGTTTCTCTAACTTCAGAAAAATGACAGTTGGAATTTAAATGCAGCTCAAAAGACAAATAGGTAAACAAAAGTATCCCACATGAGTACGCTTGATACTCTATTCAAGATTTTGTGTATGTGTCTAAGTCTATACAGATAGGCAGGTAGACCAAAAAGAAGATACAGGTACCTTTATTCCTGTTTAGATAGTGAGAATTGCTTCCACGAGATGCCAGAAATTCCATGATGTCAATGACTGACATATCACCTTCATAATAAATAGCACTCTTGTTCTCTGCTGGAAATAGCCACAGGGCTGGATAAAGTTCCATCTGTATGCGTCAAGATACAAATCAATGAAATGGTTAGAATCTGAAATAGTAGTTTGACCCAGTCAAATTCCAATATGGCACAAAATGAGGTAACAAGACCAAGATAAATAGATTATAATGATCTACTCCTTTTTGCATTAACAAGGAAGCATATGAATCATTTAGAGTTTTGAGTAAATGAAACACTCCAACATGATAATATCCACTAATTCATTCATCATCGAGTCCTGCCCTGGAAATTTACACGATCTTAATATTTCAAGTTCAATCATGGATGCATTAGCCCACAATATCAATAAACAATCTTGTAGAACGATTTCCTAAAGCACGAAAACGGGTATGCACTTAACACACAATGTGGTAAGCTTCAGAATTCTAATTTCAATAATAGAAAATCATAACTTATTAAAGTTCGTATAACATGTAACCATCAGAAAAGAGGCCAGGAGCAGTGAAAAACATTCAGCCACACATTAGAGAGGAGGCCATTGTCAATCAAATTAGTTAGTGAAACTTTGAATGCACATAACTACGTTGACATGGAATTATGGGATAGAAAAGAACTTGGAAGCTATCAGGACTAACAACAAAACCAATGAATATATATAAAGATATAAGTTTCATGGAAGTGCAAAGGCAATGTCAACTATTTCACTCCAAGTTTGGAAAATTGAAGTTTCGGTCAAAAAAGTCTGGGATTAAAAAAAAAAAGACAGAAAAAAAAAAGGCAAGTTATTTCACAATTGAAAGTTGTATGAGAAAGGTGTGGCATCTAAACGTTGGGGTTCACAATCAAGTATTAGATGTTGCAGAACTTGCTTCAAAACCCTGACCAGACCTAGCCAAAGTTCCTAGGGTCTGCAACAGGTCTGATGATCCTCCTGGATTACTGCTTCCCTTGTTTAGGGAATTTAGCTCTTGCAAAATCAAAACTAAAGATGTGAAACATCTGCTTGACTGCTTCCCTGTCTTGCAGTTGAACAACTGGCTTTGATGGGAAGCTGGCCTTTCCAACCTATTTTGAAACGACTCAATCCTCCTGTGCCTGGTCTCTGTAACCTTCATTTCAACAATGCAAACATCAGCTAGTAGCTTTTCTAGCTCCATCCATAAATTATCCATAGCCTAGAGATCATGGTTGCTATCAGGTCAAAAAAACGAGATGGGTGACTAGGCATGAGCTCAAAGATTCTAGAAAACATCAGGAAGGTGCATTAGGAGATTGAGGCTTAGCTGCCTGTCACAGCAAAGGTACAAGCATCAACATTATAAGCATTAAGTGAAGTGCAACTTCTAAGAGGTGGAGCTTGTCTGGTTTCTCCCAGGGAAAGAAAGACTGAAGGTTGAAGGAGAAAAGCTGAAATCAATTCATTATGGTTCCTTCAAAATTCTGAAGAAGATTGAGCAGAATGCCTTCCTGCTTGACTTGCCAGCTTACCTAGAGATGGACTTGGTCATCCATGTTGTGAATGTGAATCTGTTCGAGCCTTCCATGTTGGATGAAGACCAAGGACAGGAAAGCTGAAACGAATTAGATTAAGTTAACCTATTGGTATCTAAGGCAAGTACTTAGAAAGGTGGTTACTTAATTAGGACTGTTACAATCTGAGTGCATGAGGAGCCTCCCACCGATATTCACTTACCTGGTCAATTTGGTTGACCAAGTTCTAATTTGGGTGCTTAGGTTAAGTTCACTACATTTGCATTGCACCATGAGTCCAGTCTTGATCAGACCAAGCCAAGATCTCACCAATAGATCCAATGTAATTGTGGATTTACATCGGATGTAAATTAACTATTAAAATTAAAGAGATCTAAATAAATTTTCTCAATTAAATATTAAGTCAAGCAGTCTTCCATTATTGTAGATGTGCGGGCCTTTCCAGATGTTGATTGTTCTCGACTGATCACAGTGGTTCAGTTGCATCAAAAAAGACGCAACTACTCTATAGCATAAGATGCTCCAGGATAAAGATGGGGTTGGACCCAATAACTATCAGGTGAGGGATCCAATGATGGCTTTACACCTGTTAGTGGGCGGTGGGTCTAACTTAACTAAGGAATAAGATCAATAATTGTCAAGTGAGGCTTTAAGACTTAGAAATCGAAGATCGCTGCAACATGCTTGGAAAAAAATTGGACAAGAGTTGTCCACTCATTGATTGACACATCCCAAATAACTGTTAAGTGAGGGAGTGTGCCAATCAATGGGACCGCAGTACCCACTAGAAATCCTAATCACGACGGAGTTTCCGTTTCTCCATCTGAAGAGTGTAGAAGATTCAAGAAAATAGTAAGAGACAATTTGTTTTTAAAATAAAATCCCTAAAACAAACTAAAACAATCAATTACAAAAATCTAATTAGAATCTTCTCCCTGCTAGGAATTGCCTGTCTCCAACCCTCTCATTTGACTAACCGGACCTAATTATAAGGACTGGCTCTAGAACTTGAAAGTTGTTTTGAGTTCTGAGAAGCTTAACTATGTCATGGACCAGGAAGCCCTAGTGTTACCAAACCGTCCAATCGCTAACCAATGGGAAATGCTAGATAAATGGACGGATGATGATAATAAGATCAGATGCCATAAATTGGAGTCAATTGCAACATCAACATTAGGTCATGAAGACTGCCAAAGCTATATTGACTCATCTACGAGAGTTGTATGGTGAGAAGAGCCGATCTACTCTCTTTAGCACAAAGATAAGAAAAGGGCAATCGATCCACCATCATTGTTTGACAATGATCAAGAACCTAAAGGAGCTTGAGAAGCTCAACATGACCATGCATAAGGAATTGCAGGCGGATTTGATCCAGCAATCCCTTACAAGTTCGTATGGATAGTTTATAGTAAACTACTATATGAACGAGATAGATTGCACCTTGACTGAGTTATTAGACATGTTGGTAATAACTAAGAGGACCTTGAAGAGTTCAAGGGCCATGGTTCTCGCTGAAGGGCGGAGGAGCTGTCCTCTATACTTGGAAACCCTAAAAGAAAATAAAAGGGACACACCTTCAAAAGGTATGTCAGATTTGCTCGTGATTAAAACTAACCTTATGATTTCTTCTACTTCTAGTTGGGTCATAGACTCTGATTTTAGTGTACACTTGTACACTTCTATGCAAGATCTCGACAGAAGTAGAAGGCTTAGGAAAGATGACATAACTCTTCGGATAGGTAATAGAGCAACAGTTGCTATTGTAGCCGTGATCACCTATCCTTTGCAATTACCATCTAGGTTTTGTTCTTAGGGACCATTACAATGTACCTCCTGCCAGCAAAAATTTAATTTCTGTTTCATAAAGTCTACTGTACCATTTATTTGAAAAATAAAATAGTCGGGTGTGACTTTATGATTAACGGTATCTGTAAATTTATCCGAGCAGATAGTGAATGTCATAGGATCTGAGAGATCCAAGGATTGATAAACCTCAAGTACGATGGTTCCTTAAGGTAGATCATATAGAAGAAGAAGAAAGGATTAACAGACTGGAGAAAGATGGGCTTTGGACTCAATGATTACTGAGTCATGTCCAATCTATGAATCTTGCCTTCAATAAAAAATGACCAAGCTAACCTTTGTGGGACATGGGGATAGGACCACTAAAATACTTGCACTAGTACACACTGAAGTATGCGGTCCATTTGATGTGCTAGCCAAAGAAAATTATGTCTACTTCATTACCTTTATCAATCACGGTACAAGTATATGTATGAGATACATAAATCTGAATCCTTTGAAAAGTTCAAAAAATCCAAATGTGAAGTAGAGTAGAAAATCGGAAAAACTCTAAAGGTATTTCGATCAGATCGAGGATGAATACCTAAATAGGAAATTTCTAGGTTATCTTAAGAAAAATGGCATAGTCTTATAATGGACTCCACCCGGAACTTCTCAACTAAACGAGGTTTCAGAATGAAAAAATCAGACCCTTTTGGATATGGTTCAATCCATGATGAGCATCACGAATCTTTTATTATTTAGGAGACATGTTTTGCTTACCACTAATTATATAGTGAATTAGGTTCCCTCTAAATCCGTTCTTACCATACCATATGAGATATAACATGGTAAGAAACCGAATCTTGGTTATCTCAAGATTTGGAGATGTCCGGCCCATGTCAAGAGATAGCAGGCAGCCAAGTTAGAGGCTAGGTTTATGAGAGCTCGTTTTATAAGATATTCAAAAGAGTTTTTGGGATACTACTTTTATCTCCTAGTGGATCACAATATGATTGTGAACCAAAACACTATCTTCTTGGAAAAATAGTTTATCCATAATGAAAACAATGGAAGATAAATAGGACTCAAAGAGAGTCTCTAATAAGCAATAACAAGTCATAGAACTTATAGAACCCATTAAGCTAGTAGATGATGTACCTTCTCCACCTCGTAGATCTAGTAGGATCTCTCGTTCTCCTAAAAGATACAAGATATGCTTACAGAGGATGCAAAAAAAATGTTCCTCATGGAAGATAGGAAACATCGAGATGATCCCAAAAACTATTACGAGGCGATGATAGTCATCGATTCCGAGAAATGGCTGATGGATGCAAAACTGCTTGCCTAAATAGATATCTTTGAAAGATATCCATATGAAGCAGCCTTTGGGTTTCACTTCCAATGATGGAGATCACAAGGTCTGCAAACTGCAAAGGTCCATTTATGGACTCATGCAAGCATCTCGGAGTTGGATCACTCGTTTTCATGATGCGATTAAAATATTTGATTTCATCAAGAATGAAAAAAAATCATGTATCTTTAAGTAGATCAGTGAGAGTGCTATGACATTTCTCGTATTGTACGAGAATGACATCCTTCTTATTGGGAATAATATTCCCATGCTAACCTCGATTAAGGTCTGATTGTCGAATGTATTCTCCAATAAGACCTACGAGAAGCATCCTGTATTCTATGAGAAATATCCTTAAGTACTTGAGGACTTAAGATATGATCTTGGTCTTTGAAGGAGTAGAATTTAGGATTCTAGGATATACATAGATTGATGATAGAATGTCTATATCAAAATGTGTATTCCTATGTAATGGTGGAGCGATATATTGGAAGAGTTCCAAACAATCGTTCATTGTAAAATCCATCATAGAGGTAGAGTTCATCGCCGCTTCTAAAGGTGCTTAGGTAGAATTTTGGTCTTGCGGAGCTTGGAGTGATGACTGAGATGTCGTATCACTCTACTATGATAAACATTGGTGCCATAGCCTCACTAAGAAAACAAGGTCTCACCAGAAATCTAAGCATATAAAGCGACGATTCCACCTGATTCACGAATACCTCGAGAAGAAATTCATTGAGATGCAAAGTAGATTCCACGGAAAACGTGATAGACCTACTGACTAAGCTATTGAGCCAGTAGAAGACTGAAGCTCATCTTGAGAAGATGAGGCTTAGTCTTATGACCAATTGACTTTAGTGCAAGTGGGAGATTACTAGATGTATGCCCTAAAAACCAAATTGGCTGACACATGTAATCTTTCTGGAGATATAATTTTGTAATTAAATAAATAAAATAAGATTAATTTATCATTCATGTTGACATGTATCCATTAATCATTCAAGAAATTAATAAGATGATGACACATTCTCAAGAGTTGAATTTAAGACATGTCATTGATGATTAATTTCTAAATGCTTCCAATCGATAGATCACGAGGACGGTGATCGATCCGATGAGATTGGTGCACTGATCGCTTTCCTCTAGATAGACGAGTTTCGAATCTATAGTGTGGGGAGACTGGAGCAAAAGTGTAGGTGATTGTTAGAGAACAATGGTATCGAGCATGACCAACACGAATAGTATAGATGTCTATCAACTTGTTAGTGACATACTTGATGCTGCAATGGTGTGAGTCGTCCTTTGACCTGCGATGCCTCGGGCACTCACAGTGGGATTGTTGTAGTTTGATTGCACAAATACTTGGTTACCTAGCCATTCGGAACCTTGCAGTGTATGTTGGCTATAATTGGTTCGTTGTAGGAGTAGAGTGCACCTTGATGGGATCTATCAACCTTGATAGATAAGTAGTCCCATGTTATTCATGAGACTGAGTCCAAAAATCCATAACCATGGTAGTATGAATAATGAATATGAGTTTCCATAAGGTTTTACATATGAACTCAAGTCGATTGAATATTATGTATGACAAGCGATGAGGTTTGATGAGTTACCCATAACCTCTATCTTGTGGGGACTCACGATAGAACGACTGGATCACACGGTAAGTACAGCTAGAGGTTTATTATTCAGTTCTGTTAGATTGTTACTACATACTGCTAGGTGTTACTAGTGGATTATGAGATCAATAAGAATTATTTTGATAATCGAATAATTCTTAATTGGTTGAATTGAAATAGTTTCAATCCATTGAAAAATGTTTCAATGATATTAATGATAAAGATCACAATATATCTCACTACCAGATAGAATTGAACCTATGAGATCACACAAATAAGGGATTTGGTCTAGGATTGATCAATTGGACTTAAGAAGTCCCAATTCAGTTTGAATTTGGTGAAATCCTATTAGATTTAGAAAACATGCTAGCACATGGTTAAACCCAATTCCTCTTTAGACTTGGACTCCCTATTAGATAGGATTTTGACAAAGTCAATTGCATGCATTTTTGGATAAGGATGAGACGTCATCCTTGACTTATCGGGCGCAGAACATATGGTAAGAAAGAGACCAATTGGGTGTGGACTCTTGGTAAGAAAGAGACCTTGAATCACCATGAGAGAAAGAAGAGGGGGCATGCGCCCCCTTCTGGATAAGATCCACGGGCGCACGCCCACTAAATAAGGTCCATATGGCATCCAGGGTTTCCAGGGCATGAGGGATTTTGAGGTGGCACGCCTCCTTTGGCGCTAGGTTTCTCTTGACATGTGCTAATCCCTTCTTGGCATGGAATCATGTGAGGGGCCACACCCCATCTTCTTATAGCATGAAATTAACGAAATTTCATATGCCAAATAAAAGGAGAGTCCTGCTTTAAGGATTTGATTGGTCAAACCCTTAAAGCCCTAGGACTCTTTCTTATGATCTATTTAAATCCCTAAAGATGAGATCTCAAATGGGGATTGGATTGAATCTCACGCCAAGAAATAAGGAGCGCCCCCTCTTGTAATCACGCCCATATTTCTCACGCCAATGTGATTAGCGTCCACTTCTCCACACCCTCCCTCCCTCCCTCCCTCCCTCTCTCTCTCTCTCTCTCTCTCTCTCACTCACGCCCAGGGTTGGGCATTCCTAGTTCTTGGGAGTCCTCGTTTCATGTCTTGGGTTGAGGGCTGATCAACATCTTGATGTAGATCTATGCCAATGGCAGAGGAGATCTAGATCTATGCAAGGGAAGAGAGAAGATGATCTAGGATCAAGTGTTGATCCAAAGATCAGGATCAAGATTTGATCCAGATGATCAAGATCAAGGGTTGATCGCTGATCAAAAGTGCATGCAAGATCCATCATGGTGATGAAGGATCAACATAAAGAGGACAGTCCCAAACCATGACAGATCAACATGAAGAGGATGGTCCCAGATCGAGCTTGAGTGGATAACTGTAGAGGCCGGACATGTGTGTGGCTCTATGAGGAACCTCAAGATTTACCACAATCATCAATCATAGTGAATAGCTACTCATACAAAGGTGAAGATTCGATCTTCATCGTTTCATTATTATTTTATGTTTTGTATTTTTACTTTTGATCTTAAAATCATGATCCTGACCTGAACGTATGAGATCCGATCTCATACATGCACGTGTCAAATCGGATCCCTTCCACTACGACAAACTTTTGATTGGGATCCGATGCGTGCAGCAGGAAAAGTTCCTTCTGAGAAAATTTAGATCTAAAATCCGATTTCTCTCTCTCTCTCTCTCTTCCTCTCTTTCTTCTCCCTCCCTCCAAGACGGCCATTGTGCCGTTTTGTACGCTAGAACCGGACCGATTTCCCGCCGGTATAGCTCGGCACAACCGGAACCATCCAATTCAAGATGGTTCAGCATTCCATGTTCAAAACTATAATTATGTAAATACAACCTTTTCAAGGAAGCAAAATCATAAATAACAAGATATGAAGAAACTAATCTTTAAGAGATGTGTATGTCATCCAGGGTGCTATTAGGCATGATTAACACCTAGAGTTCTTTAGTCTATAAGTTGGATTTAAAAAGTGAGATTAGAAAAGAAAAACTTTTGACTCTATTGGGGTGTGGGAAGACTTGCATAAAAGAAAATAGGATTTGAGAAAAGCTCCCCACAATGCATCAAAGCCCTAGTGCTACATCCATGTGCAGTGGCAAGTTAACCAACAACGAGATGTTATGCTAGTCCTCCCTTCCAGTGACCAGCCAAAGCTACTAATTTTGGGGCAAAGATGGTGAGGCCAACGCACACCCACCCGAACCATTTGCTTCTTAGAGACCCAAGGATATATTGTTGATAATGTTGGGTCCAATGGTAGAGGTGGTCAGGAAGGGGGTTTGGGGCATTGATCGGGTGGCTAGAGAGTTTAGTGGATAGATGGCTAGAATTGAAAGGAAGGAGGGGAATCGAGTGGGAAGGAGTGTGAAGGCATGACAATAGAAAAAAGGGTGAAGGAGAGGGAAGAGGGTATTATAGAAGGATGTCCCAAGATGTCCCGATCGAGATGCTAAGATAATGGTGAAATAGTCATGTCCCAACACATGAGATGGTACCCCATCCCAGTGTCCCGCGAGATGTCCGCTGGGACCTAAATTCTTGATGGCAGCGAAGTATATCATGGAGAGATCTCGAGTGGGGTGTTATGCTCCACTCTCATAGATATGGTGAGATCTTGAACAGAGTGGACCTAGATCAGGCCTGACTTCTTCAAGCTGCTGCAGCTTGGGCCTGAGCTGTAGACAGCCTGCAGCTCAAGTTATTTCTACAGCACCAAAAGCAGTCACCAATTAGGTGGGATGGACTGCATTGTAGCTCATTGGCAGGCAGGTCAAGTTGTAGGCTTCCAACCAGAGCCTAAATCTCAGGTTGCCACAATTTCACCATATATTTGCATGTCTTCATCCATGACCCCTTCTCCTACATAGATTTATCCCTATCAATGGATATATTAAATTAACTTTCTAAGATCTTTAACACTAATTAAACTAGTAAGCCTCTTGACTATTAGAAAACATTGGCAAGTCCATTCAATCATTATTTCATTTAAATCAAGCTATGAGATAAAGTATTCACATTAGTAATAATTATTTAAACATGAAGTTACTTTAAAAGAAAAAGTAACAAATATCTATGAAAACTATGTGACCCCCCCCCCCCCACACACACACACACATGCACGCGCACGCATGCATGCATGCACAGAGGTAAAACCAAGTCAATGGACACAAATATTGATTTAAGAAGAAAATTTGATCGATGCAAATATTGATTTAAGAACAAAATTTACAATAATTACCTCACCCATTGGTTTTAAGAATGAGCTGCAGTCATTTAGGGTGCAGTCCATCACCAGTATAGATGGCAGCCCATGCAAAGCAAAATCCTCTTTCTTATCTGCTAGACAAGCAATAAATTATTAGTGGACATAAATATCATGGTGTGACAAGATGGGTTCCAATTGTATGTATGAATGGAAATTTGATGCAGCATTGCAACGCACTAGTTTACAAAGTAAAATTTCACAACCATTTAGGCTTTTCCGAACAAAGTAAAATTTAAAAGGCCAAAATAAGGAACATTATAATATCTCAGTACTTTTGAAATAGTGTGCCATTTGTAAATATCAGATAATTACTCAGAATAGAATTATAATCATCTCTGCAATAAATGATGTCCCATATGTGTAACACAAAGGAAGAAATGGCAGACTGTATGAGTGATTGTGAAGAGTTAACATCATTACAGCTGCTTGAACTGCAATTAGAAGTATGCTGAGACTGATAACAAAACAGTAGCATATTGAACTAGAGAAGCAAGTATATTAGTGCTCTATCAGTCTATTTATTAATATTCGGTTACAAAGACCTCGCACCCTACAATGAAGGCTCTCCAGAACTTGTGTCATATTTCTGAGCTAAAGTCATATCATTTTTTTTCATCTCGTGATACAAATGAGGTGCATATCCAAGGTGACGCCGTTGATTTTTCTTAATGAAGTTAGGTATCATCTGAAAGAAAATGAGATCACCCCCCCACTTTTTTCTCCCCACAGCATCCCCCTACCTCTCTAGCTAAGCATATTAAAATATTGTTTTCATATCTATGTATTTAGGGGTACTGTCAATTCCTCGAGGTAAAACATGTTAAAAACTAAACTTGAAAAGAAGTCAATATAAAATTACTGCCAAGATTCATGATGTGAATGACATGTTACACCTATTAGATGGGTGCAGCCAAATTGGCTAATACTTGTAATATACTTCTAAGGGTAATTCTGTAATTTTAACTATAAATAAATAAAAAGATTATTTTCTATCACAGTGTGTATTTGAAGTGTCTGTGATACATCCTTTGAGTTAATAATAATGATAATTCATATTTTCAAGAGTTAAAAATTTAAGATATGAATTTTTATAATTAACTCATAAACGGCTCCTGACCATAGGATCGTCATAAGGATAGTGATCAATCCAGAAGATTGGTGTACGATCGCTTCCTTAGGGTAGATGAGTTTTAAGTCTACGGTGTGGAGACACCGGAGCGACAGTACAGGTACTCATTAGAGAACGAGAGCACTGAGCGTGACCACCTTGAGCAATCATAAGAGAGTCTACCTTCTCGTCGATGACTGGCTCAATGCTGCAGTGGTGTGTCTGGTTCTTTGATCTGAGGTACATCGGCAGTTCACATTGAGGGTGTTATAATTTGACTACACCAAAACTCGATCTCCTAGCCATTCGAAATCCTGAGGTGTATGTTGGCTATAGCATGTTCAGTGTAGAAATTGGATTGCACCAATAAAGAAATCTATCTACCTTGGTAGATGAGGAGTAGCCCTATGATGATCATAAGATTGAATCCATAAGCCCATGGTCATGGCAGTGTGAAGATGATAGAAAGAGTTTCTATTAGGTTTTCACATCGAACTTGAATCAAATGATTAATTCATATGACGGATATTGAGTTTAACGAGTTCACCTTAACCCTAATCCTGTCAAGGCTCAAAATAGAAGAAGCCAATCACACAGGTAGCTGTACCGAGAGGTTCGCTTTTAGTTCTGATGGCTTACCACCATATACTGCTAGGTGTCATTGGTGGATTTTGGGAGTAATTAAAATGATCTTGATGATCGATCATTCTAATTATATGAATCGAAAAAATTCTAGTCCATCGAAAGGTGTTTTGATAATGTCAATGATGGAGATCACGACATATCTCATTACCATACGGAACCGAATCTAACTGAATCACACAAACAAGGGTTTAGATCTGGATGTCATCAATTGGACTAATCCAGTTCAATTGGTTTGGATTAGATTCAAGAAAATCGTGCTAGCACACGATTAAGCCTAACTTTCTTCTTCTATAGTCTTTCTAGTTCGTCTCGGCTGAGCCAAATTGGTTTGGGCTCATCAGAGAACCCTGTATAGGTTTATCTTTAACTGACTAAAACTTATCCAAGTCAGAAAAAGGTTATCTTAATCCATCAGATGGAAATAAGACAACACCTGCTAAATCCTGTTGCCACCTAGTATTTCCTGACACTGTCCGGACATGAGATGTCCCAACGCAGGAAAGAAAGGGCAGGGGTGTGCACCCCCTTTGGACATCTCCTTGGGGCGTGCGCCCCCTTTGGACATCTCCTTGGGGCGCACACCCCCTTGGATTTCATGCACAAGAATGTGTGCATGCCCCTAGTTGGCGTGCGCACATGGGGAAAAGGAAAGAGTCCCATACAGATGGGACTCTAGAGTTGCTTGATAGCCTTAAACTGTTGGACGCCAATTTCACTAGGCTTATCCAGTGTTGGCGCCAACATTAGGAGACTTTGAGGGGTTTCTTATCTAATATGATCAGATGACATCATCCCACCAATCAGATTTAGATCTGATTGATCAAATGCCTCGCATTGGCCGGGATGATGTGGCACTGCATGGCGCAGCAGGGTCTATTTAAACCCTGTCTGTGCCTAGGGTTCTTTGGCTGCACCCATCCACCATGCCCCAAGACTGCTCCTCATCTCCTCCACGCCATCCTCTGATCCTCTCTCTTCCCTCTCCACGCCCAGGAGTTGGGCACAAATCTAGCAAAAATCCAAAGAAGATTGGCGCCCAGATCAGGAAAAAGGCAGCACTATTTCGAGAGACGACTGCTGCTTCTTCAGAAGAGTTTTGAAGAAGATTTAGATCAGATCTAGATCTGAACTTCGGAGTCTTGATTCAGAAGGAGAAGACCTCCAGATCCCACCTGAGTGGACTCCGATAGAGGCCAGGCACGTGCGTGGCTCGATCCAGAACCTCAGGAGCGTCAGGATCATCATCAAGGTAATTGGATTACCCTAATTAGGTAACAATGGTTGTTTCCTTATTTAGATTTAATTTTTTTTTTTAATATCAGATCACTATGATCAGATCTAAGAACTCTTAGATCTAATCAAATCGTTTAGGAATTTTTTAAAAAAATCCACTCCAGATCTGAGCAGATTTAGACAATCCTATGGCGGAAAATAGAGATTTTCCTTCAACTGGTATCAGAGATAGGTTAGCAGTTCTTCATATCTATTTTAGATCTGATTTTATTTTTATTTATGATCTGATATTAAAGAATTTTATATATCACATCAGATGTGATTAGATCTAAAATCAGAAAATTAAAAAATTAAATGATTTAGATCTATAGTGTATGAGATGCATGACTAGACTAGATATAGAATAGTTTTGTGTAGTCTAGTGTAATCATGTTTTTAATTTGATTAAATATGATTTTAGATATATTTTACTTCTATTTTTCTAATATTATAAATATTGTAATCAAATCTGAAAAATAGAAAAATATAATTTTTAATTTTCAATTTATCCATATGAGATATGAAAGATGCATGCTTATACTAGTTGTAGAATAGTTCTATGAACTGTCTAGAATAGTTTTATTTTGATGTGATCAATTTAAATTCTATTTTTCAGATATTATATGTGATAAATCAGATCTGAAAGCATGCATGTTTAATTAAGTTATAATACATGAGATGTATGCAAGGCATGTATAGGTTAAATCATTAATTATATATGTGATATATGATTTAGATCTAACTTATTTTGTAGTAGAAAATATATTTCTGATTAAGGCATTCCCCTTGGCCATCCGGTCATAAGAACAAAGTAGGGTTTAAAGGCCCTCTCCTCCCATTCAATAGGGTGTTCTTATGGCGTGTAGGGGTGTTGCGCGTTCGTCCTTAATCAAAAATCAGAACTTATTTTTCTACAAAATCCTAGATCCTGAAATCCTAGGATTTTAATACATGTTTTTGTTTATGAACCCAAATTTCATTAAGAATTAAGATTATGAAACCAATTAGGTCTAAAAATTATGAATTTTCAGATCTACGACACCTTCATAAAATTAGATTCATGCATGGATAGCTCAATTACGTCTAGCGGTTGATCAAACCAAATCAAAAATTGGTTAGGTGGGATCAAGAGTGCTTAGAATTGACCATCCCAATAGAATTAAGTCTGGATCAAGGTCGACTCACATTTACATGTGATTGACCAAGTCAAGACCTAATTTGGCTCCGCGGTTCGAACCTGAATTGTAGGCTAATCCGATTGGTTCTGATTCGACAATTTGGTGTCTAAGATAAGTCTGGCAGATACAACCAACTGGTTTTTAATTGGAAGCCACTCGACCTGAATGTGTTCATGTCAAGTTAATAGCATATCCCTTCCACTGGTCTCACTTACCTGGCCATTTATATCGACCCAGTTCTAATTAGAGGTGACTAACAATTCGAGCTAACCCATGCCACTAGGTTAGTTATAATTGTTATGACTAAGTCAAGTTTAAAGAGACCTGAATCAAATCTTCCTAAGAAAATATTAAGTCATAGATCCTCCACAATTGTAGATGTGCGGGCCCTTCTCGGGATTGATTGTTCTCGGCTGGTTACAGTGGTTCAGTTGCACCGAGAAGACGCAACCATGTCTATTAGGTATTGGATGCTACAGATTGGAGGATAGGTTGGACTCAATATTTCGGATACGGTGAGAAATCCAATCAAAAATTCAATTTATACAAATGATGGGTCTGACTTAACTAAGGAGTGGAGCAATATTCTGAGCACGGCTTCATGAATTAGAGACCAAATTTGGATGCACCATGATTAGAGTATCATTAAACAAGAGTTGTCCACTCATCGATTGACCCATCACCAATAACTGTTAGGTGAAGTGATGAGCCAGTCGGTAGGACCGCACCATCCACTAAAAATTAATTGATCGCGGAGATTTTTGCATCTCTACCAAGAAAGTATAAGGATCCAAGTAAATAGTGGGAGCCTAATTTGTTTAAAAATAAAACCCCTAAACAAATTGGTTAAGTCTAATTACAAAATCTAACTAAAAATTTTGACTCTCTACAGAAAAATGTCTGCATCCAACCCACTAGCCCGTATCCTAGACACCCATAGACTGACCAGACCCAACTACAAGGATTGGCTCCAAAACTTCAAAATTGTTTTGGGTTCTGAGAAGTTGACTTATGTATTGGAACAGGATCCTCCCACTTTACCGGTCCGTCCATCCGCTGAGCAGAGAGCGTCTCTGAAAAAATGGACGGATAAAGATAATAAAGCCAGGTATTACATGTTGGACTCGATGTCTGATGAGCTCCAGCGCCAACATGAAAATAGAAAGACTAGCCACCAAATGTTGGCTCACCTACAAGAGTTGTTTGGTGAACAGAGTCGCACAACCAAATATCAAGTTACTAGGAGACTTTTTAAGGCACAGATGCATGATGGGCAGTCGGTCCAAGATCATTGTCTGATGATGATCAAGGACTTAGAAGAGCTTGAGAAGCTGGATGTCAAGTTAGATCAGGATCTGCAGATTGATATAATTCTGCAGTCCTTCATTGATGCGTATGGATAATTCATCATGAACTACCATATGCATAAACTGCAAAATACCTTGACTGAGCTTATGAACATGCTGGTCACTGCTGAGCTTTCTATGAAAGATTCTAAAGGCTCAGTACTTGCTGTGGAGCGGACTTTTTTGAGAGAAAGTCTTCTGGAAAGAAGAAGACCGCGAAGAAGTAGAAGATAGAAAGTGAGAAGAAGAAGGCCGTTGATAAGAAAAAATATTTTCATTGCAACACTGACGACCACTGGAAGTGGAACTGCCCTCTATACCTGGTCAGCCTAAAGAACAAGAAGAAAGCAGGTCCTTCTGAAGGTATGCTCGTTATTGAATCTAATCTAACGATTTCTTCTGCATCCAGTTGGGTGCTTGACTTTGATTCAAGTGCTTACTTGTGCACTTCTATGCAGGGTCTTGAGGAAGGCAGAAGACTGAGGGATGGTGAGATGATCCTGTGCGTCGAGAACGGAGCAAGAGTTGCTGCTGTAGCTATAGAAACCTACCCTCTTCGACTACCATCATGATTAGATTTAGTACCTAGGGACTGTTTTTATGTGCCTGCAGCAAGCAGGAATTTGATTTCTATTTCATTTTTAGCACAGGAAGGCTATGTAATTAGTTTTCTTAAGAATCATTGTAATATTCTTTATGAAAGAAATAAAATTGCAAGTGATTTCCTTATTTATAGTCTCTACCAGTTACATATTGATATTTCTATTTTCAATATCGAGCAAAACGTGAATGCCATAGGATCAAAGCGACCTAGGGATAGTCTAAATGATAGATATCTTTGGCACCTTAGACTAGATCATATAGCGGAAGACAGGATTAACAAATTAGAAAAATTCAGACTATTGAGTCCGTTAACTTTCGAGTCATATCCGATTTGTAAATCATACCTTCATGGCAAAATGACCAAGCTCCCTTTTGTAACACATGGGAAAAGGGCCACAGACCTACTTGCCCTGGTACACACAGACGTGTACGGCCCATTTGATGTGCCGGTCAGAGGCAATTATATCTACTTCATCAACTTTACCGATGATTTGTCTCGGTACGGGAACGTGTATTTGATCGATATCTTGAGGAAGATATCTATATGAAATAGCCGCTTGGTTTCACATCCAATGATGGTGATCACAAGGTATACAAGCTGCAAAGGTCCATATATGGACTTAAGCATCTCGGAGCTGGAATGCTCGTTTCAATGATGTAATCAAATCGTTTGATTTCATCAAAAACGAGGAACACTATATTTTCAAAAAGATCAGTAGGAGCGTTGTTGTCTTTCTCGTAATGTACGTGGATGACATCCTCCTAATTGGGAATAATATTCCCATGCTAACCACGGTCAAAATGTGGTTGTCTAAAGAGTTCTCTATGAAAAACCTAGGAAAAGCATCCTTTATTCTAGAAATTAAGGTCTATAGAGATAAACCGAATAGGATGTTAGGACTTTCACAGATGTACATAGAGGATGTGCTAAAGAGATTTAGCATGGAAAACTCAAAAGGAGATTTAGTACCCTTTAAACATGGTATTCATCTCTCCAAGAAGATGTATCCTAGCACACCTGAGGAGATTGAACATATGAGCAAAATTTCTTATGCTTCGGCAATAAGGAGCCTCATGTATGCCTAGCTATGTACACGACCTAATATTGCCCATGCTATGAATGTCGCGAGCAAGTATCAGTCGAATCCAGATGAAGAACACTGAACTTCTATGAAATGTATCCTTAAGTACTTGAGAAGGACTAAGGATATGTTTCTAGTCTTTGGTAATGGAGAACTCCAAGTCCCAAGGTATACAGACTCAGACTTTATGTTCGACATAGATGATCTGAAGTCGACATCTGAAAGTCTATTTGTATACAATGGTGGTGTTGTTAGCTGAAAAAATTTCAAGCAGACGGTGATAGCAGATTCCATCATGAAAATAGAGTACATCGCTGCATCGGAAGCTGCGAAGAAAGCGTTCTGATACAAGAAGTTTGCCGTAGAGCTTAAAGTGATGCCATCGAATGTTGTCCCTCTGTACTGCGACAATAATGGCGCCATAGCCCTAGCTAAGGAGCCGAGGTCTCACTAAAAATCCAAGTACATCGAGCGGCAATTCCATCTGATCCACGATTACCTCAAGAAGGGATACATCGAGGTCAAGAGAGTCGACACCACAGACAATGCGGCTAATCCACTGACAAAACCGTTGGGACAACAAAAGATCGAAGCCCACATTGAGAAGATGGAACTTAGATTTGTAGCCAATTGACTTTAGGTCAAGTGGAAGTTTGTTAGATATGTGCTCTAAAAGCCAGATTGGCTAACACTTGTAATATACTTCTAAAGATAATTTTATAATTTTAACTATAAATAAATAAAAAAAAATTTCTATCATAGTGTGTATTTGAAATGTCTGTGATACATCTTAAGTTAATGATAATGATAATTCATATTTTCAAGAGTTGAAAATTTAAGACATGAATTTTCATAATTAACTCATAAACTGCTCCTGACCATAGGATCGTCACAAGGATGATGATCAATCCGGAAGGTTGGTGTACGATCGCTTCCTTAGAATAATTGAGTCTTAAGTCTATGGTATGGAGACACCGAAGCGAGAGTACAGATACTCATTAGAGAACGAGGGTACTGAGCATGACCACCTCGAGCAGTCATAAGGGAGTCTACCTTCTCATCGATGACTGGCTTGATGCTGCAGTGGTGTGTCTGATTCTTTGACCTGAGGTGCATCAACAGTTCACCTTGAGGGTGTTATAGTTTGACTACACCAAAACTCGGTCTCCTAGCCATTCGGAATCCTAAGGTATATGTGGGTTATAGCATGTTCATTATAGGAATTGAACTGCACCAATAAAGGGATCTATCTATCTTGATAGATGAGTAGCCCTATAATGATCATGAGATTGAGTCCATAAATCCATGGCCATGGCAGTGTGAAGATAATAAAAAGAGTTTCTATTAGGTTTCCACATCGGACTCGAATTGAATGATTAATTCATATGACGGATATTAAGTTTGACGAGTTCACCATAACCCTAATCCTGTTGGGGCTCAAGATAGAATAACCCAATCACATAGGTAGCTGCACCGAGAGATTCGCTTTCAGTTCTGATGGCTTACCACCATATACTACTAGGTGTCACTGATGAATTTTAGGAGCAATTAGAATGATTTTGATGATCGATTATTCTAATTGTATGAATTAGCCATCGAAAGGTGTTTCGATAATGTCGATGATGGAGATCATGACATATCTCATTACCATATGGATTTGAACCTAATTGAATCACACAAACAAGGGCTTGGATCTAGATGTCATCAATTGGGCTAACCCAATTCAATTGATTTGGATTAGATCCAATTAGGTTCAAGAAAATCGTGCCAGCACACAATTAAGTCTAACTTTCTACTTCTGTAGTCTTTCTGGTTCATCTCGACTGAGCCAAATTGGTTTGGGCTCACCATATGGGTCTGTCTTTAACTGATTGGGACTTATCCAGGTCAGAAAAGGATTGTCTTAATCCATCTGACACTGTTCGGACATGAAATGTCCTAATGCAGGAAAGAAAGGACAGAGGGGCGTGCGCCCCCTTTGGACATCTCCTTGGGGCGTATGCCCTCTTGGATTTCATACACAAGAATGTGCACACGCCCCTAGTTGGCGTGCGCACATGGGGAAAAGGGGGGAAAAGGGAAGAGTCCTATACAGATAGGACTCCAAAGTTGCTTGATAGCCTTAAATTGTTGGGCGCCAATTTCACTAGGCTTATCCAATGTTGGCGCCAACATTAGGAGACTTTGAGGGATCTCTTATCTAATATGATCAGATGACATCATCCCACCAATCAGATTTAGATCTAATTGATCAAAGACCTCTCATTGGTCGGGATGATGTAGCACTGCATGGCGCAGCAGGATCTATTTAAACCCTATCTGTGCCTAGGGTTCTTTGGCTGCGCCCATCCACCATGCCCTAAGGCTGCTCCTCATCTCCTCTACGCCATCCTCTGATCCTCTCTCTTCCCTCTCCACGCCCAAGGAGTTGGGCGCAAATCCAACAAAAATCCAAGGAAGATTGGCGCCCAAATCAGGAAGAAGACAGCACTATTTCGAGAGACGATTGCTGCTTCTTCAAAAGAGTTTTGAAGAAGATTTAGATCAGATCTAGATCTGATCTTCGGAGTCCTGATTCAGAAGGAGAAGACCTCTAGATCCTGCCCAAGTGGACTCCGGTAGAGACCAAGCATGTGCGTGGCTCGATCTAGAACCTCAGGAGCGTCAAGATCATCGTCAGGGTAATCGGATTACCCTAATCAAGTAACAATGGTTATTTTCTTATTTAGATTTAATTTTTGTTTTTAATATCAGATCACCATGATCAAATCTGAGAACTCTTAGATCTGATCGGATCATTTAGAAATTTTTTAGAAAAATCCATCCCAGATCTGATCAGATCTGGACGATCCTGTGGCGGAAAATAGAGATTTTCCTTCAACACCTACATAAGAATAGCACCAAATAGTACCTTCAATTTGCATGGGATCCACATTTTTAGCTTGAGTCTTTGGCATATTCATAAAGCTTTTGAGTGCTCGATACACTTCACGCATGACCAGTTCCATACGCTGGCAGAATCCGCACCAGGAAGCACTGAATAGCACCAAAACATCCAATTTCCAAGCAAATAAGAAATTCTCAGTGTTGGAGAATGAGACTACCTTTCCTGTTTCACAAGACTCAAAACCTACGACCCGTTCACAGAATGTATTGGCTGTCACTCGAGGTATAGAATCAGCCTCATGGAAATCCAGGTTCACAAATGGTGGCCTTGGAGTCTCCCTTGAACTGTGAGTAGACAATGCCGAATGCTGATATGGAGTAAGACTTTGACTAAGAAATTTGTCCACAAAATTAAGTAGAGAGTTATAGCTAATCTCTGTTTCCTCAGAAAATACATAATGCTGCTGCCGAACCGGATCAAGTATTATCAAGGATGGAATTTTAGACCCTCCTGTCAAGGCTCGTAGTAGCCGATAACCACCATCAGAAAAGAAAAACGAGCTGAAAAAGGGTTGGCGCTGATCATGCAGCTTATCTGCATTGCTTATGATCATGGGTTTCTTATTCTCAGCTACTTCATTCCCTGAAACATCCAGACTATAAATATTTGTCAACTTCGGTAGAACTTCACTAGAATATGCTTCATTTGAGCGACAATCAGTATGCTCAACTTGCTCTTTTTTTATGTATTCCATAGCATATGGTGACTTCTGCTCCAAATGGAAAGAATTTTCAGCATGACTTGTGAATGATCCCAGTTCCTCTTGGTTACAACATTTCTGGTCACAACTTTTAAAAACACCAATATCAACTTTAACCTCTTTGTCTAACTTAGTGGAAAATTTGTCCGTTTCAAGTTCATAAGTGGCTGCTTCCTGAGTTTGCTGAATATCAGTTTCCATATCTATAGCGTCAGGTTGCTTCCCTTCATCCAGTGCAGTAATATTAGTAGCATCCAAATGATCAGCATCATTCATGCTGACATATGGCTCAGCAGATTCTTTTGGTAACTCTGAAGTTGAATCCTTTGGACTTGTCACATCACTCTTAATCATGTTTGTAGATTGATCGTTTTCATTTGATGGCAATGGATCTACTACTTGCACTTCAAAATCATTAGACAAAAGCTGAAAGCCAACTTCCTTTGCTAGTATACTTATTTTGCTTTCTTTAGTCTTCGATGCATGTTCCTTCTGGTGAAGTAGATGTGTTAAAATATCATACACAGAATTACCTTGATTTTCAGAAGCAGTGTTTTTCAATGAAATACCTTCACCTTCATTTACTATCATAATAGCCATGTTATCCTTGATTTTTACTATCTTAGATACCAGATTATCTTTACGAGGGTGATGGCCCAAGGTGTTTGAGATACTTCTGCTCCACATTCCAAAAGAAGCTTGTCCAAAGGAACTCTTGGAAATACTGCCATCCAGTCCTGAAACTCTCTGGTAGGAAATCTGGTTGTACCATGCAAACTTTCTAAGAACCTCAAGAGATAATTTGCTCTCTCCTCTAACTTTTGATGATTCTGAAGATCTATCAACAAAAAGAATGATTGAAGGCCTGTCTGATGGAATTGCAGGCTCAAGATTGTGTCCATCAGCATCAAGCTAAAAGGAAAAAAGTATGTGATGTTGCAATATACATTATTTTAAATAATTTTACAGAATATAAGAAAAAGTAACATTGCATGATGAAAACTAGGGAACCACCTTTAGTAAAATGGAGTCACAAAGAAGCTTGAGTGTGCATCAAATCCATAAACAGAACAAGTCAAAAAGATACAATGAATCGCATGACATATACTTCTCTTAAGTGTAATTAGACGTATTGCATATCTGCGTAAATAATTTAATTAACATGCAAGTAATTGAATAAATAGTTCATTGGTGGAATGAATTATAAAATGGGTTGCAAAAGTGTGATCATACAATTACGAAAGGCAGACCCTGTTTCAAGAGGAAAATGAATAAGGGAACCATCAAAATGAAATAAAATCTGGGAGTGAGAACGAACTAAAGGCACTCCCTGAAGGGTACATCTGTAATTTTGTCAACATAGGAACCAGAGGAAAGCAGTTATAAGTTCCCATATTTCTCATTGCCAAGGGGTGTAAGTCCAATCGAGGGAAAGATAGAAGAAAAAGAAAGTGATTAGAAGTCCTAGAACTCTATAAAGAGTCAAATTTTCTAGTCAAAAAGAAAGAGATTTATGTATGTTTAGTTATTTTATTATTAATAAATTTCCTATTTGTGTCATGTGTATTCTTCATGTTTTTACTCTAAAAGTCAGAGTTGTTGGCTGCAGTTCATGCACTCACTTTTTTTTGCTTGTTCTTCGACTACTTCAATACTTGGCATGGTCCTTGAAATCCTCATCTTCTACATGTTAGTCCATATTCAAATCCTGTAGCTTCAGCAATCATAGTGACCAATAATGACACTCTTCTACTCAAGGAAACTGCAATACTATTTTGTTGACCAGATTTATGCTTCAATACATAATTATATCCATGGAATGCCGAACCTCCCCGAACCATACCGGCAGCCTATCTATATGGTTTGGATGCTCAAATAAGGAACGCCGGTGAAAACGAAGTGAGGGAGAAGGAAAGAGAGGAAGAAAGAGAGAGGGAGAGCGAAGGAGAGGGAAAGCCCTATGGTGGCCCGCCAAAGCCTTTGAGGCCCCGCCTTCCTCCGCGAGAGAACAAAGAGAGAGATAGAAAGAGTGGGGGGGGGCGGAGGGAGAGGAGCCAATAGAAGGGAAGATGGCGGAGAGGCCACTGGAGAGCCACCGAGGCCCTGGTTCACAATTCTTTTTTCAATTTTTCGATGTCACAATGAAGATGGCAATATGCCGTGAGGTCGACTATCGCCATCCAAGGGCCTCAATAGCACTTTAGTGGCCTCCCCGCCACTTTACCCTCTATTCGCTCCCCCCTCCCCCTCTCTCTCTATCTCTCTCTATTCTTCTCTCGCAGAGGAGGGTGGAGCCCTGGAGGCCTCCACGGCCCTCCGGTGGCCACCACCAGCATTTTCACTGGCCTCCCTTTCCTTCTCTTCCTCTCCCTCTCTCCCCCTCTCTCTCTTTTCCTCTCTGATTCTCTCTCTCCTCTGCTTTCTTTTTGAGTCAGTCCGAGCCCGATATAGTACGTGAGTGCACCAATTCATACCGTTGGTCAGCCAACATGGAGTCCGATTCTGAGTCAATGAACCTTGATTATATCATTGTAGAAACTCTTACCGTCTAGCATGCATGCGACTAATGGCTTGTTAGCTAACAATACACTTCAATGCTTGATAATCTATGTAGAGCACAAATTCTTGTTGTATTGAATGACTCAAATATCTCAAAGTCTAAAGACAGCATAAAACTCTAACTCGTATATTGACCACTTTTTACGATCATCACTTGACTTGTCACTATAAAAGGCCATTGGTCATCCTTGTGATAGGACAGCTCCAATTCCAACATAACTTGAATCACACTCTACTTCAAATAGCTTTTCAAATTTGGAAATGTTAAAACAGGAGAAATAGAAAGCTTCTTTTTGATCAATGCAAAACTTTTCTCTGCCTCCTCATTCCATTGAAATTTCCTTTCTTTAATAACTCTATGACGAAACATAATAGCACTGAAATTCCTAAGAAATCTGCAATAAAATGCATCAAGTCCATGGAAGCTCCTTACTTCACTAATAGTCTTTGGTGTAGGCCACTCCCTAAAAGCTTTCACCTTTTACTGATGAACATGGATGTGCTGAGAACTCACCACACAGACCAAAAACACAGTACTTCCAATCATAAAACTGCACTTTTTAAATTAATATAAAATTTTTCTTTCCTAACCACAGTTAGCACCTCTCTAAGATGGGAAACATGCTCTTCCTCACTTTGTCCATAAACCAATGTATCATCAAAGTACACCATCATGATTCATGAACTTTCTGATAAAAGGTCTAAGCACTTGACTCATTATTCTCATAAACATGATCGGTACGTTTAATAGTCCAGAGGCATTAATAACCATTCATATAGCCCATCCTTGGTTCTAAAAGCTGACTCCCCTCATCTGATCCTAATTTGATGATAGCCACTTCTCAAACCTATTTTTGAATATAATCAAGCTCCCTCTAACATGCCCAGAATATCCCTCCAACCAAGTATAGGAAGTCTGTACTCCACAGTGGTTTTATTAATAGCCCTGCTACCAACACATGTATGCCAACCATCATCTTTCTTGGGCATCAATGATGCTGGAACTGCACATTGGCACATACTCTCTCTAATCATGCCCTTTTGAACCAACTCATTCTTACAATCTCCTTTGGGCTCACCCTATAATGCTGCAAAGTTGGTATTTGGTAAACTACACCAGATATGAGGTTGATACAATGTTGGATGTCGCTCACAGGAGGTAATCAATCAGAAATATCATCAGGCATTATCTCCTTAAATTCCACTATCAAAGATCTAGTTTTTCAGGTATCCTAGTAGGCACAAAAACCTGACCCTTTACCACCAAGGCATAAATTTGACCTGTTTCCTTTCACTCCCCTAAAATGTTGTTCATAGATAGGAATGACTACTCCTCTACTTGAGAAGTTTGGTTCCACGGTTCACTCCCACTGCAACAAGGATTAGTGGATTCCTTCTTTCAATCCTTGTAAAATACATGGCTATCATCCTTCCCCTGTAACTGGAATTTCTATCATCATGCCACAGCCCACAGGTGACCAAGCAAAATATGACATGAATCCATATCTACAACATCACAAACCACCTCATCCTTATAAACTTTTCCTATAGAGGAAAGAGATTTGGGATCGTTCAACTACCTTTGTTTTGCCAACCTTGTTGATCTAACCAATCTTCTAGACTGAAGGGCGCCTTTCTGTGTCTTCAACTATAACTTGTCTACCAAGAAACAAGATACAATATTCTTGATACTGCTGCCATCAATAAGCATATCACTAGGTTTGTTGTTGACAGTGCACCAAGTACAAAATATATTATGCAGTTGTAGATCCTCCTATCTAGGTGTTAGCAAGATTCTTACCACTACATTCGCTTATGGTACATCATCACCATCATCCCAACAGGCATATTCTGCATCATTATCATCCAATGATGGAGCAGCTTCTTCAACGTGCTCATCTTCCTAATCAAGATGGGTTTATAGATTAATGTCTTTTATCTAAGGACACTATTAGATTGATGCCCAAGTTGATTGCACTAATAACACTCTGTTGGCTGAGGAGAAGCACAAGGATTTTGAGAGGTATCTTTATTATTTGCTACTCACCTTTACATTTAGGCTTGTCTATTTCCTGACTCTCAAGTTATAGGTGGGATGGAGTAATCTTGCACAACAATCTTCTCTTGATTTTCCTTCTTCTTCTTTTTTTTTCTTTTTTTTTCTTGAACTTATTTGGTATTTCCCCAATCCAAAAATGAAATGGCACTCCTTCTACCTTCTAATAAATTCGGATTGTGAGACATTAAGATTCAATCTGAGTTACGAAAAAAAATTATATTATAGTATCTGAATATCCGGCCCTGCACAAATATGATTCAGACACATATATGATATATGATATATGTCATATATGTGTGGACATATGCATGCATATCAGGAATGAAAAAAATGCGGATATGGTTGAATGGTAAAATTTCTCTTTGCCAAGGACAAGATGCGGGTTCGATCCCCGCTATCCGCCCACGATGAAGTAATGTACTATGATAAAAGATAAAAAAATTCAGTATGGTTGACTACTATACTAACTACTTTTGTGCACACCTCATGATGCTTCTGGTATAGTAGCATTGCTAATTAATTGATTCCATGGTCACTCCAACTTGCTGGGAATTGCAGCAATTCCCAGCAAGTTGAGGCACCATCCTTCAATTTGTAGGCAACAAGAATAACTTTCTTCGACCTAGAAATCTCTATATAATTAAAGAACTTTTCAACTTTAGAAACACAATCAAGAAAGTCTTTAACATTTAATTGACCATTGAAAACCAGAAGGTCGATCTTTATGCAATAATCATGATCATGATGTTGCCCATGTCTAGCATCTTCTTGAAGGATATTTTTGTATCTATTGTTCTTATTGTTATATGCACTTGTGAGCACTTTTAGATCCACAAAGGCAATTGCCTGGATGTTCCCCTAACCCAAATCAAGAATAGACCCACGCAAGGTCTGCGAAGCCAAAATCGGGACCCACGCCAGCCGGTCAACTAGCGGTATGAGTTGGTATGGATCCATACCGTACTGGACCAGACCAGCACGAACCGACATAGAAGAAAAGAAGGGAACCGAGGAGTGGGAAAAGAGAGAAAGAGGAAAAAGGGAGGGAAGGGGAGAGAGAAGGGGGGAGGGAGGGAGAGGGTGGATGGAGGAGACGCCAATGGTGGCCACAGGCGGGCCACGAGCATACTTGGAGGGCCACCAAGGCCTCCGCCTCCTTCGCCACATCTCGGTCAAGAGAGAGAGATAGAGAGGGAGGAGAAGAAAAGGAGGAGAAGCCAACAGAGAGGCTGCCAAACGGCGCAATGGCGACCTGCAGCACCATGAGCATGAAAAGGGGTGATCACACCTATTTTATGGAATTTTTTTTAAAATCCCGACCGTAGTAAAGCCAGCAATGGATTTACCCACTTTACTTAAGTGAAACCGGCTCATTGCAGGGTTCACCATTCATTATCATTTTTTAAAAAATGATATGAAAAATAGAGGTGGTCTCCCCCATTCCACGGCCGTAGCTTCGCCGTATTTTAACCGCCTAGCGGCCACGACAGCCACCCAGCACCTTCCGACGGCCTCTCCACTAGCTACACCTCCCTCCAATACCATCGCTCCCCCTCTCTCTATCTCTCTCAATTAAACATCCTATCGAACGATACCAAGCTGCGAAGGCCTCACGGCCCTCTAGCAGCCTCAGCGGGCCACTGGCAGCCTCCAGCAGTGTCGTCCTCTCTTTCCCTTCCTCCTCTCTCATTCCTCTCTTTCCCTCTCCCTCATCCCGTGTTCCGATTTGCTCGGTCGAACCATCCCGATTTACCATCAGTACGGCTCGGAATGCCCTAAAGCATCCGATTCGATGAATGCTGGACCTAAGGAAACCATAACATAAGCAACGTTTGCATCTTGTCGTAAGGCTCTTTTTGAGTTTTGGGTCATAGGGCTGGCAATGCAAACAAGAGTACAAGGGTCCTAATACTACCCAAGTGCGAGGAACCCTATAGGATCAACTTATTCATCACTAGAGTCTTCTATATCACTTTGGTGACTAAACACAAGAACCAAGTCATGTACCATCCCACCACATTCACCATTTTTAGCTGCAAATTGTATACTATCCTAAAGCCGAGGCTAATTCAATTTATCCATCAAGTCTTGGATTCAAGGTCTCGATACCCAGTATCATACCAGTACATTACCAGTTTCGATATTGTATGGGTCGGTATCATATGCACCCCATACCAAGAAATCTCTCAAGCCATTTCTCACTTTTTTTATCTTGGTGCACCTTAGCACAGGTCAATATGCACCCTGACGGTATGGTATGGGTCAATACGGGACCTCTATCAACCCAAATACAATTTTTGTATTGATTCCAACCGGTATGGTATCATACACCCCATATTGGGTGGTTCGGAATGATGCAGTTCATACTTGGATTTATTTTAGAAGTGCTTTAATTGATGCTTGGAACACATCCAACATTACGTATTCATTAGCCAAAATGCTGCTCAAGTTTCTCGTCGAAGTGTTGCCATTGTTGTGGGCTATGAGGCCAAGGAATACCATTTTCTTGGACTATTAGTTTGCTTAAACCATTGTTTGCAAGTCCTAATTGATCTAGACATACTTTGATCCCATCTCAAATTCTTCGACAACCCATCCTGCATGAATGGCCTATGGAATATTGACTACCCAAGATTTGTCGAACCAGAACTAGACCCCATGCCGATGTCCAATGGTACAGTTTGGTACACCTCCATACTGGACCAATCAGGCCTAAACCGACATAGCAAAGAAAGTGGAGGAGAGGGAGAGGTAGGCCGACAACGAAGGTGGCCGCTAGAGGAACATGAATGACCTTGGTGTGTAGGAGAGGGTGAATTGGAGAGAGGAAAAGCAAAAGCGAAAGCGTGTGCGCGAGAGAGAGAGAGAGAGAGACGATTGTGATCGGCAATGGCCACCAAAGGGCCAAGGAGACACTTGGAGAGCCCTCCCCATCCGTCCGATGGAAATAGAGGCGAATGGTCCCTATTTCAATCATGAAATGGCAATCAATTTATTTTCTTCACCGCTTCACAATGAAGCTGGCAACGACGAATCCGGCTTTACAATGAAGCTAGAAAAAAATAAGTCATTCGTGATTTCATGATTGGAATAAGGGCGGTTCGCCCTTGTTTCAACTGAACGGGGGAGGAGGGCCCTCCAATGGCCTCCCGACCCTTCGACAACCACCAATGGCCACAGCCAGCTCTCCCTCTAATTCCCTCCCTCCCTCTCTCTCCCTCTATCTTCATCCTCTCCCATACACCATGGTCATCCGTGGCCCTTTAGCAACCATGGCAACTCTCCGCCTCTGACAGCCTCCCTGGCCTTTCCTTCTCCTTCCCTCTCCCTCTCTCTCTCTTTTCCTCCCTTTCCTTCGATGTTCCCAATTCTAAGCCAGAACTGTACCAATAAGCTGCCAGTATGGTTCGATATGCCAACTATCTAATTCCGCACACCGACCATCTAGTTTGAATCAATTCAGTGAACCATGATGACTATTGATGAACCTGTAAAAGTTAATGCTACCATATAAAGCATAAACTATGTTATTTTAATGGCCTAGTATGCTTCATAGATGCTTTACATATATGAATTGTATTTGTGTACATGTCTGCATGCATGTATATAGGTACATATAGATAAATATATACATACGTGCATACATATATATAGACATACATATATATGTATACTAATGAGGACATCATCCAGCAGCACACTTATTGATGCATCATATTTTTTATTTTTATTTTATATTATCTGGGTGTATGTGGGTGTATGGAATTGGGTGCATTTTCTTTTATTTTCCAACTCATGCACGTATTTTAAAGCATGAGGTGAACTAGGTTGTTAGAGAGTTTGTTATTTTGTTACAGGTTCGTTAGAGAGTTTGTTGATTTTGTTACTGGTTTGTTAAGCCCATTATAAATGGGTTGTTCTGTAATCAGAACAGGGGAATGGAATAGACTTGAGATCTTTGCTTCTTCCTCTCGGTTTCTCCCTCTTCTTCCCTCTCCCTTCTTCCTCTCCCCTGCTTCTTCTTCCTCTTTCACTACTTCATCTCCTTCTCTGATAAACTTCTCTTCCCCAAGCTACAGTGACACCTTCCCCTATCTCTAACTTCCCAAACACCCACCTCCATCTAAGCTTCATATTCAACCGCTCGCAACCATCACCTCCTGCTACTATGAGCACCACCTCTGCAACACCATCACCGCCATTTGCCACCACCATCGCGCCACGCCATCTCTTTCCTTCCTCTTCTGTGACACTGACGCGCCTCTTATCGGACACCCGCATCTACATCGTTTCCCACCACCGCTCCGACCACCGCACCACCCATTTCCCAACCAAGCCACCCACTGTCATCACCACCGAGTCGCACCGCCACCTCCTTTCAAATCCTCCCTCTACGACGCCTCACCTCCCATTTCCTAGCCGAGCCTCCACCCACCTTCGCGAGCACTACCGCCATCCTCCATCGCATCCACCGCCATCCCAAACCCCACGTCCGAGTGGGTTTGTCCAAACCCACTCCCCCGACCGCCCAAACCCCCCCTTCTATTTCGACCGTCTCGGTCGACCCCTGCTGACCCTGCAGGGACAGCACCTGTCACCATATTCTCTGCCATCGCCACCCTTCACCGGCGAACCCCCACCACCGTTGACCTCCACCGCCCGGCC
Organism: Cocos nucifera; assembly: GCA_006176705.1. Lineage (NCBI taxonomy): Eukaryota > Viridiplantae > Streptophyta > Magnoliopsida > Arecales > Arecaceae > Cocos > Cocos nucifera. Next base: position 201,550 of record QRFJ01000675.1, on the reverse strand, counting down.
TGATTTGATAGATCTTCTCCCTTCGAAGTTCTCGCCTCCCATCACTACCGGCACCACTGTTCCTTCGGCGAACCCATTTTCCCCTCCAGCCGACCAGCTTCGACGATCGTCCCCAAAACTTCCGGAGTCCCGCATCCAAACGCCAAGCCCCTATTTCCCGAACCCATCCCCTGCTTGCACGATCGTGAAGGCAGCATGGGTTTCAGAACAAACCCGGCCACTCCAATGCCGACTTTCATGTTTTGTCTATTTGGGGATTTTTTTTTTTTTTTGATTTTCATTATGTTTCAAGATGTTCTTTGTATTGACTTGTCTTGCATCTAGGTAATTTCAGATCCGAAGACCAGTCTTTCTTGCTGCAAACCTGTAGCTAGTCTTCTCAATCTTTCCGATTCGATCTCACTTGCCCAGGAGTCGAGACATCCCATGCGACGTGAAAACTCTTCATGGCTTAGTTTAGGATTTTTAAATCGATGTTGTTTACATTTCTTGTTATGCTAATTACCTATTTTTTATTCTCTTAGATTCGGTTTAATTGAGTTGATAGCCCTAGCCAATCAGTCGTTTCTTAACGACCAACAATCCTATTTCTAACTTCTTGTCTGTGCGTGCCGACTGAGTTGCTTCATAGATCTGACTTTAATCACGATTGGTCCCTTTAGTTATTTTTTTTGCTTGCTTTAATTTTCTGCTAATTTTATACTTTAATTAATTTTGTTCACTGATCTCATAGGTGGTTAGCTAGATCTAGGTTAGTTAGCCTAGTCCTGCATCATATACAGTATGTATTGCTTGATGTATCCTAATCATATTGCAT
>QRFJ01000675.1:185733-195733 GCA_006176705.1 Cocos nucifera | reverse complement strand
CGAAAAAAATGCCTCCTAGAAAAGCTTCAACCCGACGATCAACGGCCTCTGCAGCGAGATGCCGTCCAGATCTGTCCACTCCCGCTTCAGCTCCGGTAACTCAAGCTCCACATGTAGCCATGGTGGATGCGGAGCAGTTCAACCTGCTAGCCCAGCAGGTTCGCGATCTCACGGAGGCGGTGCAAGCCATGCAGCAGCAGACTCCGATGCCAATTCGGTCGGAGCAAACTTCTCCGGAGCCCCATGATCCGGTCTGAGGACGGCCGACTTGGGCTAGCCGACCGGTGACCTTCGAAAAGGGAAAGCAGACAGCCGAGAGTCCCTACTCTGATCATGACTCTACCCCTGAGGGAACTTTGCCCCCGTTCAGCCAAAAGACCTTAGAAATCCACGATCGAGAGGATCTGGATCGAAAACTACAAGAGATGAACCGACGGATCGAGAAACTCCGCCATGCTCCCCCTCTCATGATAGTGATATCTGTACCAATCCTCCTTTCTCTCAACGCATCATGCAGGTACCGATCCCGCCGAACTTCAAGCTCTCTAAGTTCGAGAGCTACAACGAGACCTTTGATCCGGTTGATCACCTGAAGGCCTTTCGGACGATGATGCTCTCCATGGCGCACCAAACGCCATTCTCTACCGAGCCTTCCCGTCCACCCTGAAGGAAGCCGCCAGAAACTAGTGCTCGGCCCTTAAGTCGAATATCATCTTCTCTTTTGACCAGATGAGCCATCAATTTGCGGCTCATTTTGTTAGTGCCGACGTCCCAGGCGGGGCTCCGAATCCCTCATCAACATCAAGCAACAGGAGGGAGAATCCATCCGAGCTTTTGTTAATCGATTTAATACCGCTGCGCTAGAGGTCCGAAACCTGGACCAATCTGTTGCGATGGCCGCACTAAAGGGCGACCTTCAGAAGAACAATCTATTGTTCTCCCTAGAAAAGAAGTATCCCAGAGATTTTGCTGATATGCTAGCTCGGGCTGAAGGATATGCCCGAGAGGAAGAGGCCTTCAAAGCCAAGGGCAATGAAGCCGTTGGATAGCGGCGAATCGACGAGCCGAACAGGCCCGCTGAAGAAGGAAAGCCGAGTGAAGCTCGGCCACGCTCCCAAACTCCTCTTGAGCGCAAGCAAGCCCAAACTCCTCCCCGGGCTCGGAAGCAAGGAAGCCCTGACAAAAGGGTGCGGCAAGGTTTCCCCCTCCGAAGGTTCCACAATTATGCCCCCCTCCGCTCCGAAAACGTAAGTGCTGATGGAGATTAAGGAGCAGTTGCCGAGGTCCGAAAGGATGGGCTCCCATCCTAGCAAACGCAACCCAAACAAGTTCTGCCTCTATCATCGTGACTACGGTCACGATACTAAAGAATGTATTCAGTTCCAAGATGAGATCGAGGAGCTCATCAGGCGAGGCAGACTCGACCGATTCCTACGGCATCGGCCTGAAGGACGGGAAGATCGGCCAAGGGCATTGTCGCAACCAGAACCACAAAGGGAGGAGCAGCAAGCGGATCGGCCCCCCCTTGGCATCATCAACACCATCTCTGGGGGACTTCGGCGAGGGGAGGCTAGCGGGTCAACCGAGTCTGAGAAGAGGCAGAGAACTAAAGAGCCCATCGCTTTCACCGACGAGGATGCTCAGAGAGTCCAGTTCCCGCACAATGACGCGGTTGTAATCTCTTTAAACATTGCCGACTATGATGTGCGCCGCATTTTGGTAGATAATGGAAGCTCTGCTGATGTTTTGTTTTATGATACTTTCTCAAAAATGTTCTTACTCAATAACCACTTGGGACTTATGAACTCTCCGTTGGTAGGCTTCACTGGCGATGCCGTGCTAGTTAAGGGCATAATAACTTTGACTATGACTGCAGGGCAACGCCCGAAGCAGATTAAGGCACAGGTCGATTTTCTAGTCGTAAAGGCTCCATCTGCCTACAATACTATTCTCGGCCGACCTGATTTGAACGCGCTCCAAACAGTGGTGTCAACTTATTATCTAAAGGTGAAGTTCCCAACAAGCTGTGGAATTGGAGAGGTCAGGGGAGACCAAGCATTAGCAAGATGCTGTTACTCCATTGCCCTATAGAAAAACATCTAGCCCGACCTGTCCTGTTGATGGGCTGGATGTCCGTGATGACCTTACCGAGAAGCGGAGCGAGCCTATGAAGGACCTCGTATCTATCCTTAAACGATGGGAGTGCGGAGCACACTGTGTAGATCAACTCTAACTTGGGGGACGAGGTTCGGAAGCGACTCGTCACCTTCCTCAGGAAGAACGCAGACGTCTTCGCCTGGGTCCCAACAGATATGCCAGAAATTGATGCCGAGGTCATGGAACATCGGCTGGCCGTTAATCCTAGGTATCGATTAGTAAAAGAGAAGATGTGCAACCACGTCCCAAAAAAGCAGAAAGCAATTGCAGAAGAAGTAGGCAAGCTCCTCAAAGCTGGATTCATCAGGAAAGTTAACTACCCGAGCTGGATCTCAAACGTGATTCTCGTCAAAAAGGCAAACGGCAAGTGGAGGATGTGTATAGACTTCAAAAAGCTGAACAAAATCTACCCAAAAGACAGCTACCCTCTACCCATGATTGATCAACTGGTAAATGCAACCTCGGGCCACGAGCTCCTCGCCTTCATGGACGCCTTTTTCGGCTATAACCAAATACGGATGACGCCGAAGGACGAGGAAAAAACTGCTTTTGTTACTGACCATGGTCTTTACTGTTACAGGGTTATGCCTTTTGGACTCAAAAATGCAGAGACAACGTACCAGTGCCTGGTCAACAAGATCTTCAAGGAGCAGATCAGCCGCAACATGGAGGTGTATGTGGATCACATGCTCGTCAAAAGCCAAGCTTCAATAAACCACATCGCCGACCTCGAAGAGACCTTCAGTGCACTCAAGAAGTACAAGATGAAGCTGAACCCGACCAAGTGCGCCTTTGGTATGACCTCAGAAAAGTTTCTAGAATTTATGGTGTCAAAGCGCGGGATTGAAGCAAATCCAGAGAAAATCCGAGCTCTTCAAGAGATAACTTCTCCAAAAACAATCAAAGAAGTTCAGCGCCTAACTGAAAAAATGGCATCCTTAAATCACTTCGTCTCGAGATCGGCCGAGTGATGCGTGCCCTTCTTCCAAGTTCTCAAACAACCAAAGAACTGCTGCTAGACGACGGAGTGCCAACGGACATTTGAGGAGCTCAAAAACTACCTCGGCTCACCCCAACTGCTGGCAAAACCTGAACCCAGAGAAGAATTGTTCTTATACCTAGCAGTCTCCCCAGCAGCCTTAGCAACAGTCCTGGTCAAGGAGGAAGCAAAAATGCAGCGACCAGTTTACTACGTAAGCCGGATCCTGAGGGATGCAGAGACCAAGTACTCTAAGTTAGAAAATTTGACTTACTCTCTTCTAATTGCTGCCAAAAGACTCCGACCTTACTTTCAGGGGCACACCATAACGGTCCTCACGGATCAACCAATAAAAACAGTCCTTCATCGAATGGATACTTCTGAAAGAATCACAAAATGGACAATCGAGCTCACGGAGTTTGACATCAATTATCGACCCCAGCCATCGATCAAAGCTCAGATATTGGTAGATTTTATAGTAGAATGTACCATTTCAGATGAAGCCGAGCTTGAACAGAACAAGACCGGCATCACGTGGTTGCAACCGAGCCTTCCCGAAGAGAGTGCCGACCTTCTCGAAGGTTTTGGACCCTATACGTGGATGGTTCGTCCAACGCCGCTAGAGCAGGCACGGGGTTGGTCTTAGTCAATCCCGAGGAAGTCGTTGCCGAATTTGCGCTACGCTTCGAATTCCCTGTAACTAATAATGAGGTCGAATATGAAGCGCTGATTGCCGGATTAAAAATAGCAAGAGAGTTAAAAATAGATTGACTTCAAGTCTACAGTGATTCCCAATTAGTGGTCGGCCAAGTTAGTGGCAACTATGAAGCACGGAAGAAAAATATGATGAAATACCTTGAGAAAGTAAAGGATTTGACTCCGGCCTTCGATAGTTTTGGCATTCAACAGATTCCGAGGGTAGAAAATACAAGAGCCGACCTCTCTAAATTGGCCACTCTAGCCCCAGCCGAACTATCCAAAGAAGTATTTTTTGAAACTCTAAAATACCCAAGCTCAGAAGAATCACAGCTTGTTATACAGATGGAGCACGAGCCGAGCTGGATTGATCCGTTAGTTACCTATCTCAAAGAGGAAGTACTTTCTCATGATCCGAAAGAAGCTCGAAAACTCAGGAATCAAGCCTCCCAATACGTTTTGTACGAGGGCAAGCTATATAAACGGTCGTATTCGCTATCGTTTTTGAGATGTCTCCGACCTTCAGAGACTGACTTCGCATTATGGGAAGTGCACGAGGGAATTTATGGAAGTCATGTAGAAGCCAAATCCCTATCACAAAGACTACTTCGGCAAGGTACTATTGGCCAACCTTGTACCACGATTCTATAGAATATGTCAAGAAATATGACCGTTGTCAGAGAAATATAGACATACAAGGACAGCCAGCCTCCGAGCTTACTCCACTAAGCGCACCTTAGCCATTTACGCAGTGGGGAATGGATATACTTGGCCCTTTCCCAATGGCATCCGGACAACAAAAGTTCCTCCCGGTTGCGATCGATTACTTCACCAAATGGATTGAAGCCAAACCACTAGCAAAAATTACTGAGGTCAAGATACAGGACTTCGTCTGGAAGTCAATCGTCTGTCATTTTGGTCTGCCCCAAACTCTCATAACAGATAATGGGCGATAGTTTGCTAAGACGAGGTTCGCTGAGTTCTGCGAAGATCTAAACATCTCCCATCACTTCACATCAGTGGCCCATCCGCAAGCAAATGGTGAAGCAGAGGTAACCAACAGAATTTTACTGCAGGGCATCAAGGCAAGGCTTGAAAGAGCAAGGGAGACTTGGACGGACGAACTCTACCATGTCCTTTGAGCGTACCGAACTACTCATAGGCTACCAACTGGAGAAACACCGTTCGCCCTAGCCTTTGGAACGGAGGCAATCATCCCGATCGAGCTTAAAATTCCATCAACACGGATTGTGGCCTTCAATGAATATCGTAACTCATAGGACCTCAGAGTCAATCTCGATCTATTGGAAGAAAAGAGAGAAGATGCCCAAGTTCGGATGGCAGCCTACAGACGAAGAGTGGCTAGATACTATAACTCTAGAGTAAAAAGCAAAGCATTCAGAGTATGGGACTTGGTGCTCCAACGAGCGTCCGTTTCGAAGCCTCAAGAGCAAGGAAAGCTTACTCTGAATTGGGAAGGTCCGTATAGAGTGGAGGAGGTCATCCGGCCCGAAACTTACCGCTTGAAGGAGTTTGGAGGGGCGACACTCCCACGGCCTTGGAATTCAGAAAACTTAAGAATGTACTACCAGTAACTTTCCTTCAATAAAGTTCTTTCTATTTTAACATCATTACTTCTTGGCACAAAGATTGTGTAATAACAACTCTGAAGCAACCAAAAGTGGTCCGTTAGGAACAGGAGGAAAACCTCGTCCTAACGTGAGCAAGATCAAAGGTCTCGTTGAACTAAGACGAGATGAGAAGAGAGGTCCTACCAACGGCCCTAATGTGCCCCTGCAGCCCGTTAGGAACAGGAGGAGAACCTCGTCCTAACGTGAGCAAGGTCGAAGGCCTCGTTTTAAACTAAGACGAGATGAGGAGAGAGACCCTACCAACGGCCCTAATGTGCCCCTACAATCCATTAAGAATAGGAGGAGAACCTCGTCCTAACGTGAGCAAGATCGAAGGCCTCGTTGAACTAAGACGAGATGAGGGGAGAGGCCCTAATGTGCCCCTGTAGCCCATTAGGAACAGAAGGAGAACCTGATCCTAACGTGAGCAAGATCGAAGGCCTCGTTGAACTAAAACGATATGAGGGAAGAGGCCCTACCAACGGCCCTAATGTGCCCCTACAGCCCGTTAGGAACAGGAGAAGAACCTCGTCCTAACGTGAGCAAAGTTGAAGGCCTCGTTGAACTAAGACTAGATGAGGGGAGAGGCCCTACCGATGGTCCTAATGTGCCCCTGCAGGCCATTAGGAATAGGAGGAGAACCTCATCTTAACGTGAGCAAAGCTAAGACGAGAATCCGTCGATGGATCCGACGAACCTCTACGATCATACAAGGGGTGGAAGGTTAAGACCACGCTGATTTAAAATGAGGGAAAGACCAAGGCCCTACTAACGATTGATGAGCACATTCCCCTACGACCGCGCCAAACGCCAAAGGAAAAATCCCGTCCTAATCCACGGAATGAACCCCTAACCCGACGTCCACGACAAGCGTCTCGTTAGAAGCAAAAGAAAAACGAGGCATCCAAAATCGAATCTGCAAGAGATGACAACAAAAAAGGAACTGTTTTATTATGAAGTTAAGTTCATTACAAGTAAAAGTTAATAAGATCAATTATAATGGGCACACTACAAGCAAAATAGAGGTCGGCAAAGGCCGACTGTGCGAAAAAGCAAACGCATTACAGACAAGATAAAGATCGGTGAAGTCGATTATATAAAAAAAAAAGAGGGTACATAGATGTCTAAAGTTTAGACCTTGGGTGGCTCGCCCACTGGAGAGGTCGGGATATTCTCGGTCGGCTTCGACCTTTGGGCAGGCTCGGACGCTGCACCTGCGGAATCAGGAGCGACCTCAGCATCGGCGCGTGAAGGGTCGGCTCTATCCTCTGGCTCTTCTAGGAGGAGATCCAGATCGATGTTGGAAAAATTCTGAACGACTCGCCCCATACAGACCTGGAACCCTTCCAAGAAGGCTTCCTGAGCAAAGTCTATTTTGATGTCCTCCATATCCTTAGAGGACTTGAAGTTCTGCACAGCCCTTTCCATGGCAGCGCTAACCTCCTCTTGCGCCTTCCTTTTCTCTTTTTCCAGGGCTAGCTCGGCCCTTAACTTCGCCATCTCGCCACGCTCCTCTCTCAGTTCATTCTGAAGGCATTCAACTTCAGACGAATGGGTCTCCGAAGCGATCTTTAGAACGTCGACCTCGACCCGAGCCTTCTCGGCTTCTACGCGAGCTTCTTCCAAGGCTCTAGAAGCTTCGGCCCGATTGTGGCTTGCTGCTTCGGAGTGGGTAAAAAGGTAGTGTCCCAGCTGCAAAACACACAACAAATCAGAATCATAAAATATCCCAGTTCCAAAGCTTAATGGGCATGAAGTCAAAATCAGAAGGAACCACTTACCTCCAAAAAGGCAGCAAACAATTCATCGAACCTCTCGATGTCGTCCTTCTAGCGCATCCTTTCAACGATGTGGGGAAGAATGCTCCTCTCCATTAGTGACTGGACGACTTCTCGGTCGTCCAGGGAACCTGTTCTTGGCCAAGATCCCCTCCTTCGGAGCTTTTAACCTTCCGCCCGACCTTCTTGCCGACGGCTCTCTTCTTCTTCTTCTCCACAGCTCCCTCTTGCTGAACAGGAGCAAAAGGGACGGCCTCATCAGATAGGGCCGGGCTCGACATGGTAGCGGTGGGTTCAAGGGCCCGTCCAAACCAAACCAACGCAGCCCGACTTGACTCTCCAGTCCAGGCCTTCTTCTGTGGTTCGCCAGAAGAACCGCCCTTCCTTTTAAGGGTCCGAACCCCCTTCATCAAGCGGTTCCGTTCCTCGAAGGTCATTTCTGCAAAGACAAAGTTAGAAAATCAGAAAAATGAATACCATCTAGCTGGCTGAATATCACAAACTATCTGACGGGTTAAGAGAACTGAGGTCGAAATTGAACAAGATTTGCTCGTCCAGGAGTCTAGGGATTGGTGGAGCGTCAAAGGACTTCAGCTTATCGGCCAAGCTCTGATCTTCATTTTCTAGCCAGGAGCTCGACGAACCGATTCCCTTACCTCGCCCCATGAAGGTAGCCCTAGTTCTAGGATGGGATGGGAAACGAAGAACTCCTTCCAGCCGTGAACGGAGGAAGGGGCACCTTTAAGCAGTTCCTTCCTCCCAAACTGTGGAGACACATACCACCAATCCTTAGCGGTAGGATGATGTTTAATGGTAAAAAATTTGCGAAACAGGGAAATGGTAGGTTAGACGCCTGCCATGGTGCACAGAGAGAGGAATCCTATGATAAATCTAAAGGAGTTCGGCACCATGGCAACAAGGAAAATATTAAGAAACCTAAATAAATTAGCTATGAAAAAAGGTAAACATAATCTAAGCCCGGCCCCGTACAGATAGACTCGGCCGGGAGGGGGTGAGCAGGCTCGATCGTCAGGCCCAGGGAGTTCAAGCTCGTACTCATTAGGAATTCCAAACCGATCCTAGCTAAGGAAAGATCGTCAGGTCAAAGTCTACAAAAAATGATGGAAGGCACAAAAGGACGGGCCGATCCCAAGGGTTCGACCTCCTCAGGAGGCGGGTTCATCAAGCTTAAAGAGGCCGGACTCTCAGAATAAGTCGACCAAGATCCCTCACTAGACATTTGGATCGAGGTAAAATCAAAAAATTATCCAAAAAAATCAAAAAAAAAAATCGAGACGTTCAAGCTTCGATAAAAACAGAAAGAACAAGAAAGTAAGAATGCACAGATAATCCAAAAAGTGTCGGAAAGCTGACCTAAATTGGTTAAGAAGAACAAAAAAATGACGAATGGAGCAAGAATCGAAGGAAGGTACGTCGAAAACCAAAGGAAGCAGCTTGGGCTCTTGCTCGGGACGAAGAACGAAACCAGAGGGAGAAAAGAAAGATTTCAGATGTAGGGACTCGAAGAAGGAGGGCAGGCTTAAGTAACCCCTGGAGTCCCAGAGCAGTTATGATTGCAGATTTCCTCCAGCCGATCTCTGATCGATGCGTGTCCCACTCATCATGGCATAAAGCTTCCAACGGACAGACCCTTAATGGCGCTATACTTCAAGCAGACTTCTGGCAAAGAATTCGGAAAACGTCTCTTCAGGTCACCGTGCACATACGAAGCTCCGACGCCAGCCTAATAAAAGCCAAAACATCCCATCCCATCTAGAAGCGGAAACCCCAGCAGGACCAAAAAATCCTTCGAACTTCAGCAGTCTCCATCTTCCTCCCATCCTTCGAACTTCGAACTCGAGAATAGAAGGGCTAGTGTTAGGGATAGATCCACGCCTACCGAAGTTCGGCTAAGATTCCGACTAAAGCAGTTCCATCTGGTTGCGGTTATAGAAACTGAACCTCAACCCGTAGGAATATTCAAGCTCTGAATCATTCTGGAATGGCCAACCTCCGAACTGTAGCCAGAGAATCTGATTGATCAGGAAGACTAATTTTGGATTCGACAAGATGTTGCGGATTCATTCTCTAAGCAAGCTTGAACAGTCAATACCGCCCCAGAGAACCGACCAAGTCTCTAACACCTGCGCATCCCATTCGGCCGATCTTCCTCCAACGGCCGAACCTCTCTAGGAGCCGAACTCCTTCCGGATGCCCCCAACAGACGAACTCCTTCCGGATTCTCCCAACAGGCGAGCTCCTCTAGCAGCCGAACTCCTTCCGAACTCCTCCAACAGACGAGTCTGGATTCCCCCAACAGGCGAATTCCCTTCGGACTCCTCCAACAGGCGAACTCCTTTCGGATTCTCCCCAGTAATTGGGTTCCTCCATTAGGCGAATTTTTTCTTGGGTTTCTCCTCCAGAAGAGCTGCGCGCAAATCTCTCCAGCATGTCTACTTCCTAATTCCAGAAGAGTTTCCTCTCCTACATAAATCCAATCTCGGACACGGCATGAACCGACCCACACCCGGACTACCTTAGAGGAGTCCGAACTCCTCTAGAATTGATATAGCTCGAAGGTCATCACCAACCGACGCCTACTCCGAACTTTTACTATCAAATCTCAAACGGACTAGCACCTCGCAACAACAGACACTATCCTCCAAAACAAACTCCACGTGGCCCCGAGCAGCCTACTATCCGACAGTTATGGTTGTCGCTATCAGTTTGTTACAGGCTCCGTCTATAAAAGAGATCCT
>QRFJ01000675.1:103233-180733 GCA_006176705.1 Cocos nucifera | reverse complement strand
ATAAAAGAAAAATGAACAACTTTTATCGATATCAACAGTCATTGCAGGCACTTCTCATAATTTCTAAGAGGTGACCAGCACCATATGTGGCACCGCATATCTGTTATCCTATAATATAGAAGCTCCTTCATTTGGTTTAGTTCGCGAAGCAAAGGGTAGGGATAACTATAAGGTACCAATGGTCGGTAACTCTGTTTTAAGCTCAAAATCAATCACATCCTCCACCCTACTCTGTTTTAAGCTCAAAATCAATCACATCCTCCACCTACACCCACCACCACCCCCCCCCCCCCCCCCCCCCAAACACACACACACACAACAAAACATGGTGTTCTATGAGTAGTACTTCTTGGCAAGTGTCTAAGTGTCTTCAAATGTCAAACACAGCAATCTAAGAAAACCTGGGCATGGTCTGTGTGCACACGTGTGCATGCATGCATGGAGATACATGCACACGTGTTTGTGTTTTGATGCTAATTCCGAAAAAGAGAAACTTAGAACTCTAGATGTTATCTAACAAATAAATCCAATGGAATCTCTATTAGTCTGCAAGTTGTTTATTAGGTCTATTTAAAGTTATTTAAGATGTGACAGCAAACTGCGGTACATTCAAATTTAAACATAATGACATTTTGCTTAAAGTATCCATTTACTCAATAACTTTATGCTAAAAAGCATAAGGACACTTTGAAAAACATAACAACAATTACTAAATCTTTCAATGTTTTCTTTATTATTTTTACCTTTAGTGAGCTTTTAGATGTTGTAGAAGCCAGTTAATTGGAGATGTTTATGGGGCATGTTGTGAGATAGGGGGTTGGTTAGAGGAAGTCTTTCTCTACACCATCAAGGCCCAATGTTACACTAATGTGGGTCTACAATATTTGGAAGTCCTCTTTTGAAAGTCCCCTAAATCCCTCTATTCTCCTTTTTCCTTCTGAACTTGAGAGAAATTCCTACCTCTTTCTTTCTGCCATCTATGTTAAACCATTTACCCATGCAAAAAGACAAGGATAGGTTTTTCAACTCCCTGCAGGCATGCACATAGTGGAGAACGCTGCAGATTAAAGGGGCCGGTTTTGTATATTGGAGTTACTCAACGGCAGTAGAACCACACGTATGGAGGCCTTAGTCACTTCAGGGCCACAAATTCGAGCTTCGATCCTAAGCCACCTAATTATTTCCCAGTACTTATTTCATATGCATGATTAGCTCTCATATTTTCCAACAGCATCAAGAACTACTTTGATCCAACAAGATTTTCTCTCGATCACATCGAGGCGTCAACAACATATTTCGAATCACAAATTGCAGTATCAATATCATTAGAGAATCAAAAGAAATTAAAATTAGTACGAGTCATTAAAAATCTTTCAACGAAAAGAACTCTGGGAGAAGGTAGGAAGAGTAGGGAGCAGAGGGCATACATGGAACGGTGACCATGAGGAGGATATGGGGATGGCGGCGGATCTGGGAGGAGAAGTTTCGCTTGGTAAGGATCTGCCACCCTAAGTCCGATTCCGCGCTCCTACCGCTGCTGCTCCTGCCGCTAGCATCCGCTCCCGAATCGGCGACGACCTTGGCCGAGGACGAGAGCAGAAGCGAGAATAAGATCACGGCAAGGAAAAGCTTCGGGTCTCCCATCTCCCTTGCTCAATTGCTCTCTCTGAATTGAGAGCTTCGCTGGCGAGCGCTGTGAACAGCGCGAACTATTCGCTGCCGGATTGAAGGCTGGCTCGGCCGCCCAGATGTTGCTGCTGTGGGGACGATCCAGCTGCTTCCTTAGCCTTCCAAGTAAGTCGCTGCGGCTTCCGTGGTAGGCCGACCCCTCGCTCCTCGTTTTAGTCTTGGGCCTTTCAGCCGCATTTCGAATGAGCAGTTTCTTGTGCACCGCGTGCGATAAAACGAAGTGGACGTGAAGCGCGCATTTCATAAATATTTAATATCATTTAAATTTTTTATTAATTTTTTATTAATAAAAAATTTATAAAATAAAAAAATAATATTATTACTTTTTGATATCTTTTATAACTTTATATATTTATATATATCTTTCTATATTTTTATTGAAAGAACTTTTCAACCTTGTCGGATTGAATCGGATCAAATGCAGTGGAATTTAAAAATTTTTAGATCCGATTCAACCAAAGATTTATCGATCTAATTACAAAATCAATATTAAAATATTTAAATATATAAATAAATAATTGATAAACCATAAACTTGCTCATCTGACCCACAGCATGGACTAAGTCTGGCCTACATCATATCATAGAGTACATAATGCTCCCCACACCAAAAGTATATGGAACCTTTTCCATCTCCTGAACCTTCATCTCAGTTTGTGGCGATATGATCTTAGAGAGTCTGATATGCTTGGCAAGTGGCAGCTCTGTCGGTTTGGCTTCTTTTATTTCAAATCTTTCTAAGATTTTCTTTATGTATCCTTCCTGAGATAGATATAACAGTTTCTTGATTTTTTCTCTGACAATTTTCATACCTAGGATCTTCTTCGCAGGCCCCAAGTCCTTCATCTCGAATTTCTAAGATAAAGCTCCTTTCAACTTCTGCACTACTTCTTTACTTTTGCATGCTATCAGTATGTCATCTACATACAAAAATAAGTATAATCAAGATCCATCTTTCAGGACCTCACATATACACACAAGTCGTGATCACACCTAGAAAGGCCAATACTTCTCATATAAGTGTCAAACCATTTGCTCCACTGTCTAGGAGACTGTTTCAACCCGTATAGCGATTTCTTCAGTAAATAGATATTTTCCTCTGACCCAAGCTCCCTGAAGCCCTATGACTGCTCGATGTATATGTTCTCCTCCAAATCTCCATAAAGGAATACTGTCTTAACGTCCATTTGCTCTAGCTCCAAATCTTGAGTAGCAACTATCCTCATTAAAGTGACGTATGTCTGACAACCGAAGAGAAGACTTCTGAGTAATCAATGCCTTCTCTCTGTGAGAACCCTTTGACTACCAGCCTAGCCTTGTACCTCACTCCATCTTTTTCTGAAGGTGCTTCTTTTCTGGTGAAAATCTATTTAGAGCCAATAGGTCAAGCATCATCTACTAGATTTACCAGCTGCCATGTCCAATTTTTTCTAAGAGATTTCATCTCCTCCATCATGGCCTAGATCCATGATTCCCGATCCGAACTTTCCATGACCTACTTAAAGCTCTCTGAATCTCCATTGATAGTGATAAGAGCATAAGAGATAGTCTCATCAATGTCATATCACACTGTTTGCGAATAGTGCGCTTTGGTTTGTGCAGTGTCATTCCTCTTATGGTATCTTGTAAGTCTACTACCTGTGGCTACTTCTACACTTTCTCCAAGATAGATCGCTTTGCATGCTGGTCCTCCACAGGTGTATCACCATGCTTGCCCAACTCCACCTCAAATTGAACATGACTTGAGGTTAATGTTGAGGGCAAATTACCTATATCCGAGAACTATCTCATACTGTCCAATGTTATCTTCATAACTTCATTTGCATTTTTCGGCTTCATCACGATGCGCTTCTCATAAAAAATCACATTTCGACTGATAATACATCTCTGGGAATGTGAATCCCATAGCAAGAAATGAAAGAAAATCTAGTAGGATTTAGGGCATGCCTTTCAAAACTTTTTTGAAAATTAACTACAGTGAAAGCAGAATTAATCTAAAGTTAATTCTATGCATGCAATGATCTAATCATAAAATCCTACTCAGGATCTTTGACATGTTAATATGCATTAGAAAAATAAAATACTTTCGATTAGCAATCATATTTGCTATCCGATCTATGTTCAAAATATAGTACCTATGTGCGAGTAGATAAACTCTGCAATCCAAATCCACTAGAAGACGCTCTCCCATTGCGCTGCAGTCGCACATGTGTCCGGCTTCTACGATGAGTCCACACGGAGCCCCTGATCTTGATCAGCCCCTCTGGAGTGCTAACTCCTCTTCGAAGCCTTCGACAATCGACTTTCGTCAATCCAATCGACGAACTTCTCTCGAACTTCCAGATGCTCCAGAAAATCAGAAGACTTTATGGAGGATGATGAGGTGGTGGTGAAAAATCGATGGAGATCTAGCACTCACAGCACTCAATCTCTCCATCCAAAATCTAGAGTCCCAACTCTAAGATTCTACACGCACCCATAAAGATCTAGGTCACTTTCTCTCTTTAGAGAAAACTCATGCCAAAAGAGATGCGCCCCTCTTAGATTTCTATCTCACAAAAATCCCTCATGTATTCCCATGCACTCCCTTAGTTTTTCTCTCGCGCACGCCCAAAAAAATCCCATTTTAATAGGCATCAAAAAGAGAATGGCGTGAAGTATGGGAGGATAAGGATGGCTTGGTTGAACTTGTTTCAACCACCTAACCATCTAAGTTAAATTCAAAATTCAACTTGCTTTGAACCAGTCCAACACTTGGACCAAGTCAAAAAGAGAAAGATGGAGGGCGCAAACTTTGATTTTGGCATGGAAAAATCCCATGCATATTCCCAATGTGCATTGAGAAGAAGAATGGGTCAAAAGTCAATGCGTAGGGAGAATTCAAATAAGCTTTGAATTTGTCCAAATTGGTTTCAACCAAACCAAGTAATCCAAGCCTAATTAGTCCAGGTTAAATCCAACCAAATTAGGCTTAACCCAAACCAATAAATTTTTAATCAAATTAGAAATTAATTAAATCCAGCCCCTGATCAAATCAGGGTCCATCTCTCTAAGTGATTAGATCATCACATGATCTAATCAGATCAAACCTAATTAAATCAAATTCAATTTGACTTGATCAATTCCTTATCGCTCAATCAAATTGAGCTAATCAGCAATCTAATTGCTAATTAATCCTTTAATAAATAATTGAGTCTCAATCCAGTGGGACATTCAGTCATGATTAGCCATCAAATCAGGTAGGAAACTCCTATTGTGTGTGACCTAATAAGTTCGAATCCTAAGCTGATAGCACCAGAACTAATTTTCTGTACCAATCGATGTGACCATCTAGTAATGATACCCGACGTTCGGATAGATCAAAAAGTCGTAATGCAACAATGATAAACCTATGGCATATGATTACCGTATAATTCATCCTCTTGACCATGATGCTCATAGAATGATCTAGGGTTAACTGCCAATCCTAAAAATTCATCCACATTGTATTTCAAAATTCAGCATCCACCATATGGACTATCTCGACCGACGATTTGCTAAATTGAAATATAGTGATGCACTTGCTCCAACAGTTGGAGTGATCAATCCTATCTCGACTCATGCACCAACAAGCCAGATACTTGACTGCACCTAGTAGCCTTCCATCACTGAATTAGAAATTCAGATAGTCTAGTACCTAAGTACAGTGAGTTGCTTGCAAGTCACCATGGTGATCTCAGATCTAAGGGACACATATACCTATATCCTTCGTGAGCAACTCTTGGCAGAAGAGAGCTCCGCAATTGGGTCACGATCAGTGAAATATATCCCTATATTTCACCTGCATGCCATAATAGCATCACCATGCTTCTTAGTTAAGAGGATAACCAACACTTATGGCACACAACAACCTATTCTTGATTAACGTTGTCATCCTAGGTAACAACGAATCATTTAGTCATGATCAGTTTTAAGAACTAAACAACAAATCCTCCTTTATTGAGTCTAAATAGTCCTAAGAACTTCATCATAGAGAATTCATTACAAGAAGATGCATAAAATGATGAAAATGCCAAAATAATAATTTTATTTATTAATAATTCAAGTATATTTTATAAATCAGCTCAATCATCTACAACCTAGATGATTGGCTTTAGGATACAATTCCTAACAAGAAACCCATCACATCTTGTAAAAATCCAATGAATATCATCTTCTATGACTTTAGGTTTAACTTGCTTCTATCGACTTCTTCCACCAAAGCATATGCAGGACAGCCGAATACCTTCAAGTGGCCAAGCTTCATCTTCTTTCTACTCTAGACAGTCTTTAAAAGTCCTCCATTCAATTTTCTATGGGGAGACCTATTAACAAGAAAACAAATATAAATAAGATCATCACCCCAAAATGGTTTGAGCAATGATGCCTGCAGCGTCAATCTCCTGGCCTTCTCTATCAGTGTTCGATTCATTCTCTCCATGACACCATTTTGCTAAGGGGTCATTTTCACTGTATAATAATGTTTGATGCTATTTTCTTCACAATATCTCCTAAACTCCAGCCTGATGTATTCTCCTTCATCATCAGATCTCAAATACTTCACTTACTGCCCTATCTCCTTCTCCACCTCAGCTCTTCAGACTTTGAATCGGGCAAAAATATCTGACTTTTTCCTGATCAAATAAACCCATATCTTCCAGAAGAAGTTATTTATGAAGGTGACAAAGTATCTCGCTCCACCTCAAGATGCAATAGGTGCCGATCCCTATACATTCGAGTGAACTAGCTCCAAAATAGCTTTACTCTGCTTGGTACTACTAACAAACGTAACTCTATGCTATTTGCCGTAGATACAAGACTCACATAGGTCATCTGCTTTTTTTCTCAGTGCTAGAATCAGACCTCTCCTATTCAACTTTGTGAGCTCCCTGTCACTTAAGTGACCCATATGATAGTGCCATAGCTTATAGATTAGCTGTTCCTCCCATGCTACTATAGACATCTCCGCACTATCAGTAACCACTAAACCCTCCATCCTATACAAGTTGTTGCTCAGTCTTCTCCCTTTCATCACCACCAATGAATCCATAGAAATCCTCAAACACGCACTACCCGGTTGACAACTAAAAGCATACCCCTATTCTTCCAAGTAACCTAGGGATATCAAGTTCTTCTTCAGTTCTAGCACATGCTTTATATTACTGAGTGTCCATATGACTCTATCATATATCTTCACTCCGACTTTACTAACATCAGCAACTTTATATAGATGATCATCTCCAAGACTGACACTTCCTCCATCTAATCTCTTATATGATGAGAACTACTCCCGATGTGTAGTGTAATGATGAAAACAAGCTAAATCTAGTGTCCAGTATCTATCCAACTCTATAACTCCATCTGATACTATCAGTATATCATCTTCACTATCTTCAGATGATAGAGCACTACTCCTGCTGGTCGATTCATCCTTAAAGAGTGCCCTTCCCCTTTTTATTCTTCAAAAGTAGATAATTTTTTCTAATATGACCAGGTTGATGATACTTGTAGCATTTTTAACTCTTTTAATTTTCTCTAGACTTTGATCTACCCTTTGATTTATCTTGAGTTCTCTCTTTAGATCTTTCTTATCTCTCATTCACAGAAAATACCTCTGAGCTAGGGTTTTCTTTAACTAGCCTCTCTCGCTGCTCATTAGATCCGAGTATCCCAACCACTTTCTCAAAGTTTAAGATCTCTTTTTCATATACCAGAGTAGTAATCAGACCATCATATGCTACTGACAGCGAACATATTAATAGAAGAGCTCTATCCTCCTCATTAATCTTCATATCAAGGCTCATGACATCTGAGCAAACTTGATTGAATTTTTGGATGTGAAAAAATAGATCTCTTCCTTCGGGCATTCGCAAACTGTACAGCTACTTCATCAATCATAGCTTGTTTGTCATATTTTTGTCTATATACATATTCTCCAATTTCTATCAAAGCCTCTTCAGTCTGGTTTCCATGTTTATCTCTGGCAAAACTTCATTAGCAAGGCACATACGAATCGTACTGAAGGCTAACTCTTCGAGTTCTTCTCATTCTTCAATAATTTTTTTTGCTATCAAGATCTTATAGATTCTATTCTGTACCATCAGATCTTTTATTTTTTGCTATCAAAGAGTGAAGTTACTCTTGCCATCGAACTTTTCAAAGTCTGCCTTAATGGTACTCAATGCCATCTCAACTAGATTTCCAATAACCAAATATAAAAGATAGAAAATAGTGTTTAAAGGAATCTATTCAACACCTTACCATAATCCCTGGTGAAATTTTGACCTTTCCTCCATCAGATCTAAAACCAGAGCTCTAATACCAATTGTTGTTTCAGATGGGTGCTCTAATACCAATCTATTAGGAATAATTCTTGCTACTTGATGATTGCAAAAATATTAATAAGGATTCGAGGAAAGAGATGGCCATTCTGTGAAATCCTAGAAAATCCTAGGGCATGGAGAAGAAAGGAAGAACGAGAGAGAAAGAGAGAGAATTTTAGGAAGAAAAGGCTTGTATTCAATTCGTTTCTAATTACAAACTCAATACAGAGTATGTATATATACTGATAAAAAAGATCCAACCTAAAAAACTTGCCTAGCTAATCTAATGTGATGAACTCCCTGAGCACATATATACCCATGTTTACCATGCACACACTCATTGGACTAATCCCCATCAAATCCATAGGTTAGGCCCTTAAGACCTCACAAATTAAGGCCCTAAGTCCCTAGGATTAAACTCAATCTCAAGCCAGAATAGAAACCACATACCATTTTGTTCACCGCTCGAGCTGACTCGGTTAGCAATCGGGCCAACTCGACCATGATGTCTCTTGTAAGAGCTCGAATTACCACTCTCTGCTCTGCTGCTCTGATTGATTCCCTCAGGGTTCGAGCCAGCTTGATAAACATGACTGTCTTTTGTTCTACAACTCGAGCTAGCTCTCTCAAAAATCAAGCTAGCTCTTTTAGTGTGCCAGTCCGATACGCCTTCTAACCTTCTACTCGAGCCACCTCTATCAGATGAAGGAAAATCCTGATTTTTCGGTCCAAGTTCGTTCAGATCTAATCAGATCAAGAGATATATTTAAAAAAAAATTTTCTTTGATATGTATTAGATCTGAAATATTTCAGATCTGATTCTTATTATTTTAATAAATAAAATAAAATAAAAATAAATTAAATCAAATTTAATTTACCAGATTTGAGTAATCCAATTATCCATTGATGATCCTGTATGCAGCGAAAGGTTATGGATCTAGCCACGCAAGCACCTGATCTCTATCGATATCTACTCGGATTGGATCTAGAGATCCTCTTCTTCTCTATCATGCCTCCAAAAATTAGATCTAGATCTGATCTGGAGGATCTTCAAAACTCCTTTTGAAGATCAGCAGTCATCCTTTGCACCAGCGCAGCCTTCTAGCTTTCAGTCGCCTTTCTTTAATCTGGATCGCACCAACCAAGCTCCAAAACCCTTTTGAACGTGGAGAGGAGAGGGAGAAGGTGGTTTGGCATTAAGGAAGAGGGAAGAGCCAGTCTTGGGGCATAAGGAATTGTGATTCAATCATATTCTGTCAATTACAATCTGAGTTGGGCGCAGGATCTTATTTATAGACTAAGCGTGATCCAACTCCTCTTCTTCCCAACCAATCATAACTCTTTGTGAAATCAGATCTAAATCTGATTGGTGGGAATAGAGTCCCCTGGATTCCTCCTTAGAGGGTGCCTAAGACCAGTCAAAGTTGGTTTTAGAAAGAACTCTAATTGGAATCCAAAAAGAAGATGGAGTCCCTGTCCAACAGGGACTCCTAGGCATCTCCAACTTGGGCACATGCCAAGGGTGGCATGCACCCTTTTTCTTGCCAGGTTCTGGTAGGAGGACAGGCCCCCACCAGCTCTCCAATAGGTGCATGACATGTGGTCAAAAGTCAAAGTGTCAATGGTCAACGTTTGACCAGTCAAAGGTAGACTTTTGACCAAAGTCAAAGAACAAGAAATGGCAGGTGACCAAAAATGGCAGGTAATGTCTGACAAAATAAGACAATCTTTTCTGACTTGGACAACCTCCAATCAGACCATATGAAGGCCTCTAATTGAGCACAAACTCTTTTGGCTCAGACAGGACAACTTATTTATGATAGCAAAAGAAGAACGTTAGGTTCAATCGAGTGCTAGCACGATTTTTTTGAACCTAATTGAATCTCATTCAGATCAATTGAACTAGATCAGTTCAATTAATGATCATCAGATTCAAATCCTTGTTTGTGTGACCTAGTTAGATTCAGTTCTATATGGTAATGGGATATGTCATGATCTCTATCATCGACATCATCGAAACTCCTTTCGATGGATCAGAACTCTTCTGATTCGAACAGCTAGAATAATCGATCATCTAAATCATTCTGATTACTCCCAAAATCCACCAGTGACACCTAGCAGTATATGGTGGCAACCCATCAGAGTTGAATGCGAATCTCTTGGTGCAGCTACCTATGTGATTAAGCTCTTCTATCTTGAGCTCCGATCAGATTAGGGTTAAGGTGAACTCGTCAAACCCTAGTCTCTGTCATATGATGTAATCATTTGATTCGAGTTCGATGTGAAAATCTAAATAGAAACTCTTTCTATTATTTCACTCTACCATAGCCATGGATTTCTGAACTTGATTCTCATCATTATCATAGGGCTGCTCCTCTACTATCGAGGTAGATAGATTCCATCTTGATGTAATCCAGTTCCTACAATGAACATGCTATAGTCAACACACACCTCAAGATTCTGAATGGCTAGGAGACCAAGTAATGGTGTAGTCAAACTATAACACTCTTAAGGTGAACTGTCGATGCATCTCAGATCAAAGAACCAGACACACTACTACAGCATCGAGTCAATCATTGACGAAAAGGTAGACTCCCTAATGACTACTCGAAGTGGTCATGCTCAGTGCCCTCATTCTCTAACGAGTATCTGTACTCTCGCTTCGGTGTCTCCACACCATAGACTCAAGATGCATCTACTAAAGAGAAGTGATTGTACACCAACCTTCCGGATCAATCACCATCCTCATGATGATCCTATGGTCGGGAGCATTTTATGAGTTAATGATTATTCATGTCTTAAATTTTCAACTCTTGAAAATATGAATTATCATTACCATTAACTCAAAGGATGTATCACAGACACTAAATACACTTATGCGATAGAAAGTAACCCATTTTATTGATTATAGTCAAAATTATAATTTTGCCCCTAGAAGTGTATTACAAGTGTCAGCCAATTCTGGCTTCTAGGGCACATATATCTAACATCAGGATCCAATAGAAATCGAGCCAACTTAATTGAAGCATTGGCTGAAGCTTTTTAATGGTTGGTTTCATTCACTCTTTGATCTCTCTCCACCTACTTCCAAGGCTTAAGAGCACCATACCTGAGCTCACAGTATATTTCCATGGCCACAGCAGCAATCTTTGCTCCATTTCTGACACGTAAGATTATTTCGTTGTCCCTCAACCTCCTGCTATTCTCAAGATCTTACAAAGAAGTATACAAATGAGTACTAAATCCAAAGTCAAGTACCCAACTGGATGCAGAAAAAACTGTTAGGTTTGTTTCAAGGATGAACATACCTTCAGAAGGTCCTCCTTTCCTCTTGTTCTTTAGAGTTGCTAGGTAAGCAAGGTAGTTCTGTTTCTAATGGCTGTCTGAGTTGTAGTGAAAATACTTTCTCTTCTTAGCAACCTTCTTCTTCGATTCTGCCTTCTTCTCCTTCTTCTTTCCCTCAATCTTCTATTTCTTCGTGAACTTCTTTTTCTTCCCATATGACTTTCGCTTGGAAGAAGTCTACTCCACAGCTAGTACTGAGCCTCTTAAACTCTTTAAGGTGCCCTCAGTAGTGACCAACATGTTCATAAGCTCAGCCAAAGTGCATTGGATCTTATTCATATGGAAGTTTATAATAAACTGTCCATATGAATCAATTAAGAACTACAAAATCAGATCAATTTGTAAGTCCTTGTCCATGGACATGCCGAGCTTCTCAAGCTCTTTTAGATATTTGATCATCAACAAGTAGTGATCATAAACTGACTATCCATCACGTATTTGCATCTTGAAGAGTCGCTTGGACACTTCAAAGTGAGTTGCATAGCTCTGCTTACTATACAACTCTTAGAGGTGACCCAACATATTCCTAACAGTCCTCATATCCTCGTATTGGCACTGCAACTCATTAGACATCGAGGCCAATACGTAACACCTAACATTGTTATCATCATCTAACCACTTCTTACGAGATGCTCTTTGATCAATAGTTGTATAGGTTGGTAGAGGGGGAAGGTCCTAGTCAAGGACATAGTTAACTTCTCGAAACTCAAAACTATTTTCAAATTTTGGAGCTAATCCTTGAAATTAGGACTGGTCAACCTATCGGTCTCTAAGATTCTAGCTAGGGGGTTGGAAGTAGACATGATTCATGTAGAGAGTCAAAGTTTCTAGTTAGACTTTATAATTGACTTAACCAATTTATTTTGAAACTTTTATTTTAAAAATAAATTAGGGCTTCTACTATTTTTTTGGATCTTTATACTTTCTTGAAAGAGATGCGAAAATCTTCATGATTAAAGATTTTTAGTGGATGCTGCGGTCCCATCGATTAGCTCATCACCTCACTTGATAGTTATTAATGATGAGTCAGCCGATGAGTGGATAACTCTTATCCAATATATTTCTAAATATATTGCAGCTAACTCTGATCTCTAATTCATGAAGCTCACCATATCTGAAATATTGCTCCACTCCTTAGTTAAGTTAGATCCATTGTTTGCATAACATAGATTCACGATTGGGACCCTCACTATATCTAGAAAATTAAGCCCAATCTTTCCTCCATCTCATAGCATCTCATGCCTAATAGTGTGGTTGCATCTTTTCGGTGCAACTGAACTACTATATCTAGCCAAAATAATCAACCCTAGGAAGGATCTTATAATTATAATGGTGGAAGACCGCATGACTTAATATTTTATAAAAAAATTTTAATTTAGATCTCCTCCTTAATTAGTCATAACTGTTATGACTAACCTAGTGGCATGGGCTAGCTTGAATTGTTGGCAACCCAATACACAACTAAATCGACTCAATTGGCTGGGTAAATAAGATTGGTGGGAGGGATATGCCATTAACTTGTCGTATATGCTATCTAGGCGAGTAGCTCCCAATTAATGACTATTGATCGTATCTATCGGACTTACCTTAGGCACTAATTTATCAATTTAGAATTGATCAAGTTAGCCTACAATCCAAGCTTGAAACACGGAGTCAGATTAGACCTTGAAGTGATCAATAACATGTGGCTATTAATCAATCTTGACCAAACTTAAACTATTGGGCTAGTCATAGAGCACTCTTGATCCCATTTTAACCAACACTTGATTCGGTTTGATCAACCACTTATGCTAGACCTAATCAAGCTATCAATACCCTGAACCCATGTATTATGAAAAATGTCTTAGATCTTTTATTTCATAATTTTTAGATCTAATTATTTTTATAACTTAATTCTTAATTAAGTATAATAAGGTTCATGAATCAAAGCATGAAAAATAGATCCTAGGATTTTTGGATCTAGGGTTTAGCAAAAAGTAAATTTTATCCTTTCACTATTTTTCTTCATGAGAACCATCATATCGACACCCCTACACACCATAAGAGCATCCCATCGAATGGAAAGCAAGGATTTTTAAAGCCCTTCTTACTCTTATGACCAGACGGCTATGGCAACTATCTCAATTGGAGTACTATGCTACTCGGATTTCAAACTAGATCTACTCATGCATATATCTCATATATAAAATAGATATAATCATGCTTTGTATATATACATCTCATGTATTAATTAAAAACATATCTCATGTATTTTTATTCACATGCTATTTTGATCTCATCAAAAATATAGTCTAGATCTATGAACCATCAAACTAGCTCTAATACTAGTTGAAGGAACTTTTTAGCTTTGCCGAATTGGATCGAATCAGATACAATAAAATTTAGAACTTTTTAGATCTGATCCAGCCAAGGATTCATAGATCTAATTATAAAATCAATAATTAAAGCATCTAAATATGCAAATAAATGATTGGTGATCACATCACCTTGCATGGGTAGACGATCTCCATGATCTGATGATCTAATCTTAATCGAGGTTCAATTTTAAGCTACGCACATGTCCGACCTCTATTGATAACCACTCAGGCTCAAATCTAGACGTCTTCTCTAGCTTGATCTACCTTCGGCAAGTTAGATCTGGATCTCCTAGATCTACCTTCAATCTGATCATCGGTAGCACTTCGATCTACACTTGATTGGATCTCCTTCTCTTGTGCAAAGCTGCACCCAACCTTCAAGCACTTGGATCAGCCCAACTCTTTGGACGTGAGAGAGTGAGAGAGAAAGTGGAGAGAAGAGGGAGGAGGCATGGAGGAAGAAGGGCAGGGCTTTGCTATTTCCAAAAATGCGATGCTAAACCCTTTAGCAGGTTCCCTATTTATAGAAATAGAAAACCTAGAGTTCTAAAGCTTTAAGTTTTTGACTAGGTCAAATTTTTAAGGCAGAAGGACTCCTCAAAGATATCTGGCACCCTCTTTCTTATTCTCCATATGTTTTGTCGAACAAAAATAATATGGGGTGCACGCCATCTTATTATTTAGATAAGATGGTTGGCACCCCACAACCTCCTCTCCCAGCTTGAATTAATTCAAACTCTTCGACCCATTCAAATTGAGTTCAAACAAACTAACCTCCCTTATCTTATCTCCAAGGGCACGCACGCTAGAAAGAATGAAGAAGGTGTGCACCCTCACATATTCTCTCTAAGAAGAGTGAATGTCCCTAGAGAAAATTGAGGGGGCGTGCGACCCTCTCTCCTTGGCACCGAAGATTTGGCCAAATATGGGGTGCCCCACACTTGGCACCCCCTTACACAATAAGGAGATTAGGAAAATCCTAATTCAAGGTGTCCATATTAGCCAAATCTAATTTGGCTCAGTCCAATTCAATAGAAAATTCGATGTGGGAGAAAATTAGGTTCAATCATGTATTAGCATAACTTCCTTGAACCTAATTGAATTAAATCCAAATCAATCGGACTGTATGAGTCCAATTGAAAATATCCAGAGCCAAAATCCTTATTTGTATGACCTCATAGATCAAATTTGTATGATAATAAGATATATCGTGATCTCCATTATCGACATTATCAAAACTCTTTTCGATGATCAGAACCTTTTTCAATTCAAATAATTAGAATTATCGATTATCAAGATAATTCTAATTGATCCTATTATGAATTATTTTAAAACTTGTGGAAACTCTTGTACCTTCTATCAACTCTGAGGAAGCAAGTTGGAGATGATAGCAAGAAGGATAAAGATCAGATGATAAGAAGATGAGACAGTAGCAGAGTGAAAAAGAAAGAAAGCTAGGGTTTCAGGAAGAAAAGGGATTCAATTCATTCTCTTCTCCATAATCTACATATACAAGTATATATATAGACATCCTAAGTTAACACAATTTAGTCTTAAAAAACTTTCCTCGGCTAATCCATACATAAAAACACTCATCCAAGCCCATGTAAACCCATGTCTTGCATGCTCTTATCCCCTGAACTAAAGACCTAGCCTAATACATGAATTAGCCACCTTAAGACCTCTCATACCAGGCCTTAAGATCCCTTGGATTAGATCCAATCCAATACCAAAAAGAAAATCCATCCAAATATGTTCACCACCATCGAGTTGGCTCGATCAGAAGCCGAGCTAGCTCGATTGCGTCTTCCTGAACCATATCTTCTATCTGCCTGAGATAGCCAACGGCTGCGTATTCGAACCAACCCGATTGTGTGCCAGCCTCTTTATATCTGAGCAGGCTCGATCTCAGATCGAGCTAGCTCGGCTGCATATCCGAGCCAGCCTGACTGTGTGCCAGTCTCTTTATCTTTGCTAATACATCTCCAACCAATCCTAGCCTTCAAGAGCCACCACCTTAACTCCTTCACAATCTCCTAAGACTTGGGAGCACTACGCTTGCCCTTTCAATCTCTACCTTGGTGCCCCAAGGCTTGAGGCAAGTCTATCCTGTCCATCAAACACATCGATTTCATACATTTACGAAATCTATCCCGAGGAAGAACTTTTGTTAGTGCATCTATTGGATTCTCCTTGGTGTGGACTTTCACCAGCTTTACTTCACCTTCTTCCACAAGCTCTCTGATCTGGTGGTACTTGATGTCGATGTATTTCATCTTTGTATGGTAGATAGAGTTTTAAGCAAGTAATAATACACTCTAGCTATCGCAGTGCATCCTGACAGCCTCCTGCATGAGACCCATCTCCAATGCCAATCTTTTCAACCATAAAGACTCCTTTGCTGCCTCCATAACACCTATGTATTCCACCTTAGTTGTAGATAATGATGTGATGGATTGCAAGCATGATCTCCATGAGACTGGACCTCCAAACAAGCTAAATATAAAGCCTATCGTTGACCACTGAGTGTCCATGTCCACCGAAATCTGCATCTATAGACTCATTTATCTGCCCCCGAGCTTTCTTGGACATGTCGGAGAGTTTCTCAGCTCCATCTTGCTGTCCATAGTAGATGCCAACTTCAATAGTACCCGTCAAGTACCTGAAGATCCACTTTAGGGCTTACCAGTGCTCCTTACCAGGCTGTGCCATGAACTTACTGACTTGGCTCACTGCATGGGTGATATCTGGTCTACACAACACCATGGCATACATTAAGCTTCTTACACCAGAGGCATATGGTGTTCTTTCCATCTCCTGAGCCTCCACCTCAGTCTGTGATGACATCATTTTTAAGAGTCTGAAGTGTCCAACAAGTGGCAGCTCCGTCAGT
Source organism: Cocos nucifera (assembly GCA_006176705.1). NCBI lineage: Eukaryota > Viridiplantae > Streptophyta > Magnoliopsida > Arecales > Arecaceae > Cocos > Cocos nucifera. The sequence continues at coordinate 164,109 of QRFJ01000675.1, read as the reverse complement.
TTTGCTTCCTTCATCTCAAACCTCTCCAAGATCTTTCTGATGTAGCCTTCCTGAGATAAATGCAGCATCCTCTTGGCTCGATCTCTAAAGATTTTCATGCCTAAGATCTTTCTTGTAGGCCCCAAATCCTTCATCTTAAACTCCCGAGACAAAGCTGCCTTTAGTTCTTGCACAACCTTCCTACTCTTGCATGCTATAAGCATGTCATCCACATATAAGAGTAGAAATATCCTAGACTCATCTTCCAAAGATTTAACATATACACAAGAGTCATACTCATACTTGGAAAGTCCAATGTTCCTCACATATGAGTCAAATCGCTTATATCATTGCCTTGGTGATTGCTTCAGCCCGTACTATGATTTCTGCAGCAAACAGACCTTTTCTTTTGCTCTTGGCTCTTAGAACTCTAGTGGCTGCTCCATATAAATGCTCTCCTCTAAATGTCCATGGAGGAATGTCATCTTGACATCCATTTGCTCCAGCTCCAAGTCCTGAGCTACCACAATGCTCAGCAATATTCTGATGGAAGTATGCTTGACAATGGAAGAAAATACTTCATTGAAATCGATGCCTTTCTTTTGGGAGTATCCCTTAGCCACTAACCATGCCTTATACTTGACACCTCTCTACTCTAAAGGCCCCTCTTTGCATTGGTAAACCCACTTGCAACTAATGGATTTCTTTTCTCATGGCAACTGCACCAAACACCACGTCTTATTCTTATGGAGAGCCTGCATCTCCTCGGACATTGCTTAGACCTACCTCTCTCTATCCTAGCTATCCATAGCCTTCTCATAGGTGTATGGGTTTCCGTTTGCTATCATCAAGACATATGATAGTGTATCTTCAAAGCCGTATCATTCCGATTGCCTGATGTTTTTTTTGGACTTGTACAGTGCAACCTCGATATCTGTCCTAGGTTCAGCTTGCTTCTGCTGGGCCTCCTGGCTTTCTCCTAGCTTTCATTATCTATCCAAGCTCTCTCCACCTATGGAGACACCTCTGATGAGTGCTCAACCTGAATACCAAGCCCTCTTGATGCACCTGTAAGTGGCAAAATAGAGTAAGATGTTAACTATCCAGGGCTGCCCTGCTGGACATCCTACTGCATCTGCTGCTCCTTCATGCCATCTCACCTTTGAAGAACTGAATTTTCATCGAAGGTGATATCCCTGCTAATGACAACCTTCTTTTTCAAGGGATCCCACAGTCGGTATCCCTTAACTCCTTGCGGATATCTCAAGAATACCATCTTTCATGATCTGGCATCCAACTTGCTCCGCTCACCAGCATCGATGTGCACAAAAGCCATGCATCCAAAAACTCTTAGATGGCTCAGCCCAATCTTCCTTCCAAACCATCTCTCCTCTAGAATACTACCATCTAACTTTGTATGAGGCAACTGATTCACCAGATAATAGGTTGCATTCACCGTATCAATCTAGATTGCCTTTGGAAGCCCTGCATGCAGCCTCATGCACCGTGCCTTTTCCAAAAGAGTTTTGTTAATTCTTTCAGCCATCCCATTTTGTTCAGAAATTTTTTTTACTGAGAAGTACTTTTTGATACCACACTCCTCACAAAAGCCTTGGAACTCTTTGCTGGTGTATTTCCATCATTGTCTGACCGTAGACACTTCAAGTTCTGACATGTCTTCTTCTCCACCTTAGCTTTCCATATATTGAACCTGGTGAAGACTTCTGATTTCTCCTTCATGAAGTAGACCCATACCTTTCTTGAAAAATTATCTATAAAGATCAAGAAGTATCTCACTTCATTTCTAGTTGGAAATGGAGCCGACCCCCATACATCAGTGTGAACCAGTTCCAGTAAGGCTGCATTGTAGGCTGAACTGATGGCAAACTGTACTCTCCTTTGTTTATCCATCTAGCATGGCTTTCATATCTCTATAACACCTCCATCCAGATCTAAAATTAGATCATGTTTGCTCAGCTCCTTCATCCCACGGTCACCCATGTGGCCTAGGTGGTAGTGCCACAATCGATAAGCCCCTTGTTGATCCTATACGCTGTTACCGCTGCATCAGATTTTTCGATCACCACAGATCTAACCAACTTATAGAGGTTGTCTCCATCCTCCTACCCCTCATCATCACCATAGCACCTTTGAAGATATTAAGAACTTCACTCTTGGCATGACTGCTGAAGCTGTAGCCGCTCCGCTCTAGAAAGCCCAATGACATGAGTTTTTCTTCAAATCTAGGACATGCTTCACATTTGTGAGAGTCTGCACCATCCCATCAAACATCCTCATCTAGATGCTTTTAATATCAGTGACTCTACACGGATGATCATCTCCAAGTGTCACACTCTCCTCATTAATCTTGGTGTATGAGACAAACCAAGATCGATTTGGGGTGTAGTGATGCGAATAGGCTGAATCCAAGGTCTATATATCTATGTATCTTCTATGACCATCTGATACAATCAAGAGGTCATCCTCCACCTCACTATCAGCCACTATACTCAGCACATTAGATCCATTCTTTTCTTCCTTCTTGTTCTTCCATTGCGAGCAATCACGTCAGAAGTGCCCGATCTCGTTGCACTTATAGCATTTGGCTTTTTTCCTGTTCTTGCTCTTTCGAGACTTTGATTGTCCCCTTGACTTGCCTTTCTCTTTTGATCTTCTAGGTCTCTCCCCCACGGTCAAGCCCTCCTAGGGAACACTTTTCTTGGTCAACTTCTTCCGCTGTTCGTTGGTTCACAATATCGAAACCATGTCTTCATACTCTAAGGTCACCTTACCATAGAGCTGAAGGAAAATCTTGATTTTCCGATCCAGGTTCGTTCAGATCTGATCAGATCAAGAGATATATTTTAAAAAAATTTTCTCTTTGATCTGTATCAGATCTGGGATGTTTCAGATTTGATTCTTATTATTTTAATAAATAAAATAAAATAAGAATAAATTAAATCAAATTTAATTTATCTAATTTGGATAATCTAATTACCCATTGATGATCCTGTATGCAGCGGAAGGTTCTGGATCTAGCCACGCAAGCGCCTGGCCTCTACCGATATCCACTCGGATTGAATCTGAAGATCATCTTCTTCTCTATCATGCCTCCAAAAATCAGATCTGGATCTAATCTGGAGGATCTTCAAAACTCCTTTTGAAGATCAGCAGTCATCCTTTGCAGTAGCGCAGCCTTCTAGCTTTCAGTCGCCTTTCTTTGATCTGAATTGCACCAACCAAAAATCCAAAACTCCTTTTAGACATGGAGAGGAGAGGGAGAAGGTGGTTTGGCATTGAGGAAGAGGGGAGAGGCAGCCTTGGGGCATGGGGAATTATGATTCAATCATATTTTGATTTGGATGCAGGGTCTTATTTATAGACTAAGCGTGATCCAACTCCTCTTCTTCCCAACCAATCATAATTCTTTGTGAAATTAGATCTAAATCTGATTGATGGAAATAGAGTCTCCTAGATTCCTCCTTAAAGGGCGCCTAAGACCAGTCAAAGTTGGTTTTAGGAAGAACTCCAAATGAAATCCAAAATGGAGATGGAGTCCCTGTCCAACAGGGACTCCTAGGCGCCTCCAACTTGGGCACACGCCAAGGATGGCGTGCGCCCTCTTCCTTGCCAGGTTCTGGCAGGAGGATAGGCCCCCACCAACTCTCCAATAGGTGCATGATATGTGGTCAAAAGTCAAAGTGTCAATGGTCAATGTTTGATCAGTCAAAGGTAGACTTTTGATCAAAGTCAAAGAACAAGAAATGGCAGGTGACCAAAAATGGTAGGTAATATCTTACAAAGTAAGACAACCTTTTCTGACTTGGACAACCTCCAGTTAGACCATATTGCAGAGGCATAAGGGATCTTGCTCATGCGTTCTATTTTCTCAGGTGTGCTAGGGCACATCTTCTTGGAAAGATGAATACCATGTCTGAAGGGTATTAATCCGCTTTTAGAGTTTTTCATACTAAACCTCTTTAGTACTTTCTCTATGTACATCTTCTGTGAAAGTCCTAGCATCCTATTCGGTCTATCCCTATAGACCTTAATTTCTAGAATAAAGGATGCTTCACCTAGGTCTTTCATGGAGAATTCCTTGGACAACCATAATTTGACTGTTGTCAATATGGGAATATCATTCCCAATAAGGAGGATGTCATCCACGTACAATACGAGGAAGACAACAGCGCTCCCATCGACCCTTTTGAAGACACACGGTTCCTCTTCATTTTTAATGAAATCAAACATTTTGATCACATCATTGAAATGAGTGTTCCAGCTCCGAGATGCTTGCTTAAGTCCATATATGGACCTTTGCAGCTTGCAAACCTTGTGATCAGTATCACTGGATGTGAAACCTAGCGGCTGTTCCATATAGATATCTTCCTCAAGATATCCATTTAAGAATGCCATTTTCACGTCCATTTGCCATATTTCATAATCGAAATAGGCTGCAACGGCAAGCAATGTGCGGATGGATTTTAGCATAGCCACTGGGGAAAAAGGTATCCTGATAGTCAATGCCTTCGCGTTGACTATAACCTTTTGCCACTAGTCTAGCCTTGAATGTCTCCACATTCCCATCTGCACCAATCTTTTTTCTCTTGAAGATCCATTTACACCCAATAGGTACTATACCTTCTGGTGGATCTACCAAGGTCCAGACTTGGTTTGAGTGCATCGAGTCAATTTCTGACTGCATTGCCTCTAGCCATTTCTCGGAGTCGATATCTGATATCGCCTCGTTGTAGGTTTTGGGATCATCACCATGAGCACCATTACCTACGAGGAACATTTCCTCTACTTCCTCTGAAATAATACCTAAGTATCTTTCAGGGGGACGGAAAACTCTTTCCGATCTACGAGGTGGAGGAGGTAGTGTTCTTATTGGCTCAACCTGATTTGGTTCCAATTGGTCCTTAGCTCGTTGTACTTGTGAGACTTTCTCATCAAGCTTAATCTGCTTTCCAATGCCGCTATCTTGAATAAACTATTTTTCAAGAAAGATGGCATGTCGACTCACAATCACATTGTGGTCTTCTGGAATGTAGAAATAGTATCCTAATGACTCTTTAGGATATCCTATGAATCGAGCTCTAAAGGACCTAAACTCTAACTTGTCCGCTTGTTGTCTTTTGACATGAGCCGGACAACCCCAAATTCTGAGATGACTCAGACTTGGTTTCTTACCATGCCATATCTCATACGGTGTGGTAGGAACGGTCTTAGAGGGAACCCTATTCAGTAGATAAATTGAAGTTAACAATGAGTGTCCCCAAAAAAAATCAGGAAGGTCTGTGAAGCTCATCATGGATCGAACCATATCCAATAGAGTCTGATTTCTCCGTTCTGAAATTTCCGTTGAGTTGAGGTGTTCCTGGTGGAGTCCATTGAGAGACTATGCCATTTTTCTTGAGATAGTCTAGGAATTCCCGGCTAAGGTATTCACCTCCTCGATCTGATCGAAGAACCTTAATGGATTTTCTAGTTTGTTTTTCTACTTCATGTCTGAATTCTTTGAACTTTTCAAAAGCTTCAGACTTGTGTCTCATAAGATACACATACCCATACCTAGACAGATCATCGGTAAAGATAATGAAGTAGACAAAATTACCTCTAGCCGGCACATCAAATGGGCCGCACACATCAGTATGTACTAGGGCAAGGAGATCTGTGGCCCTCTCCCCATGTCCAACAAAAGAGAGTTTAGTCATTTTGCCTTGAAGACAAGGATTCACAAGTTGGATATGACTCGGAAGTCAATGGACTCAATAGCCCATTTTTCTCCAATTTGTTGATCCTATCTTCTGCTATATGACCTAATCTCAGGTGCCATAGATATCTATCGTTTGGACTATCCCTAGGTCATTTGGCATTCACATTTTGCTCGATAGTTAAAATAGGTACATCAATATGTAGCTGATAAAGACCGTTAATAAGAAGGAAACCATTTGCAATTTTATTTCTTTCATAAAGAATGTTACAATGGTCCTTAAAGAAGGTAATCACATATAGCCTTCTAGTGCTAAGCATGAAACAGAAATCAAATTCCTGCTAGCTGCAGGCACATAATAACAGTCTTTTAAAACTAAGTCTAAACCAGATGGTAATCAAAGAGGATATGTTCCCACGGCTACTGTAGCAACTCTTGCTCTATTACCGATGCGTAGGATCATGTCTCCATCCCTCAGCCTCCTGCTATCCTCAAGACCCTGCATGGAAGTGCACAGATGAGCACTAGAACCAGAGTCAAGCACCCAACTGGATGCAGAAGAAATCGTAAGGTTAGACTCAATAACGAGCATACCTCCAGAAGGACCTTCCTTCTTGTTCTTCAGGGTGGCCAGGTAAGTAGGGCAGTTCCGCTTCCAATGGCCATCGCTGTTGCAATGGAAAATACTTTTCTTTGACATCGGCCTTTTTCTTTCTTCGATTCTGCCTTCTTCTTCTTTCGCTCCTTCCACCTTCTGCTTTTTCACAGACTTCTTTTTCTTTTCATAAGACTTTCTTTTGGAAGAAGTCCGTTCCATAGCAAGAACTGAGCCTTTAGAACCTTTCATAGAAAGCTCAGCGGTAACCAGCATATTCATTAATTCGGCCAAGGAATTTTGAAGTTTATGCATGTGGTAATTCATGATGAATTGCCCATATGCATCAGTCAAGGATTGCAGAATAATATCATTCTGCAGATCCAAGTCCAACTTCACACACCGAGCTTCTCAAGCTCTTCCATGTCCTTGATCATTGTCAGACAGTGATCTTGGACTGACTGCCCATCACGCATCTTAGCCTTAAAAAGTCATTTCGTGACTTGATACTTGGCTGCGCGACTCTGTTCACCAAACATCTCCTATAGGTGAGCCAACATTTGGCGAGCAGTCCCGATATCTTCATGTTGGCGCTGGAGCTCATCAGACATCGAGCCCAACATGTAATATCTGGCCTTATTATCTTCGTCTATCCATTTTTCAGAGACGCTCTCTGTTCAATGGATGGACGGGCTGGTAAGGTGGGAGGGTCCTGGTCCAAGTACATGGGTTAACTTCTCGGAATCCAAAATAATTTTGTAGTTCCTGAGCCAATCTTTATAATTGGGTCCGGTCAGTCTATGTGTGTCCAGGATACGTGCTAATGGGTTGGACGCAGATATTTTTCTGTAGAGAGTCAAAGATTCTAGTTAGATACTGTAATTTTGACTTGACCAATTTATTTAGGGATTTTATTTTTAAACAAATTAGCTCCCACTATTTTCTCGGATCCCTACACTCCCTCTGTAGAGATGCGAAAATCTCCATGATTAATGATTTCTAGTGGGTGGTGCGGTCTCACCAACTGACTCATCACCTCACCTAACAGTTATTGGTGATGGGTTAGCCAATGAGTGAACAACTCTTGTTCAATGATTCTCTAATCATGGTGCACCCAAACTTGGTCTCTAATTCATGAATCTCACCGTATCCGAAATATTGATCCACTCCTTAGTTAAGTCAGACCCACCATTTGCATAGACTGGGTTCCTAATTGAGTCTCTCACCGTATCCAAAATATTGAGCCCAACTCATCCTCCAGCCCATAGCATCCAATGCCTAATAGACATGGTTGCGTCTTTCGGTGCAACTGAGCCACTGTATCCAGCCGAGAACAATCAACCCCGGGAAGGGCCCGCACATCTACAATGGTGGAAGACCTCAGACTTAATCTTTTCTTAGGGAGAATTGATTCAGGTCTCATTAAACTAGACTTGTCATAGTCATAACAATTATGACTAACCTAGTGGCATGGGTTAGCTCGGATTATTGACCACCTCAGATCAGAACTGTGTCAACAGATATGGCCAGGTAAGTGAGACCGGTGGAAGGAATATGCCATTAACTCGTACAAGAACGCATTCAGGTCGAGTAGCTTCCAATTAAAAATCAGTCGGTCGTATGTGCCAAACTTACCTTAGACACCAAATTATTGAGTCAGAACCAATTGGGTTAGCCTACAATCCAGACTCTAACCTCTGAGCCTAATTAGGTCTTGCTTGATCGTGACTCGATCTTGACCCAGACTTAATCCTATTAGGCTGGTCAATTTAAGCATTGTTGATCCCATCTAACCAACTCTTGATTCGGTTTGATCAACCGCTTAGACCTAATTGAGCTACCCAAGCCCGAACCCAGTATTATGAATATGTCTTAGATCTGAAATTCTCAATTTTAGACCTAATTAATATTTCATAATCTTAATTTTTAATTAAGTAGGGTTCATAAACAAAATATGCACAATAAATCCTAGGGTTTCAGGATCTAGGGTTTTGCAGAAAGTAAGTTTTGGATTTCTGATTAAGGACGAACACGCAGCACCCCTACACATCATAAGAACACCCCATCGAATGGGAAGAGAGGGCCTTTAAACCCTTCTTCATTCTTATGATCGGACGGCCAAGAGGAACGCCTTAATCAGGAACATGCAATACTACAAAATAGTTTTAGATCTATATCATATATCTCATATATATACAAATTAGATCTAATCATGGCATATTTTGCATACATCTCATGTATCAAATCATGCATATTTTCAGATCTAAATTATCTCATAATAATCTAAAAAATTAGATTTAAATTTGATCTAATCAAAATAAATTCTAATCTAGACAACTATGTAGAACTATTCTACAACTAGTCTAGACATGCATCAATCATATCTCATATGATATTTAAAATTAAATAATTTTTATTTGCTATTTTTTAGATGTTATTATAATACTTATAATATCAAAAAATAGTAAATAAAAGGATCTAAAATATGATTTAATCAGATTAAATCAAAAACATGCAAGACTATTCTATAGAACTATTCTATTTCTAGAACTAGTCATGCATATTTTCTAATCTTAGATCCAAATCATTTAATTTTAATTTTTTCTGATTTTCAGATCTGATCACATCTCATGTGACATCTAAAATCACTTATTTTTTAATTAAAATAAATTTAAAATTAGATCTAAACACTTTTAGAACCTTGGCTCTGATACCAGTTGAAGGAAAATCCTGATTTTTCGGTCCAGGTTCGTTCAGATCTGATCAGATCAAGAGATATATTTCAAAAAATTTTTCTCTTTGATCTAATCAGATTTGAGATATTTTAGATCTAATTCTTATTATTTTAATAAATAAAATAAAATAAGATAAATTAAATCAAATTTAATTTACCTTGATTTGGGTAATCCTATTATCCGTTGATGATCCTGTAATGCAGCGGAAGGTTCTGGATCTAGCCACGCAAGCGCCTGGCCTCTACCGGTATCCACTCGGGTTGGATCTGGAGATCCTCTTCTTCTCTATCACATCTCCAAAAATTAGATCTGGATCTGATCTGGAGGATCTTCAAAACTCCTTTTGAAGATCAGCAGTCGTCCTTTGCAGCAGCGCAGCCTTCTAGCTTTCAATCGCCTTTCTTTGATCTGGATTGCACCAACCAAAAATCCAAAACTCCTTTTGGACGTGGAGAGGAGAGGGAGAAGGTGGTTTGGCATGGAGGAAGAGGGGAGAGGCAGCCTTGGGGCATGGGGAATTATGATTCAATCATATTTGAGTTGGGCGCAGGGTCTTATTTATAGACTAAGCGTGATCCAACTCCTCTTCTTCCCAACCAATCACAACCCTTTGTGAAATCAGATCTAAATCTGATTGGTGGGAATAGAGTCCCCTGGATTCCTCCTTAGAGGGTGCCTAAGACCAGTCAAAGTTGGTTCTTAGGAGAACTCTAATTGGAATCCAAAAAGGAGATGGAGTCCCTATCCAACAGGGACTCCTAGGCGCCTCCAACTTGGGCACACGCCAAGGGTGGCGTGCGCCCTCCTTCCTTGCCAGGTTCTGGTAGGGGGACAGGCCCCCACCAGCTCTCCAATAGGTGCATGACATGTGGTCAAAAGTCAAAGTGTCAATGGTCAACATTTGACCAGTCAAAGGTAGACTTTTGACCAAAGTCAAAGAACAAGAAATGGCAGGTGACCAAAAATGGCAGGTAATGTCTTACAAAATAAGACAACCTTTTCTGACTTGGACAACCTCCAGTCAGACCATATGAAGGCCTCTGATTGAGCACAAACTCCTTTGGCTCAGTCAGGACAACTTATTTATGATAGTAAAAGAAGAACGTTAGGTTCAATCGAGTGCTAGCACGATTTTCTTGAACCTAATTGAATCTCATTCAGATCAATTGAACTAGATCAGTTCAATTGATGATCACCAGATTCAAACCCTTATTTGTGTGACCCAGTTAGGTTCAGTTCTGTATGGTAATGGGATATGTCATGATCTCTATCATCGACATCATCGAAACTCCTTTCGATGGATCAGAACTCTTCTGATTCGAACAGCTAGAATGATCGATCATCTAAATCATTCTAATTGCTCCCAAAATCCACCAGTGACACCTAGCAGTATATGGTGGCAACCCATCAGAGCTGAATGTGAACCTCTTGGTGCAGCTACCTGTGTGATTAAGTTCTTCTATCTTGAGCCCCGATCAGATTAGGGTTAAGGTGAACTCGTCAAACCCTAGTCTCTGTCATATGATGTAATCATTCGATTCGAGTCCGATGTGAAAATCTAAATAGAAACTCTTTCTATTATTTCACTCTACCATGGCCATGGACTTCTGGACTTGATTCTCATGATCATCATAGGGCTGCTCCTCTACCACCGAGGTAGATAGATTCCATCTTGATGCCATCCAGTTCCTACAATGAACATGCTATAGCCAACATACACCTCAGGGTTCCGAATGGCTAGGAGATCGAGTAATGGTGTAGTCAAACTATAACACCCTCAAGGTGAACTGTCGATGCACCTCAGGTCAAAGAACCAGACACACTACTGCAGCATCGAGTCAGTCATTGACGAGAAGGTAGACTCCCTAATGACTACTCGAGGTGGTCACGCTCAGTGCCCTCATTCTCTAACGAGTACCTGTACTCTCGCTTCGGTGTCTCCACACCATAGACTTAAGACTCATCTACTAAAGAGAAGCGATTGTACACCAACCTTCCAGATCAATCACCATCCTCGTGATGATCCTATGGTCGGGAGCATTTTATGAGTTAATAATGATTATTCATGTCTTAAATTTTCAACTCTTGAAAATATGAATTATCATTACCATTAACTCAAAGGATGTATCACAGACACTAAATACACTTATGCGATAGAAAGTAACCCATTTTATTGATTATAGTCAAAATTATAATTTTGCCCCTAGAAGTGTATTACAAGTGTCAGCCAATTCTGGCTTTTAGGGCACATATATCTAACAAGAGCAGGATCATCACCAATGGATCATAGGACGAGGGCAACAAGCATAATAGAAGCAATGATTTATCTTCTTCCTCCATCTTCAATCCAATATTCAGTAACTCGTTGCACATTTGATCAAATTTCTGGATGTGTCCTAAGACATCTCTGCCTTCCTATGTCCAAAAGCTGTACAGTCTCTTTTTCAACATCAACTTGTTGCATATATTCTTACCCATATACATGGTTTGCAATTTTGACCACAAACCTCTTGGGGTCCTCTTCTCTAAAATTGAATAGAGTGCCACATCCGACAAGCATCCTCTGATCATAGAGTAGGCCTTCTTTTTCAAAGATATCTACTGGCGATCTAACATCCCTTCAGGCTTCTCTTCCAATGTCTAATCCAATTCAGCTTGAATAAGAAGATCTTTCATATGAACTTTTCATATAGAAAAGATTTATTTTCCATCGAACTTCTTGAAATCAACCTTCACATTGCTTCCATGGCTGGATCCAAGCCAAAAAAATGCAACATAGATCCAAGAAATTTGAGAAATACCTTGACAGGATCTTGCTGAATTCACAGCACCTGAAGATCTTCAACTTTCAGGTATCTTTTTCTCTTTCCACATAATTAGGCTCTGATACCACTTGTTATGAATTATTTTAGGATCTGTGGAAACTCTTGTACCTTCTATCAACTCTGAGGAAGCAAGTTGGAGATGATAGCAAGAAAGATAAAGATCAGATGATAAGAAGATGAGATGGTGGCCGAGTGAGAAAGAGAGAACGCTAGGATTTTAGAAAAAAAAAAGGAGATTCAATTCATTCTCTTCTCTATAATCTACATATACAAGTATATATATAGACACCCTAAGTCAATACGACTCAGTCTTAAAAAACTTTTCTCGACTAATCCATACATGAAAATACTCACCCAAGTTCATGTAAACCCATGTCTTGCATGCTTTTATTTTCTGGACTAAAGATCTAGCCTAATACATGAATTAGCCATCTTAAGATCTTTCATACCAGACCTTAAGACCCCTTGAATTAGATCCAATCTAAGATCAAATAGAAAATCCATCCAGATTTATTCACCACCGTCGAGCTGGCTCGATCAAAAGTCAAGCTAACTCGACTGCGTCTCTCCGAACCATGTCTTCTATCTGCTTGAGATAGTCGGCTTGGATACGGATCGAGCTGACTCGATTGCATATCCTAGCCAGCTCAACTGTATGCCAATCTTTTTATCTTTGCTGATACATCTTCGATCAATCTTAGTCTTTAGGAGCCATCACCTTGACTTCTTCACAGTCTCCTAAGACTTGGGAGCACTATACTTGCCCTTTCAAATCTCACAATCTATCAGTAACATCTAACAGTATATGGTGACAATCCATTAGAGCTGAAAAAATCTCTCAGTGCAGTTATTGTGTGATTCGATTCTTTTATCAATGAGTCTCGATAGGACTGAGGTTAAAAATAACTCATCAAACCTCACACATGTCATATGATAGAATCAATCGATTTGAGTATGATGTGAAACCATAATAGAAACTGCTTTCTATTATTTCGTTATACCATGGCCATGGGCTTTAGGAATCAATCTCATAATTACCATAGGACTACTCATTCTCAAGATGAACTATCGATGCACCTCAAGTTAGAAAATCAGATACATAATTACAATAATGAGTGAGTCATTGACAGAAAGGTAGACTTCTTTATGACTGTCCGAAGTTGGTCATGCTCAGTACTCTTATTCTTAACAAGCATTTATACTTTTGCTTTAGTGTCTCTACATCATAAATTCAAAATACATTTATCCTAAGAAAGCGATCGTACATCAATCTTTCGAATCAATCACCATCCTCATGATGATCTTATAATCGGGACAGTTTATGAATTAATTATAATAACACATGTATCAAATCTCAACTCTTAAGAATATATGTTATCATATCTATTAATCCAATGGATGAATCACAGATATAATTTAATACAAATATGATTGAGAAAATAATCTAAAATTTTATTTATAAGTCAAAATTTATAAATTATAATTTTATTTATAAGTCAAAATTTATAAATTATTCCCATAGAAAGTTTTATATGTATTGACCAATCTGGTTTTTAAGGCGTACATCTAACATTTATATGATATCATGTTGGTTATATAATTTTTTGATGTCTTATATGATTTCTTGTATCTTTATATGTCATCTTAAACAATATTTATGGCTTTCTAATATCTTATATGACTTTCTATGAATACATATGACATCCTGAATAATATATATAACATCTTAAAATATATATGACTTTTTATAAATATATATAATATTTTGAATAATATATATAACTTTCTGATATTTTATATGACTTTCTGTTAATATATATGACATCTTGAATAATATATATGATTTTCTATATCTTTATATGATTTTTTGTTGGTTATTATGACTTTCTATTGCTTTATTATGACTTTCTGTTGCCTTATATAGCATCAAGAAGTAATAATATTATGCTTTCTTTATTCTATAGAGGGAAAAGATATTTTTATCAGCGAAAATTTAATGCAAAAAAAGTTGAGAGGCATTAAATATTTTTCCCATTATTACTTGTACTATGTGATCTAATGTAATTGGATGATATGCTTCACATCAATTTTACTGCACCGCATGCGGTGCACAAAGAATTTCTCTATTTTCGATACATAAGGATTGATCATTTTAGGAGATGCGTCCAATTGAAGCTCATCTAATTATAGGTAGAGGTGAAAATGAGTCAATTTGTTTGTGAGTTATTTAAGCTCAACTTAAGTTCTTACGTGGCTTGACTCTATTATTATGAAGCTCAAGTTGAACTCGAATAAGTTTTTAAGTCAAGCTCGACTAGCAAGATACTAAGCTCGAAAGCTCATGAATCAATTTGAGTTTATATATATATATATATATATATATATATATAATATTATTATTTTTATTGATAATATATATGTATATATGTTGTAGAGGTAATTTGTTGACCGAAATAACTTTTCTCTCCTTGAGCTACAATCGAGCACTCACTAACAACTTAGCAAGACTACCTCGAATATCGGAGAGAAACAAGGAACCAAAATGGATGAGCTCTTCTCCATCAGCCTCTTCCTATCCTCCAGGTTAGACATCGACCTACCCTACGATCAGAACCTCATTGATCCTATAATCGGATCTCATCGAGGATAAAAAATGAAGACCCAAGATTGATAAGAGGAGAGACAACATCCCAGAACCTTGGACACAGACGTCGATATGGGATCTCGGCTCTATGCCAACCTCAAATTGCTAACTTATCCATCCACATGGGCAAAATCCATAACTATCTAACAACTTTGATTTGCGGAATAGTGGAAAGGTTTTCTATCCAATGGCCTATTAGAATGTGGCCTAACAATCTAAATGATTAAGCCTAACGGCCTACCACATTCTGGCTAATAGCCTACCAGACTCTTAGGTAAGCAGAACTAGAGGGAAGAAAAGCACAGTTCTTCCTTCTACTGTCTCTTTTTTCTCTACTATTCTCAAGTTTCGACTGACTTAAGCATCAAAGGATCTCCCACTGGATAAACTCTTGCAAGAGTGGACTTCTCTTGCAAGTTCCTTCCTTGGTGTCCCAATCTCTGAATGGTACCCAACCTTAGCCACATTCACCTTGGATCAGATATTTGGAGCAACATATTGATGCTAGAGGAAGGATTATAAAGCTTGTTCAAAGAGGAAAGAGAGCATAGCATAAATGAGAGCATACAATTCTACTGCCTCTCACTGACAATCTCTCCACTACAGACATAGTAGCACTACCCAAGAGTCCGCCGCCATGCAGCCCCCCTATTATGACTGACCCACAACTATTAGATGCCCTGATTCATCAGATCCAAGTGTTGGCTAGTGCCATGCAATGGCTCCAATAGGTGGTGGAGCAGCAGCAACATTTGGAGCTGATTCATCAGCGGCTCTATCTTGATGTAATTAGCGATCTTGTTTGAGGAGTCCGGAATCCGCCCCCCAATAGCACCCCCATCCTGCTCCTACACCCCAATCATCCTCCTATTGGAGCTTGAGGGATGAAGCTTAGAAATGGAGCTTTTTCTTTGATGGAGATTCGACTCTGGGCTACTCCCTTCAACCAAAAAAATCATATTGAGAGGAAGAGCTCGAGAAGAAGGTCTAGGATATCAAGCACTATCTTAGTGAAGTCCAGAGTAGACCTGCCAAAATAATGATAGCCTCAACTTCAACTCTCAACCTCCTTTCTCTCAAACTATTCTAAGGGAACCAATACTAAGTTGGTTCAAAATGCCTCAAGTGGAGATGTATGATGGCTCCTCGAACCCCCTCAAATATCTGGAGTGTTATAGGACCCTCATGATACTATTGAACGTCTCGGATAACCTCCTTTGTCTTACCTTTCTGGCCACCCTCAGGAGTTGGCATGGTGTGGTACTAAGGAATCCAGGTGGAGTCCATTTATTCATTCGACTAGCTCAAAAGGTTGTTCATTGCTTACTTCAGTAGTAATCAAGCTCAGTCGAAGAACACTAATAGCCTCTTCTCCATCCAGTAAGAAAAGGATGAGTCATTGTGCAGCTATGTGATGTGCTTGAATACTTTCATGCTAGAAGTGTGCAACCTCGATGAGAATGTTGGTACTCAAACAAGGATTATGAAATGAATGCCTCATCTTCTTTCTCAACAAATTTTTTTTGAGAGATTATGCCGATCTGCTAGCCTAAGCTTAAAAATATGTGTAGATGGAAGAAGCCTAGGTAGCGTAGAAGTGGATGGAAGAAAAGAAAACCCCTAACAAAAAGCAATGTCGGGAGGATCCTTTGATGGCCTAAATAGAAGGAGAATCCTCTCGACCACCAAAAAAACATAGGCTAAAAATCCCATATTGTGAAGGAAAAAACCTATTTTTCGAATCAGGTTCATTCAGATCTGATTTGATCAAGAGGAATATTTCAAAAATTTTTCTCTTAGATCTAAATCAAATTTGATACTTTTTAGACCTAATTTGATAGATCTAATAAAATAAAATAAAAATAAATTAAATTAGATTTAATTTATACCTTATACTTGGGTAATCTAATTATCCTATGATGATCCTATTGATTGTCTGAGGCTTTGGATGCAGCCACGCAATCGCCTAGCCTTTATCGATATCCACTCGGATAGGATCTGTATATTTTATCCTTCTCGATCTATCCTCCAAAGATCAGATCTAGATCTGATCTTGAAGATATTCAAAAGTTCTGATCTTGAAGATCTTCAAAATAACTTTTGAAGATCTGATGTCATCTCTTGCAGCAGTGCTGCCTTCTTCCTTTCTTGTCGCCTTTCTATTGCCTAGATCGCACCAAACTGGAGCCCAAAACATCTTAGGCATGGAGAGGAGAGAGAAAATTAGAGGTAGGCATGGAGGAGAGAGGGAGAGAGCAATATGGCATGGGCTAAGGGAGAACTTTTTTAAAGCTAGGCATAGATAGGGTTTTTATAGACCCAGCTGCGCTGTGCAGTGCCACATCATCCCGATCAATTACGTCTCTTCGTACAATCAGATCTAAATTTGATTGGTGGGATGATATCACATGATCCAATTAGATGAGAGCCCCTCTCCAACATCCTTAGGTGGTGCCAAGACTGGTCAAAGCAAAGTCCCTTGGCGCCACCTAGTTTGATTCCAAAAAGCAACCTGGAGTCCTATCTCTATGGGACTCCAGGCATCCCTATCCTTGGGTGCACGCCTTCCAAAGCATGTGTCCCCTCCTTTCCTCTTTCTAGCAAGGGGATAAGCCCCTATCTACTCTCCTATGGGTGTATGATACATGGGCAGATGTCTAAGTGTCAAAGGTCAACGTTTGACCAAAGTCAAAAGACAAAAATTAGCAGGTAACGAAAAATGGTAGGTGTTGTCTCAAATTTATCTCATAAAATAAGACAATCTTTTTTTGATCTGGACAAGCTCCAGTCAGACCAAGTAAAGGTATGTGAGTGAGCATAAACACATTTAGCTCAGTCGAGCAACTTTTAATGATTGTAGAAGGAGAACATTAGGCTCAATCGTATGCTAGCATGATTTCCTTGAACCTAATTGAATCTAATTCATATCAATTGAACTAAGTTAGTCCAATTGATGATATCCAGATCCAAACTTTTATTTGTGTAATCCAGTTAGGTTCAGTTCTATATGGTAATGGGAAATATCATGATCTCTATCATCGACATCATCAAAACACCTTCCAATAGATCAGAACTTTTTTGATTCAAACAACTAGAATGATCGATCATCCAAATCATTCTAATTGCTCTCAAAATCTATCTATGACACCTAGCAGTATATGGTGGCAACCCATCAGAACTGAAAATAAATCTCTTGGTGTAGTTACATGTATGATTAAGTTCTTCTATCTTGAGCTCCGATCAGATTAGGGTTAAGGTGAACTCGTCAAACCCTAATTTCTATCATATGATTTAATCATCTGATTCAAGTCTGATGTGAAAACCTTAATAGAAACTCTTTCCATTATTTTACTCTACCATGGCCATGGGCTTATGGACTTGATTCTCTGATCATCATAGGACTGTTCCTCATCCACCGAGGCAGATAGATTCCCTCTTGGTGCAATCCAATTCCTACAATGAACATGCTATAGCCAACATACACCTCAGAATTCTGAATGGCTAGGAGACCGAGTCATGGTGTAATCAAACTATAACACCCTCAAGGTGAACTACCGATGCACCTCAGGTCAAAGAACCAAACACTCCACTACAGCTTCAAGCTAGTCATTGATGAAAAGGTAGACTTCCTTATGACTGCTCGAGGTGGTCAAACTTAGTATCCTCGTTCTCTAACAAGTATCCATACTCTCGCTCCAGTGTCTCTACACCATAGACTTAAGACTCATCTACTATAAAGAAGTGATTGTACATCAATCTTCCTGATCAATCACCATCCTCATGATGATCCTACGACCGATAGCAGTTTATGAGTTAATAACGAAAATTCATGTCTTAAATTTTCAACTCTTGAAAATAAGAATTATCATTACTATTAACTCAAGGAATGTATCACAGACACTAAATACATATTGTGATAGAAAATAACCCATTTTATTATTTATAGTCAAAATTATAATTTTGCCCTTAGAAGTGTATAACAAGTGTCAGTTAATTCTAGCTTTTAGGACACACACATCTAACAAACTCCCACTTGACCTAAAGCCAATTGGATACAAATCTAAGTCCCATTTTCTTAAGGTGGGCTTCGATCTTCTACTGGCCCAATGGCTTTGTGAGTGGATCCGCCGCATTGTCAAAGGAGTCGATTCTCTTGACCTCGACGTAACCCTTCTCGAGATAATCGTGGATGAGGTGGTATCATCTCTCGATGTACTTAAATTTTTGGTGAGACCTCGGCTCCTTAGCAAGACTATGGCGCTATTGTTGTCATAGTATAGAAGAATGGCATCTGATGGCATCACTTCGATTTCTGTGGTAAACTTTTTGTACCAGAATGCCCCCTTCGTAGCTTCTAACGCAGTGATGTATTCTGCTTCCATGGTGGAATCTGCTATCACTATCCGCTTGAAACTCTTCCAACTGACAACACCACCATTACACACAAATAGACTCCTAGATGTTGACTTTCGATCATCTACATCGGATATAAAATCCAAGTCTGTATACCCCTGAACTTGGAGTTCTTAATTACGAAAAATCAACAACATATCCTTAGTTCTTCTCAAGTACTTAAGGATACATTTCACAAAAGTCCAGTGTTCTTCATCTGGATTTGACTGATATCTGCTTGTGACGTTTACAGCATGGGCTATATCAGGTCGTGTACATAACATGGCATACATGAGGCTCCCTATTGTTGAAGCATAAGGGATCTTGCTCATGCATTCTATTTCCTCAGGTGTGCCAGGGCACATCTTCTTGGAAAGATGAATGCCATCTCTAAAGGGTACTAAATCTTCTTAGAGCTTTCCATGCTAAACCTCTTTAGCACTTCCTCTATATACATCTTCTATGAAAGTCCTAAGCATCCTTATTCGGATCTATCTCTATAGACCTTAATTTCTAGAATAAAGGATGCTTTCTCCTTAGGTTCTTTCATGGAGAACTCTTTAGACAACCACATTTTAACCTATGGATCAGCATGGGAATATTCATTCCCAATTAAGGAGGATGTCATCCTACGTACATTACGAGAAAGACAACAAGTGCTTCCTACTGATCTTTTTGAAGACATATAGTGTCCTCCTCATTTTTGATGAAACCAAATAATTTGATCAATCATTAAAACGAGTATTCCAGCTCCGAGATGCTTGCTTAAGTCCATATATGGACCTTTGCAACTTGCATACTTTATGATCAATATCACTGGATGTGAAACCTAGTGGCTATTCCATATAGATATCTTCCTCAAGATATCCATTTAAGAATGCTGTTTTCACATCCATTTGCCATATTTCATGATCGAAATAGGCTGCAACAGCAAGCAATGTGTGAATGAATTTAAGCATGGCTACTGACGAAAAAGTATCTCGATAGTCAATGCCTTCACATTGACTATACCCTTTTGCCACTAATCTAGTTTTGAATGTCTTCACATTTCCATCTGCACCAATCTTTCTCTTGTAGATCCATTTACACCCAATAGGTACTATACCTTCTGGTGGATCTACCAAGGTCCAAACTTGGTTTGAGTGCATCGAGTCAATTTCTGACTTCATTGTCTCTAACCATTTCTCGGAGTCAATATTCGATATCGCCTCGTCATAGATTTTGGGATCATCACCATGAATCCCATTACCTACGAGGAACATTTTCTCTATTTTCTCTAAAATAGTACCTAAGTATCTCTTAAGGGGACGAAAAATCCTTTCCGATCTACGAGGTGGAGGAGGTAGTTATTGTATTGGCTCAACCTGATTTGGTTCCATTTAGTCCTTAGCTCGTTGCTTTGTGAGACTATCCCTAGCTTGTCGCTTCCAATGATCCTATCTTGAACAAACTATTTTTCAAGAACGATGGCATTGACTCAAAATCACATTGATCTTCTGAAATGTAGAAATAGTCATCCTAATGTAACTGGTAGAGACTATAAATCGAGCTATAAGGATCTAAAGTCTAACTTGTCCAATTGTTATTTGACTGAGCTGGATCATCCCAAATTTTGAGATATTACAGACTTGATTCTTACCAGCCAATTTTCAACGGTGTGGTAGGAACAATTTTAGAAGGAACCCTATTCATAAGTATATTACCTTAACAAACTGTGCTAAAAAAATGAAAGGTCTGTGAAGCTCATCATGATCAAATTCCTGCTTGCTGCAGGCACATAAAATACAGTCCCTAGGTACTAAAGTCTAAATCATGATGGTAGTCGAAGAGGGTAGGTTTCTCATAGCTACAGCAGCAACTCTTGCTCCGTTCTCGACGCACAGGAATCATCTCACCATCCCTCAGTCTTCCTGCCTTCCTCAAGACCCTGCATAGAAGTGCACAAGTAAGCACTTAGAATCAAGAGTCAAGCACCCAACTGGATGCAGAAGAAATCGTTAGATTAGATTCAATAACGAGCATACCTTCAGAAGGACCTGCTTTCTTCTTGTTCTTTCAGGCTGACCAGGTATAGAGGGCAGTTCCACTTCCAGTGGTCGTCAGTGTTGCAATGAAAATATTTTTTCTTATCAAGCGGCCTTCTTCTTCAGCTTTTCTTTTTCACTTTCCTCTTTATCTTCTACTTCTTCGCGGTCTTCTTCTTTCCAGAAGACTTTCTCTCAAAAAAGTCCGCTCCACAGCAAGTACTGAGCCTTTAGAATCTTTCATAGAAAGCTCAGCAGTGACCAGCATGTTCATAAGCTCAGTCAAGGTATTTTGCAGTTTATGCATATGGATAGTTCATGATGAATTATCCATACGCATCAATGAAGGACTGCAGAATTATATCAATTCTGCAGATCCTGATCTAACTTGACATCCAGCTTCTCAAGCTCTTCTAAGTCCTTGATCATCATCAGACAATGATCTTGGACCTAACTGCCCATCATGCATCTGTAGCCTTTAAAATAGTCTCCTAGTAACTTGATATTTGGTTGCTGCGACTCTGTTCACCAAACAATCTCTTGTAGGTGAGCCAACATTTGGTGGCTAGTCTTTGACTATCTTTCATGTTGGCGCTGGAAGCTCATCAGACATCGAGTCCAACATGTAATACCTGGCTCTTATTATCTTTCATCCGTCCATTTTTTGAAGAGACGCTCTCTGCTCAGCGGATGGACGGACCTGGTAAAGTGGGAAGGATCCTGTTCCAATACATAAGTCAACTTCTCAGAACCCAAAACAATTTTGAAGTTTTGGAGCCAATCCTTGTAGTTGGGTCTGGTCAGTCTATGGGTGTCTAGGATACGGTGCTAGTGGGATTGGATGCAGACATTTTTCTTGTAGAGAGTCAAAATTTTCTAGTTAGATTTTGTAATTAAGACTTAACCAATTTGTTTAGGGGTTTTATTTTTAAACAAATTAGGCTCCCACTATTTACTTGGATCCTTATACTTTCTCTGGTAGAGATGCAAAAATCTCCGCGATCAATTAATGATTTTAGTGGATGGTGCGGTCCTACCGACTGGACTCATCACTTCACCTAACAGTTATTGGTGATGGGTCAAGTCGATGAGATGGAACAACTCTTGTTTAATGATACTCTAATCATGGTGCATCCAAATTTGGTCTCTAATTCATGAATCTCAGTGCTCAGAATATTGATCCACTCCTTAGTTAAGTCAGACCCATCATTTGTATAAGATTGGATTTCTTGATTGGATTCTCTCACCGTATCCTGAAATATTGAGTCCAATCCTATCCTCCAAGCCTGTAGCATCCAATGCCTAATAGACATGGTTGCGTCTTTTCGGTGCAACTGAACCACTGTAACCAGCCGAAAACAATCAATCCCGAAAAGGGCCCGCACATCTACAATGGTGGAAGACCTTAGACTTAATCTTTTCTTAGAGAGATTTGATTTAGGTCTCATTAAACTAGACTTGACATAGTCATAACAATTATGACTAACCTAAGTGGCATGGGTTAGCTCAGATTATTGTCACCATCTAGATCAGGACTGAGCCAACAAATATGGCCAGGTAAGTGAGATCGGTGGAAGGAATATGCCATTAACTCGATAAGAATGCATTTCAGAGTCGAGTAGCTCCAATTAAAAAACCAATTGGATCGTATCTGCCAAACTTACCTTAGACACCAAATTGTTGAGCTAGAACCAATCAGGTTAGCCTACAATCCAAGGACTCTAACCACTGAGCCTAATTAGGTCTTAGCTTGATCGATCACTCATGTGATTCCATCTTGACTCAGACTTAATTCTATTAGGCTGGTCAATTTAAGCACTCTTGATCCCATCTAACCAACTCTTGATTCAGTTTGATCAACCGCTTGACCTAATTGAGCTATTCCAAGCCCGAACCTAATTTTATGAATATGTCTTAGATCTGAAAATTTTTTAATTTTTAGACTATAATATATATTTCATAATCTTAATTCTTAATTAAGTTTAGGGTTCATAAATAAAAATATGTAAATAAAATTCCTAGGATTTTAGGATCTAGGAATTTTATAGAAAATAAGTTCTTATTTTCTGATTAAGGATGAATGCGCAGCACCCCTACACATCATAAGAACATCCCATCGAATGGGAAGAGAGGGCATTTAAACCCTACTTTATTCTTATGATCGGACGGCCAAGGGGAATGCCTTAATCATAAATATAAAAACTACAAAACTAGTTAGATCTAACATCATATATCTCATATATAAAAATTGATCTAACTATAAACATATTTTGCATACATCTCATGTATTATCTTAATATCATGCATATTTTCAGATCTAAATTATCTCATAATTATCTAAAAAATTAAATTTAAATTGATCACATCAAAATAAATTCTATTTTAGATAATTATGTAGAACTATTCTACAACTAGTCTAAACATGCATTCATCATTTCTCATATGAACCAAAAATTAAATAATTTTATTTTTTATTTTTTAGATCTTATTATAATTTTTATAATATTAAAAAATAATAAATAAATTAGTCTAAAATTATAATTTAATCAAATTAAATTATGATCATGCAAGACTATACATAGAATAATTCTATTCTACAACTAATCATGCAACTTGTAGAACTTAGATCTAAATTATTTAATTTTAATATTTTTGACTTTAGATCTAATTATATCTCATATGATATCTAAAATTATTTAATTATTAAATTAAAAATAAATTTAAATTAGATCTAAATAATTTATGGGAACTTGACTCTGATACCATTTGAAGGAAAAAACCTATTTTTTGGATCAGGTTCGTTTAGATTTGATTTGATCAAGAGAAATATTTCAAAATTTTTTTTCTTAGATCTAAATCAAATCTGATACTTTTTAGATTTAATTTGATATATCTAATAAAATAAAATAAAAATAAATTAAATAAAATTTAATTTATACCTTGTTCTTGGGTAATCTAATTATCCTATGATGATCCTGATGATTGCCTGAGGTTCTGGATGCAGCCACACAATCGCCTGGCCTCTACCGATATCCACTTGAGCAGGATTTGGATATTTCCTCCTTGATCTATCCTCCAAAGATCAGATCTAGATCTGATCTTGAAGGTCTTCAAAACAACTTTTGAAGATTTGATGTCGTCTCTTGCAACAGTGCTGCCTTCTTTCATTCTTGTCGCCTTTCTCTTGCCTGGATCGCACCAAACTGGAGCCCAAAATCTCTTGGGTGTGGAGAGGAGAGAGGGGATCAGAGGTAGGCATGGAGGAGAGAGGGAGAGAGCAATATGGCATGGGCTAAGGGAGAACTTTTTTAAAATTAGGCACAGACAGGATTTTTATAGATCCTTTTGCACCATGCAGTGCTACATCATCCCGACCAATCACATCTCTTCATACAATCAGATCTAAATCTGATTGGTAGATGACATCACCTGATCCAATCAGATGAGAGCCCCTCTCCAACATCCTTAGGTGGCACCAAGACTGGTCAAAGCAGAGTCTCTTGGCGCCACCTAGTTTGATTCCAAGAAGCAACCTAGAGTCCCATCTGTATGGGACTCCAGGCATCCCTATCCTTAGGCACACGCCTCCCTAGGGGCATGCACACCTCTTTTTTCCTCTTTCTAGCAAGGGGGGGACAAGCCCTCTATCTGCTCTCCTAGGGGGATGCATGACACATGGATAGATGTCCTAAGGGGTGTCAACCCCTGCCCTTTCTTTCCAACGTTTGACACCAAAGTCCAAAAGTGATCAAGAAATTAGTAGGTGATGCAAAGGAATGGCAGGTATTATCTTAAATTTCCATCTCATAAATTAAGATAATCCTTTTTCTGACTCTGGACAAGCTCTAGTCAGTTAAAGACTAAAGTAAAGGGTTCTCTGAGTGAGCCACAAACCATATTTGGCTCAGTCGAGACGAACTTTTAATGATTATAGAAGAAGAATAGTTAGGCTCAATCGTGTGCTAGCACGATTTTTTGAACCTAATTGAATCTAATTCAAATCAATTGAACTGAGTTAGTCCTAATTGATGATATCCTAGATCTAAACCTCTTATTTGTGTGATTCTAGTTAGGTTCAGTTCCGTATGGTAATGAGATATGTCGTGATCTCCTATCATTCAACATTCATCAAAACACCTTTCGATGGACTCAGAATTTTTTCTGATTCATATAATTAGAATGATCGATCATCCAAGATCATTTCTAATTGCTCCTCAAAATCCACCAATGACACCTAGCAGTATATGGTGGTAAGCCATCAGAACTGAAAAGCGAACCTCTCGGTACAGCTACCATGTGTGATTAAGGCTTCTTCTATTCTTGAGCCCCGATCAGGATTAGGGTTAAGGTGAACTCGTTCAAACTCCTAATTTCCGTCATATGAATTAATCATTTGATTCAAGTTCCGATGTGAAAGCCTTAATAGAAACTCTTTCTATTATTTCACTCTGCCATGGCCATGGGCTTATGGACTTGATTCTCATGATCATCATAGGGCTGTTCCTCATCCATCGAGGTAGATAGATTTTCTCTTAGTGCAATCCAATTCCTACAATGAACATGCTACAGCCAACATATACCTCAGGATTTCGAATGGCTAGGAGACCGAGTCATGGTATAGTCAAACTATAACACCCTCAAGGTGAACTATCGATGCACCTCAGATCAAAGAACCAGATACACCACTGCAGCTTCGAGCCAGTCATCGACGAAAAGATAGACTTTCTTATGACTGCTTGAGGTGGTCACGCTCAGTGCCCTTGTTCTCTAACGAGTACCTATACTCTCGCTCTGATATCTCTACACCGTAGACTCAAGACTCATCTACTATAAAAAAGCGATTGTACACCAACCTTTCGGATCAATCACCATCCTCATGATGATTCTACGGTCAGGAGCAGTTTATTAGTTAATAACAAAAATTCATGTCTTAAATTTTCAACTCTTGAAAATAAGAATTATCATTATCATTAACTCAAAGGATGTATCACAGATACTAAATACACATTATGATAAAAAATAATTTATTTTATTATTTATAGTCAAAATTATAATTTTGCCCTTAGAAGTGTACAACAAGTGTCAGCCAATTTTGGCTTCGAGGGCACACACATCTAACACCTTGGTAGTTCAACAATTATACCCCCTTGTCTATTCCTTAGATTTAGATCCTAATGGAGATTGAAGGCTTAGAGTATCTTCGATAGCTAGAACTAATGAAAGCCCCTTCGGAGAGGAGCAAGAAAAAGTATTACCGTTTCCACCATGACCATGATCAAGATACCGAAGAGTGCCTCTGGCTTAAAAATGAGATTAAGGCCCTAATCCAAAGAGGCTACCTCAGCAAGTATGTTTAGGAGCTATGGAATTGAATACCTGAAGAGCTATAATGGCACCAGCCCAACGAGGAGAATAATAGCAGCCGATCCATAGCTAGTGTTATCAATATGATTTCTAGCTTCGCTGGTGGCAAAGCGAAGAGACAGTGAATAGGGTATATTATTTCTTTCTCTGATGATAACCTCCGAGGGGGATAGAACCCTCATAATGATGCTGTCATCATATTAATGACAATAACAAACTATGATGTAAAAAGAATTTTAGTCGATAATGGAAGCTTAGTTGCTGTATTATTTTAGGATGCTTTCCAAAGAATAAGACTGCCTACTAACCAAGGAAGGTTAATACTCTTTTGATCAGATTCTTTAGGGACTTTGTGACTATAGAGGGCAAGATACCCTTCCAGTGATCATTGAGTAGAAGCCTCGAAGCAAGGTTGTGCAACTAACTTTCCTAGTTCTTCGGTCCCTTTTATTTACAATACATTCTTCAGGTGACCCAAATTGAATGCCTTGCAAGCTATAATCTCCATGTACCACTTATAAAATTCCTGACAAGGAATGGGGTCAGTGAAGCATGAGACCAAGTGCTGGCTCGTTAGTGCTCTTTGGCAACAATAAAATGGAATCATCTAGTAGAAGCTCTATCAATTGAAGACCATAAAAAGTTGAAAGAGGTCCAAGGTAAACCAGTCGAGCAACTTATTGAAGTTCCCTTAGTGATGATCTGAGCAAGACCATTCAACTTAGAGCATAATTGACACCAGACCTTAGAGATCGGCTGATGGTATTACTATATGCCCATGAGGATATCTTCACTTGGTTAGCAGACATGCTAGGTATACCTTTTGATGTCATTGTTCATAGGTTGAATATGGATCCGAGCTATTGCCCTATCTGACAAAAGAAAGGAGCGCCCTAGAGTGATAATGGGCAATTGAGAAGGAAGTCGACAAGCTCCCAACAGTGGGATTCATTTGAGAAGCCCATTATCTAGAATGGTTCACCAACATCATCATTGTGAAGAAGGCAAATGATAAATGATAAATTTATATTGACAATACCGATCTTAATAAAGCTTGCCTAAAGGACAACTTTCTCCTACCGATGATCGATCAACTTGTTGATGCCACATCGACACATCAATTCTTAAGTTCCATAGATACCTTTTCTAGCTACAATCAAATTCGGATGGCCCCCAAAGATAAGAAAAAAGATGGCATTCATAACAAATAAAGTTCCGTATTGTTATAAGATGATGCCTTTTAGGTTGAAAAATATAGGAGCCACATATCAGTGCCTTATTAATAAAGTATTTAAATACTAGATCAGGCACAATATGGAGATTTATGTCAATGATATGATGGTCAAAAGTGCTGAAGCTGACCAACATATTGCCGACCTGGAAGAAACATTTACTGAGCTAAGACGAATCCAAATCAAACAGCCCCAGTAAGTGCACCTTTGGTGTGACCTCGAGAAAGCTGCTAGAGTTCATAATAACCTAGTGAGGGATTGAGACAATCTTAGAAAAGATCTATACAATGCTAAAGATAAAACACCCAAATATGAAGAGGGATGTGTAGTGGCTAAGGCCACATGGCCACTCTCAGTTGGTTTATTTTGAGGTTGGCCAAGAAATGCCTTCCATTCTTTAAGATCCTTAGGCAAATGAAGAGTTTTGAGTGGTCGGAGGATGCCAAATGGCAGTGAAGAGCTCAAATGATACCTTGGATCACCTCTATTGCTCTCCAAGCCAAAGATAGGTGAGGATTTATATTTATACTTGTTGGTCTCACGTATTGTTGTTGGCTTTGTATTGGCCTGAGAAGATGCAGGAACCAAAGGCCTATTTACTAAACTAGCAAGCTCCTCCAGGATGCAAAAGCTCAAAGGTCGAGAAGATCTATGCACTGGTCACCACTGTATGATGATTTTGACCATATTTTCAAGCACATTCAATGATCATCTTGACCGACCAACCCCTAAAGGCCATTCTTCAAAGGTCCGCCACCTTTGGATGGATGGCAAAATGGGCAATTGAGCTTGGGAAATATGATGTCCACTACATCCTTGACCGGCAATGAAAGCTTAAGTTCTAGTTGATTTTCTCATGGAATACACTATCCTTGATGAGAAGTTAACATCAAAATTGTTTGAAGAGATGAGGGCCCCATGTTGGATTCTTCATGTAAACGTAGCCTCGAATTCCTAAGAATGTGGGGCTAGACTGATCCTTGCAAGCCCGAAAAGGGCCATGATGGAATACGTACTTCAATTTGACTTTGGTGCCTCCAACAATGAGGCCAAATATGAAACAATGCTCGTATGCCTCGACATTGCCAAAGAACTTTGGATAAAGGACCTAAGGGTCTTTACTGACTTAGAACTCATCGTTAGACAAATTCAGAGGAGAATACGAGGCTTGAGGACCTAAGATGGCTTGATACTTGCAAAAGCTCAAAGAGCTCTCTAAGGCTTTCTAAAATTTGAAGGTATAATAGGTATCAAGATCAGAGAATGCCTAAGCTAACGCTTTGTCTTATCTTTCCACCTTAGGATGTCCCGACCTCAATAAAATGAGTTTTCATTGAATGTCTATCAAAATTGAGCATCGAAGAAGAACCAGTTCTCCTATAGATCAACCATGAGTCAAGCTGGATAGATCCTCTAATCATCTATCTCCTTGATGATGTTCTGTTGACTAATCTTATCGAAGCTTGGAAGATCAAACATCAAGCTCCAAAGTATTTCTACTTAAAAGGTAGACTTTACAAAAAATCTTTCTCATTGCCTCTACTTCGGTGTCTACGATCGACTGAAGTAGATTATATACTCTGAAAGATTCACGAAAAAATCTATGGCAATTACTTGAGGGGTAGGCCATTGGTTTACAAGGTAATCTAATAAGGGTACTACTGGCCCATTCTACAATAGGATGTAGTCGACCTCGTTAAAAAGTATGAGCAATGCCAGAAATATGTCAATATCCAACTAAGGCCGGCGATTGAGCTTGCACCAATTAATGCCTCTTGGCCTTCCGCTATATGGAGAATTGACATCCTTAGGTCATTCCCAATAATGACCGATCAGAGGAAGTTTCTAATCATTGCAGTCGATAGATCCCATCTAGGTGCATACTCTACTCCTATAATGAATTTACTATAGCCAACAGACACCGTAAGATTCCAAATAGCTAAAAAACTAGGTATTTATGCAATTAAATTATAGCAACCTCATTATGAATAGTTGAGGCACCATAGCTCAAAGAACTACTCATAGCATTGCAACATCAAGTAAGTCACTGATGAGTAGGTAGACATCCAAGTGACTATGCATGTTGGTCACACTTGGTACCCTTATTCTCTAACAATTACTTGCACTTTTGCTTAGTATCCCTATACTATAGGCTCGAGACTCGTCCATCCAAAAAAAATAATTTGTGTACCAATTTTACTAGATCAAATACCATCCCCATGATCATCCATTGATCGAGAGCAAAATTTATGAATTAATCATCAATACATTTGCCTCAAATTCTTAACTCTTGTGAATATGTATCATCATCTTATTAATTTATTAGATGATTTCTGGATACATTATATAACATGAATAAAAAATAATCTAATTTTATTTATTTTAATAATTTAATTATAAAATTATTTTTTTAGAAAGTTTACATGTGTCAGCCAAATTGGCTTGTAGGGCATACATCTAACAATCTTCCACTTATACTAAAGCCAATTGACCATGAATCTAAGCCTCATCTTCTTAAGGTGAGCTTTAGTCTTGTGTTGACTTAGCGGCTTAGTTAGTGGGTCTGTCATATTCTCTATGAAGTCTATGCTCCACACCTCAATATACTTCTTCTCAAGGTATTCACGAATTAGGTGAAATCATCACTCTATGTGCTTGGACCTCTAGTCAGATCTTGGTTCCTTAGCTAGAGCTATGGTACTGTTGTTGCCGCAGTAGAGTGGTATGGCATCTGATGTCATCACTTTTAGCTCCGCAATGAACTTCATGACTAGAAGACTTCCTTAGTAGCCTCAGAAGTGGCGATGTACTATGCTTTCATGGTAGAATCTATAATGATTTGTTGTGTGGACCTATTCTAATTTACCACACCGTCATTATATAGGAATATACATCTTGATATAGACTTTCTATCATCAACATCAGATATAAAGTCTGAGTCTATATATCCTTGTACCCTTAACTCTCTTCCTCTAAAGGCCAAGAACAAATCCTTAGTTTTTCTCAAGTACTTAAGGATGTTCTTCACAATTATCTAGTACTCTTCATCTAGATTCAACTGATATCTACTCGTGACACTTACAGTAAGAGATTTATCAGGTTGTGTATATAGTATAGTATACTTGAAGCTCCTTATGACACAAGCATAAGAGATCTTGCTCATGCACTAACTTTTTTTAGGTGTGCTGGGATACATCTTCTTGAATAGATGAACTCCATCCCTAAGGGATAGCAGTCCCCTTTTGAAGTTTTTCATGTTGAACCTCTTCAGCATTTTCTCTATATATAATTTCTGTGAGAGACCAAGTATCCTTTTAGATTTATCTCTATAGACCTTTATTCCTAGAATGTAGGATGCTTCTTCAAGATCTTTCATGGAGAATTCTTTTGACAACCACACCTTAACCAAAGTAATCATGGGAATATCATTCTCAATTAGAGGGATATCATTCATATACAATACGAGAAATATAGTAGCACTCCTACTGAATTTTTTGAAAACACATGGTTCCTCCTCATCCTTGATGAAATCAAACAATTTAATTGCATCACTAAAATGAGTGTTCCAACTCCAAGATGCTTGCTTGAGTCCATAAATGAATCTTTATAGTTTGCAGACTTTATGATCTCCATCACTAAAAGTGAAATCTAGAGGCTGCTTATAGATATCTTTCTTAAGATATCCATTTAGGAAAGTAGTTTTCACATCCATTTATCAAAACTCATAATCATGAGATGGTGCAATTACAAGTAGTATTCGAATGGACTTTAGCATAGCCATTGGCAAAAAGGTATCTAGAAGTAGAAGAAATCATAAGATTAGTTTCAATTTCGAGCAGATCTGATATACCTTTTGGAGGTGTGTCTCTTTTATTTTTCTTTAGGCTTTCTAGGTATACAGGATAATTCCTCTTACAATGGCCATCAACATTACAGTGGAAACATTTTTCTTTGGCCTTTTTCTTGGGAACTTCTTTCTTTGGCTTGTTCT
The DNA here is from genome assembly GCA_006176705.1 of Cocos nucifera. Taxonomy (NCBI): domain Eukaryota; kingdom Viridiplantae; phylum Streptophyta; class Magnoliopsida; order Arecales; family Arecaceae; genus Cocos; species Cocos nucifera. The sequence goes on along the minus strand of QRFJ01000675.1, from coordinate 132,612 downwards.
CAATCTCCTGTTTCTTCATAGATTTCTTCTTCCTCCAGGTAAACTTTCTCTTGGAAGTAGAAGATTGCTCCACAGCAAGAACCATGCCCCTTGAACTCTTTAATGTCCCTTCAGTGGTCACCAACATGTTCAATAATTTGGCCAGGATACAATCTATCTTGTTCATATGGTAGTTTACTATAAACTACCCATACGAATCAATAAGAAATTGCAGGATCAAATCTGCTTGCAATTTTTTGTGCATGGTCATACCGAGCTTCTTAAACTCCTTAAAGTTTGATTATTGTCAAACAATAATCATGGACAGACCGCCCTTCTTTCATCTTAGTATTAAAGAGTCTCTTGGATACTTCGTAACACACAAATCAGCTCTCCTCATCATACAACTCTTGTAAGTGAGCCAACATAACCCTGACAGTCTTCATGTCCTCATGCTGGCATTGCAATTCATTAAACATTGATGCCAAGATATAACACCTAACTTTATTATTATCATCCATCCATTTTTTACTGCTTTCCATTGGTCAGTGGTTGGATGATTTGGTAATACTGGGATGTCCTGGTCAATGACATAGCTAAGCTTCTTGGTACTCAAAATAATTTTCAAGTTTCTTAGTCAGTCTTTATAATTAGAACCAGTTAGACGATTGTTTTCTAATATACGACTGAGAGAGTTGGAGAAAGACATTTTTTATAGAAAGAAGAAGATTCTAGTTAGATTTTAAATTGACTTATTTCATTTGTTTTAGGATTTTATTTTAAAAATAAACTCAACTTCCACTATTTTCTCAAATCTCCCACTCTCCTCTAGTGGAGAAACAGAAACCCTTCGTGACTAATATTTCAAGTGGATACTATGGTTCTATTGATTGGCATGCCACCTCATTTGATAGTTATTGATGATGTGTTAACCAATCAATGGACAACTCTTATCTAATGCTTTTTAAATAAATTATAGTAAACTTTGATCTCTAAGTCCTGAAAGCCTCACCTAACAATTATTAGCCTCGTTGCTTAGTTAAGTTAGACCCACCATTTATGTGTAAGTGAAGTCATCATTGGATCTCTCACCTGATAGTTATTGGGCCCAACCCCATCTCCACTCTACAGCATCATATATTAGTAGAGTGATTGCATCTTTTCGATGCAACTAAATCACTATATCCAGCTGAGAACAATCAACATCGAAAAGAGCCCACACATCTACAATGGTGGAAGACTGCTCAACTTAATATCTATAATGAGATTTAGTTTAGATTTCTTTATCTTAATTATTTATTTATATCTGATGTAAATCCATAATTATATTGGATCTACTTACGAGATCCTGACTTAGTCTCACCAAGACCAGACTCATGATGCAAAGCAAAATATAGTGAACTTAATACTAATTACCCCAAAATAGAATTTGGTCAACTAAATTTGCGAGATAAGTGAAGATTGGTGGGAGGCCCCCCATGTAATGCAATAGTCCTAATTAAATAAACACCTTTCTAAATACTTTCTTAGACACCAATAGGTTAACCTATTCCAAATTGGGTTCAACTTTTGGTTCTATAGATTGTAAGATTGCAACCATCTTAATGTATATTCAGATGCAACCCTACATGAAGCGTCGTAGTGATTCATTGTGATTACTACATATATCAATGAAAGAAACAACAAGATTATCATATAATCAAAATAAAATCATATTTTATTTTTAATATTCTATCTTTTCTCAAAAGGTGACTAAGTTTAAGGGTCTCATCTCTTATTATCCTAGGATAACCTTTAAACATAATGTTCGTTATACTAGGGCAACCTTATATCAGGATGATCTTAGATTAATCCTAAATCTATTAATTAGATCTTTTAATTCAAAAATTTTTGGATCTAATAATTTTAGATATAATCTAAATTTTAGATCAATTTAAATTTTTAAATCTAATTAAAATAAAAAATTTTAGATCTAATCTAAATTTTAGATTTTATTAAAATTCAGATCTAATCTAAATTTTAGATTAGAAATTTTAGATCTAATTAAAATAAAAATTTTTAGATCTAATCTAAATTTTAGATTTCATAAAAATTCATATCTAATCAGAATTTTAGATCTAATAAAAATTCAGATCTAATTTGAATTTTAGATCTTGATCTTAAGTGTATGATCCTGAAATTGACACTGATATTAGTTGAAAAAACTTTTTCTTAAATATATTCAAGATTAATATTAAAAATAGATACAGCAAAAGAAAACTAATCTAACATGCATCTATGAGATCACATCTTATAGAGCCAGAATCTATCGTACCTTAAGATCAAGATATAAAGATAAATTATGAAGATCAGATCTTCACCTTTGCGCAGATAGATTTTCACCATGATTCGATGATTATGAAAATCTTCTTGTAGTTTCCTGAAGAGCCGTATACATGTCCGATCTCTACATATAACCACACAAGTGTTGGGTATTGTATCCTAAAGCTAATTGTCTAGGTTGTAGATGGTTGAGTTGTATGTAAAATAATACTTGAATTACAAATAAATAAAGTTATCATTATGGCTTTTCATCACTCTTGTACATCTTTTTGTAATGAATGAACTCCTTAGGACTATTTATACTCGATAAAAGAAGATTTATCATTTAGTCCTTAAACTTGATCATGATCAAATGATACATTATTACCTAGGATGACAATGTTTATCGAGTGTAGGTTATTATGTGCCATATGGGTTGATTATCCTCTTAACCAAGGAGTATGGAGATACTGATATGGCATGCAGATAAAATATAAGGATATATTTTACTGATTATGATCCAACTACGGAGCTCTCTACTATCATGAGTTACTCATGAAGGATATGGGTATAAATATTTCTTAGATCTGAGATCATCATGGTGATTTACAAGCAACTAACTATACTTTAGTACTGGACTATCTAAATTTCTAATTCAATGATGGAAGGCTATTAGGTGCAGTCAAGTACTTATTTAGTCAGTGCATGAGTCAAAATGGGATTGATCCCTCCAAGTATTGGAGTAAATACATCATTATATTTTAATTTAGTAAAACCTCGATTGGGATAGTCCATTTGATGGATATTGAAATTTGAAATATAATATAAATGATTTTTCAGGATTGACAGTTAAATCCTAGGTCATCTTTTAAAAATTTGGATCAAGAGGATGAATTATACGATAACCATATGCCATAGGTTCATGGATGTTATGATGTGATTATTTGATCTATTCGAATGTCAGGTACCATTACTAGATGATCACATTAATTGTTACACAAATTAGTTTCCATACTACCAACTTAGGATTTGACCCTATGGGGTCACACATAATAGAAGTTTCTACCTATCTGATGGCTGACCAAGAATCTTAATGGTCTGAGACTCTATGGTCAAGAGTCCCACTGGACTCAAACTCTATGATCAGAAATTCCATTGGACTGGAACTCTACCTTCATGAGTCCCACTGGACTGAAACTCTGATATTATTGAAGGATTAATTAGTAGTTAGATTGTTAATTAGCTTAATTTGATTGAGCGATGAGGATTCAATCAAATCTGATTGAATTTGATTTGATTAGGTGACTCGATTAGGTTATGAGATGACTTAATCGCTATGAAAGATTGGATCATGATTTGATCAGAATTTGAACTCAATTAATTTCTAATTTGATTAAAAATTTATTAAGTTTGATTAAGCCTAATCTGATTGGATTTATCCTAGTTTAATTGGTTAGGATAAATTGGTTTGGATAAAACCAATTTAGACAAGTTCAAAATCAGTTTGAATTTTAAATCTCCCTACGCCATCACCTTTGACTTTTCCATGCCCTCTTCCATACATTTTTGTGAAATCTACATGAAAGTTTCCCATTCCCAAATGAGATTGTGCACCTCCTTTTCTTCTCTCTTTGACCTGGTCCAAGTATTAGACTGGTTCAAATAAAATTGAATTTTAAATTTGATTTAAGGTGGTTAGAGGTTGGAACCACCTCTTTTTATCTGCTTCCCACACCCCCTTTGTGAACTCTCGCCAATTTTTTATGCGTTATGAGTATGGGCGCACAAAAGAAGAGTCCTTCCGCATGTCATACACTTGGGAGGGCCGTTGGAAGAGGATAAGAGGCTCACTTGATTTTTGAAATTAAGTGAGTGGTTGAAACCTCCTAACCATCCATCCTCATCCACTCCACATGCAAATCACTTGATGGATGCCCATTTTAAATGGGATTTTTTTTGTGCCTGTGACAATTGGAGTGAGGCTACGTGAGGGATTTCTAAGAGAGAAAAAACTCTGAGAGAGGGCGCTAGTTTTGGTGTAGAAAATGTCAAACAATGAGTTTTTGCATCACACTTCTTATCTCATGCAAACGTTAATAGGAGTTTTAAATTTAAGTTCTAGAATGCTCCTTTTGATCTCGATCTTTCTTCTCCAAGAAGGATCAGCATGCATTCTTCTGTGATCAGCCTCGGATTTGAATCAACTTTTGATCCAAATGTGAATGGAAGGAAGAGATGAGAGTGGAGAGTGAACTCCTTTCTCTCTTTGGTATGGAGATAGAATGAAAAGGGCCAACTCTTTGGGCATGGAGAATAGGGACATCCATATATATATATATGTACGAGCATAAATTGGTTTATATTCGAGTTGAGTCGACCTTGAATATTGTCTTTTTTTTATCGAGTCTTGCATGGGTGCTATGTTCGGGTTGGCATGTAGTGCCACATAGGTACATAATGTGAGTATGAGATAAGGCTGCGAGATTGATTGCACATTTGGGGACTCTTTCTGAACCATTTCCACTTTTCTTATATGCTTATTTTGATTTTGGGTTGAGAATGGGTCAACACAAGCTTTATACAACCATTTCACGTCTAATGTAGGCAGTGCCATGAATCCTTACCCTTTACATAACAAGTGAGCAAAGTTTTTACATTGACGCTAGTGTGAGACATTGTTATCGGTAGCAGCTAAAGCCAATATTGTGAGGAATGCTGAGACTGAAGCAGATAATTATACTAAAAATCAAATCAAAGATAGAATACTTTTATTATAAATTATTCATAATATGATATATGTCTTGAATGTGCCTATCAGCATCCAAAGTTGTAAAGAGGCTGACCCAATATCTTTTCAAAATGATTCATTATATAGAAGATGTATAACTAGATGTGGCTATAATGCTCACCAAAGCAAGAAGCTCGGCACACCATGGATGAAATGCACTATAGGTTATGTGATGGTTATCAATCAGGACCTAAATGGCTCATTGCCTCAAAAATCATGGGCTATTATTGACCTATATGATTCTTGATTGCATGAATTATGCCAAGAAGGGTCATCAATGCCAAATTAATGAGGATTTTATTCATCAATCATTGGCATCACTTCGTCCAATGGTGCCTTCTCAACCATTTGCATCATGGGGCATGAACTATAGGCCAGCATTTCATCTTTGTTGCTATTGGTTATTTTTCATTGTAGGCGGAAGGTATTCCACTTTGTGATGTTTGAGCAAAGGATATGATTAGATTCTTTGAGCACAACATTGTCTACTAGTTTGGCATGCCAAACCAAGCTATAATGGACCATGACGTTAGGGTTGTGTAATGAAACCAATGAAATCACAAACTCATTTGAACCACTAATTCAGTTCGGTTTGGATTTAAGTTTTTCAAATTCAGTTTAATTTTAGTTTAAAAATTTTAGAAACCAATTAACCCAATTTAAACCAATTGACCCATATATATATATATATATATATATATATATATATATATATATATATATATATATATATATATATATATATATATATATATATATATATATATATATATATATATATATATGTTGGTTGCCTATCGATGTGGAGATTGGATTTGGTTGATGAAGTGATTCCTCTAGGGACATCTGCAGTGAAAGTCCACACTTGTCGGAGGTATTTCGGTGGGAACTCTCCGATGCCTAAGTTAGTCGGACCTTGAGAATATGAAAGAAAGAAAAGACATAGTGGAGAGAGAATTGGGTGTGATTGTTTGCTTATCTTAGGATCCCCTGATTTGCTCTTTATATAGAGATGAAGTTGTAGGCTATTATGCCTAAATCTGGTAGATTATTAGACCTTAATGTCATAAGTTGTTAGATCTTAATCAGATAGGCTGTTAGAATAAGAAATCCGTCCACTACCTAGCAAATCATGGTTGTTGGTCATAAGAACCAATTTTTCGTGTTCTGAAATCATTAGGAGATTCCGAGGACATAATGCTGCCACTAGTATCACTAGTGGCTTGAGGTCGGTATGGCACTAGAGTGCATCCTTGGTTCAGACCTAAGGTCATTTGAATGCATAGGAGGTTATGACCCTTGGGGCAGCGTTATCCAATGTCTGGATCAACTTTTGTTAAGTTGGGATTGGTCTCGGCAATCAATTGGTGATGAGGTCGGCTATCATTTGAGGTTATTGATTCATGTTGTCCTCCTGAGATTGGACTTACAATGCAGTCCATGTTATTTTGGTCCCATGCCAAAGTGCCTCAATTGACAAAAAATGACTCACCCGAATGACTTGTTCCTTAACACTTACCTTCCACTCCTGAGTTTGAGGTAGCTTTCTCACTTCGGACAATAGGAGTAGTTTGTTGAGAGAGCCATATTTTGTCATCGAGCACATTTGAGATCAGCTTTTGGTTCCTATTAGGACTTGTATTGTCATTACTATGTAGAATGTCCCGGGCTCCAACTTCCAAGGTGATGCTTCGGCTAAAATGATACAATTATGGAGTGCACGAATTAAGGCAGCACATTAGGATCATTTAAAATATTTTCTTCCAAAGATCCCTCAGTTGCCACCACACTGTACCTAGGATCAACTTATATATGGTAGGGCATACATTTTCCATAATTACTATAGTTACTATGCCAAATGAGAGCCAACACATGTCAACATCCCTAGTGGGTGCGTCAAATCATCAAATTGATCCAGACCATAGGTGTGGTTATAAATTTCGATGCCCACTCCATTTGTTCTGCATCCTCCACCATTTCATCTTTTGGTGTTTTGATTTCATGGCCATGATAATCATCATAAAATACTAAATAAAAATATTAAAATATATAATATTTAATATTTATTTAAATAAATTAATATTTTTAATTAGATTTTGCAGGAAAGAAGTCCACTAATGCGTAGAGCTTAATTTTCTGATTCAAACAAATCAAATTTGATAAAAATTAGAGCCAAACTGAAATTAAATTAAAAGTTGAAAGAAATAATGAAAAATAAAAAATAATAAAAAATAAAAAATCGGCTAGTTGAATCGATCGGCTCAGCAAACTGCCTGGCCCGACTGACCGCAGCCCATGCGACCAACCGACTGCAGCCCAGTGCCCGCCTCTAACCCATTTGCAGCGCTCGGCCCAGACTCCCCTGTTCGCTGACATCACCATGACCAAATTTTTCATGCGGCTCGCTAGGCGCGTTATTGTGCCGGTGAGCCGGGTCTTCACATGGCGTATGGCAGAGCAGGTCTGGTTGTGCCATCGTGCGGCTACCAGCAGTCCAGGGTCAACATCCAACGGTCAAGGATGTTTTTCGGTTTGATCTAGGATTGCTCTGGCATCCTTAGCACGATCCAGTGGCGGTGAATCACCTGATAAGGCCATCCGACGGCCCAGTGTCCATCAAGCATGGATCAAAATGAATAACAACTGATTTTGGTGGTTTTCTGATTGATTTTAAGCCTCTCATCACAGATATAACGGCCAAAAATTCAAGCAGCATAAAAGAATCCGATCCAAACTCAAATAGGACTCTGGAAAGCTCTCAAAAATCCCAAATTCTCTTTATTTCCCCTCTATTTAAAGCCTTCTCACGCCACAGTCCATAGAGAGCCCCCTATGGGGGAAATTAGTCCGAGGCTATCCTCTCTCTTTCTCTCTCTCTCTCTCTCTCTGTCTCCCCCTTCTCTTCTCCTCTCCTCTCCTTCTTCTTTCTTTCTTCTTTCTTTTCTTTTTCTTTTTATTTATATGGGAGAATTGGAGCCAGAGAATTTCAAATCATGAGCAGCTAAAGATCGAGATTCTAGAATGTAGATGAAATCCTCGAACATGAATTTTATTTTTTTCTTTATTTTTTATAACTTCTTTTATGCAATGAATAAATTATTCTTCTGCCCAATCCTAAATTCTATCCTCCATGCATGAGATTTTACATTTTTATTATTGACTGATATTTAAATAGGCTATGTTTATGGAGATGGATTGTGATTGGGAGATACAATCCATACTTGATTTAATAGTTTATATTAGAAAAAATTAGTAAAATCTATATTACCAATTTTTAAGAATTAAAGTATTGAATAGCTTATGATTCTATTGAAATAGATTATGATCGAGAGATACGGTTTATGCTAAAAAAAAAAAGGTTATTATCATAACTAAATTCTTAAAAATAATAAAGTTTTATATTAAAAAGAACTACCACAATCATCTTAGAGATGGATTTAAAATTTTAGAATATTTTTATTAATTCAAAATCTTAATTAATTAAATAGTTATTTTCTTTTAATTTGCTAAATTATAATTAATTCTCTTTAATTTACTGCTTTAAGTTTTTGCTTTTAAGATTAACTTAAGATTTTAATTTTTTTAATTAAAATTAAATGCAACTCCACCTTCAATCCTTGAGGAAATTGACACCCGACTCACCACTGTCCTACTTAATATTAAAATTAGATCTAAATTTTATTTGATACTATAACGACAAGCAATTACTGGGAGGTTTCTCCATTGTTGTCCACCACTTGTAAGGCTTCTGGTAATTACTTTTCGGGCTATTGTCATTTGTCGAATGGGCTTCTCTCAGTTTCTTTTTCTTTCATGCACTTTTCTGGCCTCCTTTGTAGATGTTTTAGGGTTTCTTCTTTAAGATCCTCTATTCATTCTATTTTCTTGCCTTGGTATTGGAAACAGTGTAAGGTTAAAGCATGCATTTTTAAAATATTTTTCAAAATTAACTTGCAGTGGAAGCAAAATTAATACACTATTAATTTTATGTATGCTATGATCGTATCATTAAAGCCCTACATTGGATCTAGACATGTTAATATGTAAATTAAAATTTAAATCTGATTGATTAGCAAATCATATTTGCTAATTGATTCGAGTTCAAAATTTAATATCTATGCGCGGGTAGCTAATCTTCGAGATCTAAATCCATTGAAATAAGCTCTAGCATTGCATTATAGCCACACACTTATCCGACCTCTACGGTTGGTCCATAGGAAGCTTCTCATCCTGACCAGCTCTACTGGAGTGCTAGCTCCTCGCTGAGGTCTTTGATGGTTGATCTCGATCAATCCAATTGATCATCTTTCTCTTGATCTCCCAGATGCTCCAAAAGATCACATGGTGTGCTTCAGAGGATGACGAGGTGGTGTCTAAAGTTCGATGGAGATCGGGCACTCACGGTACTTTATCTCTCCACTCGAACCCAAAGACCAAAATCTAGGATTTCACACACCCAGAAAACCTTGATGCTTGAAAACTCTCCCACACACTCTCTCTTTGGAATTTTCCTATGAAATAAATTTTCATGATAGGTGGACTCTCCAATCTACTGATAATCCACTCTAAAACCCTTTTTGAATGAGCGACCAAAGAGAAAAAATTAAGAAGGTAGCATGAGATCAGAAAGATGGCGCAAGAAGGTTTTCCTCCCTTTATGACCCTTTTTCATGCCCAGATAAGAAATGCCCACCCAAGATTTCTCTCTCAAGGAAAACACTCCTTAATCTCATGCACACACAAAATTTCCCATCTTAAATGGGCAAACAAAATGATGGAAAATCAGCATGGAAGAGATAAGGTGAGATGGTTGAACTTGTTTCAACCAATCTCATGAATTCAAATTTCAAAGAGCTTTCTTATCCAATTCCAACACCCAAACCCAGGTGTTTGACACGTAGAAGGACTCTCCTTTTGCGTGCCTACTCTCTAATATACACAAAAATGTGCGACAAAGTCATAAGGTAGTGTGGAGTTTGGATAAGGATGAGAGGGAGTTGGGAGATTTCAACCAAATCAACCAACTTAGGTTGAATTAAAAATTCAACCAAAAATTAATCTGATCCAACACTTGGATCAGATCAACTTGAGAAAAAAGAGAGGTGAAAACTTCCTCCTAGCATGGAAAACTCACACGTGAATTCATAATTCATGCGAAGAATGGCGTCGGTTAAAGTAGGGTGGCGCAGGGAGTTCAAATTCAAACTCATTTGACTTGGTTCAAATTGGTTTCAACCAAACTAATTTTTCAGACCTAATTAGATCAGGTTAAACCCAACTAAATTAAGCTTAACCCAACCTAATACAATTATAATCAAATTAGAAATTAATTAGGTTCAACCCTTGATCAAATCAAGATCAAATCTCCTATAGCGATTAGATCATCTCATGACCTGATCGGGTTAAACCCAGTCGAATCCAATTCGATTAAATTTAATCAAATCTTCATCACTCAATTAAATTAAGCTAATCAGCAATCAAATTATTAATTAATCCTCTAATAAACATAGAGTTTCAATCAGATGAGTATCTGAGCAACAGAGTTCCATCAATATGAAACTCTTGAAGAGTCCCAATCTAGTAGGACTCTTGAATCCAGTGTCCCAAATGAATGAAACTCATGATCACAGAGTTTCAGACTAGTGAAACTCTTGGTCAGAGAGTCCCAGATGAGTAGGACTTAAAGTTTCAATCCATTAGGACTCTTGGTCATAGAAACCTAGTTCAGTGGGACTCTTGACCATAGAGTTCCAAGTCATTAGGACTCTCGATTAGAGAGTCCCACACAAGTAGGACTCAAAGTCCCAATCCAGTGGAACTCTTGACCATAAAGTTCTAGGTCATCGAGATTTAGTATCAGCCATCAGATCAGGTAGAAACTTTTATTGTGTGTGACTCCATAAGTTTGAATCCTAAGCCGATAGTATAGGAACTAATTTCCTATACTAATCAATGTGACCATCTAGTAATGATACCCGACATCCGAATAGATCGAATGGTCATAATACAACATGGATGAACTTGTGGCATATGGTTACCACATAATTCATCTCCTTGATCATAATGCTCAAAAGATGATCTAGAATTTAACTGTCAATCCTAGAAAATCATCTACACTATATTTCAAAATTCAGTATCCATCGAATAGACCATCCCAACTGAGATTTTGCTAAATTGAAATATAGTGATACACTTGCTCGAATATTTAGAGGGGTCAATTCCATTTTGACTCACACACCAATTCATAAGTACTTAACTATACCTAGTAGCCTTTCATCACTGAATTAAAAATTTATGTAGTCCGGTACCTAAGTACAGTGAGTTGCTTGCAAGTCACCATGGTGATCTCAGGTCTAAAGGATACTTATACCTATATCCTTCGCGAGCAACTATTGACAGCAGAGAGCTACGCTGTTGGGTCACGTTCAATAAAATGTACCCCTACACTTCACCTGCATGCCATACCAGTACAACATACTCCTTGGTTAAGAGGACAACCAACACATATGACACCTAATGACCTACACTTGATACATTATCATCCTAGGTAATAACATATCATTTGGTCGTGAATAAGTTTAAGGACTAAACAACAAATCCTTCTTTGTTGAGACTAAATAGTCCTAAGGACTTCATCACAGAAGAGTTTATTTCAGGAAGATGCACAAAAGTAATGAATTGCCAAAATAAAAATTTTTATTCATTTATAATTCAAGTATATTTTACTAATCAGCTCAACCATCTACAACATAGATAATTGGCATTAGAATATAATGCCCAACAACTATCACTTAGACTAAAGCTACTCAGAATAGTATCAAATATCCATCTTCCATTTATGATTGTTGAACTCTTTGATTCCGAGCGCTTTAATAAAGGGGTCGGTGACATTCTTCTTTTCGTCAATCTTCTAAAGCTTGACGTCATCTCATTCCACGATCTCTCGTATAAGATGGTAGCGATGCAGAATGTGCTTGGTGCGCTGATGTGCGTTTGGCTCCTTCGCTTGAGCTATGGCTCCAGTGTTGTCATAGTATAGTAGAATCAGACCATTCAAGAACGGTGCTACTCTCAGCTCGTCGATAAATTTTTGCAGCCATACAGCTTCCTTCACAGCATTAGATACCATGACATACTCTACCTTGCACACAGAATTGACCACAGTATGCTACTTGAAACTCTTCCAGCAGACCGCTCCTCCATTCAGGGTAAATACATAACCACACACTCTTATTGTCATCATGATCTGACTGAAAACTAGAACCAGTGTATCTCACAAGTTTCAAGTCAGCATCTCCATAGATGAATCACTAGTCTTTAGTATTTCTTAAATACTTTAGGCTTATCTTTACTATCTTCCAGTGATTCTCATCTGGATCAGACTGGTATCTACTCACTATCTATAGTGAGCATGCTATGTCTGGTCTCGTACACATCATAGCATACATAATAGAATCTACTGCCAAAGCATATGATATTTTACTCATATGCTCTCTCTCTTGAGGAGTTGTCAAACAATTTCTCTTCGAGAGAGTAATCTCATGACCTATCAGAAGATAACCCATTTTATAATTCACCATGCTGAACCACTTTAGCATGGTATCGATGTACGTGGAGTGAGATAATCCAAGCAATCTTTTAGATCGATGTCTATAGATTTTCATCCTTAGGATGTAGGAAGCTTCTCCCAAGTCCTTCATGGAGAATTGAGACGACAGTCAAATCTTTATTCCTTATAATATAGGAATGTCATTCTCGATTAAGAGAATATCATCCATATACAAAATAAGAAATATGACTATAAAATCATTAGTTCATTTATACATACAGGATTCCTCTTCATTCTTAATGAAGCCATACGTTCTGATCACTTTATCAAAATGCATGTTCCAACTCCACGATGCTTGCTTCAATCCATAGATGGATCTTTGAAGCTTGCATATCTTGGACTCGTCTGTGGACGTAAAATCCTCAGGCTGTATCATATATATCTCTTTATCCAGCTCTCCATTTAGAAAAGCTATTTTCACATCCATCTACTAGATTTTATAGTTTAGATGTGCTGTTATCGTAAGCATAATTCGAATGGACTTGAGCATTACCACCGAAAAAAATGTCTCATCATAGTCAATACTATTAATGCTGATGATATCTCTTGATAATCAGATGGACTTTATAGGTCTCCACCTTTCCATCTATGCTCTTTTTTCTTTTAAAAATTTACTTACATCTAATGAATTTTATTTCTTCATATGGATCAACCAGTATCCATACACTATTGACTTTCATGGACTCCATTTCGGACTTCATGGCTTTCAACCACTTATCAGAGTTGAATCTCTATATAGCATTCATGTAGATGATCAGATCCTCATCGTTCTCATCAAATTTGATAGAATCACCATCTTGGACCAAGAAATCATAGTATCTATTCGGTTGATGCGGTACTCTTACGGATCTCCTCAAGGATGCATCTACAATGGGCTTTGGATTTGATTTTATCAAATCCATCCCTGTAGGTTCACTAGAATGTGTTAGTTCTTCCATTTGTCGAACTTTACTAAGTTCAACATTAGAGGCAGCAGTTCTTTCCATTAGAAACTTCTTTTCCAAAAAGACTACCCTATTGCTGACGAACACCTTTTATTCTTTAGCAAGGTAGAAGTAATAACCCCTAGTTTTCTTGGGATACCTTATGAACAAGCACTTATCGAACCTAGGTCTAAGCTTTTCTGGCTGCAAATGTTTAACATAAGTCGGACATCCCCAAACCCTATGGTAAGAGAGTGTTAGCCTACGCCCAGTTTATATCTCATGTGGGATCTTTGCAACAGACTTGGAACATTGTTCAAAATAAAATAAGCAGTCTCGAGTACATACCCCTAAAATGAAATTGGTAGACTTGCAAACCCCATCATGGACCAAACCATGTCCAATAGGGTTTGATTCTTTCTTTTGGATATATCATTATGCTGTGGTATTCCAGGAGAGGTCCACTATAAGAGAATCACATTCTCTCTTAGATATGTCAAAAATTCACTGAAAAGGTATTAACCTCCTTGGTCTGACCGAAGAGTTTTAATACTCTTTTAAAGTTATTTTTCTACCTTATTTTGATATTATTTGAACATTTCAAAGGAATTGGATTTACTCTTCATAAGATAGACATATCCATACCTCAATAGGTCATCAGTAAATATATTGAAGTAGTAATACCCATCTCTAGTACATGTGTTCATAGGTCTACATACATCAGTATGTACTAGACCTAGAATCTCAATGGCCTGTTCATCTTTTCTAGTAAAAGATGATTTGATCATCTTACCAAGAAGGTTGGACTCACAGGTATTTAATGATTCACAATCATCAATATCAAGGATACACTCCTTGACTAACCTATTAATCCTATTCTTATTTATATGATTGAGCCTACAGTACCAAAGATAGGCATTGGTGACATTATCTAGTTTTGGACATTTATTTGATGTATACATTATATTAATAAACTATGATAAAATATAAATATTATTTCTTAATTATCCTCGCATTACTATAACATCATTCATAATGATATCATAATAATTTTTTTTATTGACAAATAATAACCATCCTAGGCCAAAAGTCCAACAGATATTATGTTCATCATAAAAGATGGATAATAGTGACAGTCACTTAAAAATGATATTATTATTTTTAAAAGTCAGCTTAAGAGTTTCTAATGCTAGGATTGAAACTTTACTTCCATCCTCAATATTAAAGAATCTTTCAACGTCCTTAAACTTTCTATCAATTTAAAGTCATGCAATGAATTGCATGTATGAATTAGACTTCTGATATCTAATACTCAGGTAGATATATCACAAACAGAGAAATTACAAGATGTTATCATATAACATCATTGCCCAGCAACTTCTTGCTAGTTTTTTCTGTTCAGCCTATTTGAGTCAAGAGGATATTTCTTCTTTAGGTCTACCTGATTAGGGTTAACACTAGACTTCTCGTTATTAGGTCCTAAATACTTGCCACTATGCAACAGTGAACAGAGCGGACTTACACTAACCATTCTTTTTATCTGAAAGAAAAATATGAAATCTTATTAGTAATCGAATTAATTAACCCTAAAGACTTGAATTTTAGTCTAAAGATCCTTCCACTATTTTTAATGAATTGGTAGTCTCTACTTCTAATTTGAGAAATTACATTAACTCCTTAGTAGGTACTGGAATTCACATAGACAACAGACATGCCCGAGAAAATCTCTGGCTAACTCATGTGCATTTATAGGTAGGTTCACAATCAATTATTTTTTAAAATAATTTTTAGTAATTAGGTTTTATCCCAAAAGTTAATTTAGTAGGCTAAGATCTCCACTGAAAAGGTCTGTTTAGGTCCAACCATTAACATGATTGATTTCAGTGAAGGAAAATCCTGATTTTTTGGACCAGGTTCGTTAAGATCTGATCAGATCAAGAGATATATTTTAAAAATTTTTTTCTCTTTGATTCTAATCAGATCTGAGATGTTTCAGATCTAATTTTTATTATTTTAATAATAAAAATAAAATCTAAATAAAATAAATTAAATTTAATTTACATTGATGTAGGGTAATCCTATTACCCGTTGATGATCCTATAAGTAGCGGAAGATTCTGGATCTAGCTATGCAAGTGCCTGACCTCTATCGGTATTCACTCAAGCTGGAGCTGGAGATCCTCTTCTTCTCTATCATATCTCTAAAAATCAGATCTAGATATGATTTGAAGGATTTTCAAAATACCTTTCGAAGATCAGCAGTTGTCCTTTGCAGCAGCGCAGCCTTCTAGCTTTCTGTCGCCTTTCTCTCATCTGGATTGCACCAACTTGGATCCCAAACACCTTTGGACGTGGAGAGGAGAGGAAGAAGATGGACTTGGCATGGAGGAGGAGGAGGGAGGCAGCCTTGGGGCATGGAGAATTATCAATCCACTTTGAGTTGGGCGTAGGGTCTTATTTATAGACTATGCGTGATCCAACTCTTCTTCCCAATCAATCACAACCCTTTATGAAATTAGATCTAAATTTGATTGGTGAAAATAGAGTTCCTTAGATTTCTCCTTAGATGGCATCTAAGATTAGTCAAATTTAGTTCTTAGGAGAAGTCTAATCGGAATCCAAAAAGGAGATGGAGTTCTTGTCCAACAGGGACTCCTGGGCGCTTCCTGCTTGGGCACACGCCAAGGATGGCGTGCGCCCTCCTCCTTGCTAGGTTCTTATAGGAGGACAAGCCTTGGTGTGCGCCCTCCTTCTTGCTAGGTTCTTATAGGAGGACAAGCCCCCACCAACTCTTGAATAGGTGCGTGATATGTGGACAGAAGTCAAAGTGTCAATGGTCAATATTTGACCAGTCAAAGGTCAACTTTTGACCAAAGTCAAAGGATGAGAAATGGCAGGTGACCAAAAATGGCAGGTATTGTCTTACAAAATAAGACAATCCTTTTCTGACCTAGACAGACTCCAATCAGACCAAGTGAAGGCCTCTGAATGAGCACAAACTCCTTTGGCTCAGTCAGGACAACTATTTATGATAGTAAAAGAAGAACGTTAGGTTCAATCGAGTGCTAGCACGATTTTCTTGAACCTAATTGAATCTCATTCAGATCAATTGAACTGGATTAGTTCAATTGATGATCACCAGATTCAAACCCTTGTTTGTGTGACCCAGTTAGGTTCAGTTCTGTATGGTAATGGGATATGTCATGATCTCTATCATCGACATCATCGAAACTCCTTTCGATGGATCAGAACTCTTCTGATTCGAACAGCTAGAATGATCGATCATCTAAATCATTCTAATTGCTCCCAAAATCCACCAGTGACACCTAGCAGTATATGGTGGCAACCCATCAGAGCTGAATGTGAACCTCTTGGTGCAGCTACCTGTGTGATTAAGTTCTTCTATCTTGAGCCCCGATCAGATTAGGGTTAAGGTGAACTCGTCAAACCCTAGTTTCTGTCATATGATGTAATCATTCGATTCAAGTCCGATGTGAAAATCTAAATAGAAACTCTTTCTATTATTTCACTCTGCCATGGCCATGGGCTTCTGGACTTGATTCTCATGATCATCATAGGGCTGCTCCTCTACCACCGAGGTAGATAGATTCCATCTTGATGCAATCCAGTTCCTACAATGAACATGCTATAGCCAACATACACCTCAGGATTCCGAATGGCTAGGAGATCGAGTTATGGTGTAGTCAAACTATAACACCCTCAAGGTGAACTGCCGATGCACCTCAGGTCAAAGAACCAGACACACCACTGCAGCATCGAGTCAGTCATTGACGAGAAGGTAGACTTCCTAATGACTACTCGAGGTGGTCACGCTCAGTGCCCTCGTTCTCTAACGAGTACCTATACTCTCGCTCCGGTGTCTCCACACCGTAGACTCAAGACTCATCTACTAAAGAGAAGCGATTGTACACCAACCTTTTTGGATCAATCACCATCCTCGTGATGATCCTATGGTCGGGAAGCATTTTATGAGTTAATAATGATTATTCATGTCTTAAATTTTCAACTCTTGAAAATATGAATTATCATTACCATTAACTCAAAGGATGTATCACAGACACTAAATACACATATGTGATAGAAAATAACCCATTTTATTGATTATAGTCAAAATTATAATTTTGCCCCTAGAAGTGTATTACAAGTGTCAGCCAATTCTGGCTTCTAGGGCACATATATCTAACAATCTCCCACTTGTCCTAAAGCCAATTGGCTACAAGTCTAAGTCCCATCTTCTCAAGGTGGGCTTCGATCTTTTGTTGTCCCAACGGCTTTGTAAGTGGGTCTGCCACATTATCTGTGGAGTTGACTCTCTTGACCTCGACGTAACCCTTCTCGAGGTAATCATGGATGAGGTGGTATCGCCGCTCAATGTGCTTGGATTTCTGGTGAGACCTCGGCTCCTTAGCAAGGGCTATGGCACCATTGTTGTCGCAGTATAGAGGAATGGCATCTGATGGCATTACTCCAATTTCTGCAGCAAACTTCTTGTACCAGAATGCTTCCTTCGCAGCCTCTGATGCAGCGATATATTCTGCTTCCATGGTGGAATCTGCTATCACGGTTTGCTTGAAACTCTTCCAGCTGACAGCACCACCATTGCACACAAACAGACTCCAGATGTCGACTTTCGATCATCTACATCGGACATGAAATCCGAGTCTGTGTATCCCTGGACTTGGAGTTCTCCGTTACCAAAGACCAACATCATATCCTTAGTTCTTCTCAAGTACTTAAGGATACATTTCACAGAAGTCCAGTGTTCTTCATCTGGATTTGACTGATATCTGCTTGTGACACTCACAGCATGGGCTATATCAGGTCGTGTACATAGCATGGCATACATGAGGCTCCCTATTGCAGAAGCATAAGGGATCTTGCTCATGCGTTCTATTTCCTCAGGTGTGCTAGGGCACATCTTCTTGGAAAGATGAATACCATGTCTGAAGGGTATTAATCCCCTCTTAGAGTTTTCCATACTAAACCTCTTTAGTACTTTCCTCTATGTACATCTTCTGTGAAAGTCCTAGCATCCTATTCGGTCTATCCCTATAGACCTTAATTCCTAGAATAAAGGATGCTTCACCTAGGTCTTTCATGGAGAATTCCTTGGACAACCATATTTTGACTGTCGTCAATCATGGGAATATCATTCCCAATAAGGAGGATGTCATCCACGTACAATACGAGGAAGACAACAGCGCTCCCACTGACCTTTTTGAAGACACACGGTTCCTCTTCATTTTTGATGAAACCAAACATTTTGATCACATCATTGAAATGAGTGTTCCAGCTCCGAGATGCTTGCTTAAGTCCATATATGGACCTTTGCAGCTTGCAAACCTTGTGATCAGTATCACTGGATGTGAAACCTAGCGGCTGTTCCATATAGATATCTTCCTCAAGATATCCATTTAAGAATGCCGTTTTCACGTCCATTTGCCATATTTCATAATCGAAATAGGCTGCAACGGCAAGCAATGTGCGGATGGATTTTAGCATAGCCACTGGGAAAAAGGTATCCTGATAGTCAATGCCTTCGCATTGACTATAACCTTTTGCCACTAGTCTAGCCTTGAATGTCTCCACATTTCCATCTGCACCAATCTTTCTCTTGAAGATCCATTTACACCCAATAGGTACTATACCTTCTGGTGGATCTACCAAGGTCCAGACTTGGTTTGAGTGCATCGAGTCAATTTCTGACTGCATTGCCTCTAGCCATTTCTCGGAGTCGATATCTGATATCGCCTCATTGTAGGTTTTGGGATCATCACCATGAGCACCATTACCTACGAGGAACATTTTCTCTACTTCCTCTGAAATAATACCTAAGTATCTTTCAGGGGGATGGAAAACTCTTTCCGATCTACGAGGTGGAGGAGGTAGTGTTCTTATTGGCTCAACCTGATTTGGTTCCAATTGGTCCTTAGCTCGTTGTACTTGTGAGACTTTCTCATCAAGCTTAATCTGCTTTCCAATGCCGCTATCTTGAATAAACTATTTTTCAAGAAAGATGGCATGTCGACTCACAATCACATTGTGGTCTTCTGGAAATGTAGAAATAGTATCCTAATGACTCTTTAGGATATCCTATGAATCGAGCTCTGAAGGACCTAAACTCTAACTTGTCCGCTTGTTGTCTTTTGACATGAGCCGGACAACCCCAAATTCTGAGATGACTCAGACTTGGTTTCTTACCATGCCATATCTCATACGGTGTGGTAGGAACGGTTTTAGAGGAAACCCTATTCAGTAGATAAATTGAAGTTAACAATGAATGTCCCCAAAGAAAATCAGGAAGGTCTGTGAAGCTCATCATGGATCGGACCATATCCAATAGAGTCCTGATTTCTCCATTCTGAAACTCCATTGAGTTGAGGTGTTCCTGGTGGAGTCCATTGAGAGACTATGCCATTTTCCTTGAGATAGTCTAGGAATTTTGGCTAAGGTATTCACCTCCTCGATCTGATCGAAGAACCTTAATGGATTTTTCAGTTTATTTTTCTACATCATGTCTGAATTCTTTGAACTTTTCAAAAGCTTCAGACTTGTGTCTCATAAGATACACATACCCATACCTAGATAGATCATCGATAAAGGATAATGAAGTAGACAAAATTGCCTCTAGCCGGCACATCAAATGGGCCGCACACATCAGTATGTACTAGGGCAAGGAGATCTGTGGCCCTTTCCCCATGTCCTACAAAAGGGAGTTTAGTCATTTTGCCTTGAAGACAAGATTCACAAGTTGGATATGACTCAGAAGTCAATGGACTCAATAGCCCATTTTTCTCCAATTTGTTGATCCTATCTTCTGCTATATGACCTAATCTCAGGTGCCATAGATATCTATCATTTGGACTATCCCTAGGTCATTTGGCATTCACGTTTTGCTCGATAGTTAGAATAGGTACATCAATATGTAGCTGATAAAGACCATTAATAAGGAAAACCATTTGCAATTTTATTTCTTTCATAAAGAATGTTACAATGGTCCTTAAAGAAGGTAATCACATAGCCTTCTAGTGCTAAGCATGAAACAGAAATCAAATTCCTGCTAGCTGCAGGCACACATAAATCAAAACTAAGTCTAAACCAGATGGTAATCGAAGAGGGATATGTTTTCACCGCCACTGCAGCAACTCTTGCTCCATTACCGATGCGTAGGATCATGTCTCCATCCCTCAGCCTCCTGCTATCCTCAAGATCCTGCATGGAAGTGCACAGATGAGCACTAGAACCAGAGTCAAGCACCCAACTGGATGTAGAAGAAATCATAAGGTTAGACTCAATAACGAGCATACCTCCAGAAGGACCTTCCTTCTTGTTCTTCAGGGTGGCCAGGTAAGTAGGGCAGTTCCGCTTCCAGTGGCCGTCGCTGTTGCAATGGAAAATACTTTTCTTTGACAACGGCTTTCATCTTCGGCTCTGCCTTCTTCTTCTTTTCTCCTTCCTACCTTTTGCTTTTTTGCAGACTTTTTTTTCTTTTCATAAGACTTTCTTTTGGAAGAAGTCCATTCCATAGCAAGAACTGAGCCTTTAGAATCTTTCATAGAAAGCTCAGCGGTGACCAGCATGTTCATTAATTCGGCCAAGGAATTTTGAAGTTTATGCATGTGGTAATTCATGATGAATTGCCCATATGCATCAGTCAAGGATTGCAGAATAATATCATTCTGCAGATCCAAGTCTAACTTCACACCGAGCTTCTCAAGCTCTTCCATGTCCTTGATCATCATCAGACAGTGATCTTGGACTGACTGTCCATCACGCATCTTAGCCTTAAAAAGTCATTTCGTGACTTGATACTTGGCTATGCGACTCTGTTCACCAAACATCTTCTGCAGGTGAGCCAACATTTGGCGAGCAGTCCCGATATCTTCATGTTGGCACTGGAGCTCATCAGACATCGAGCCCAACATGTAATATCTGGCCTTATTATCTTCGTCTATCCATTTTTCTCAGAGACGCTCTCTGTTCAGTGGATGGACGGGCTGGTAAGGTGGGAGGGTCCTGGATCCAATACATGGGTTAACTTCTTGGAACCCAAAATGATTTTGTAGTTCCTGAGCCAATCTTTATAATTGGGTCTAGTCAGTCTATGTGTGTCCAGGATACGTGCTAATGGGTTGGACGCAGACATTTTTCTATAGAGAGTCAAAGATTCTAGTTAGATATTGTAATTATGACTTGACCAATTTATTTAGAAATTTTATTTTTAAACAAATTAGCTCTCACTATTTTTTTCTTGGATCCCTACACTCCCTCTGTAGAGATGCAAAAATCTCCATGATTAATGATTTCTAGTGGGTGGTGCGGTCTCACCAACTGACTCATCACCTCACCTAACAGTTATTGGTGATGGGTTAGCCAATGAGTGAACAACTCTTGTTCAATGATTCTCTAATCATGGTGCACCCAAACTTGGTCTCTAATTCATGAATCTCACCGTATCCAAAATATTGATCCACTCCTTAGTTAAGTCAGACCCACCATTTGCACAGACTGGATTCCTAATTGAGTCTCTCACCGTATCCAAAATATTGAGCCCAACTCATCCTCCAGCCCATAGCATCCAATGCCTAATAGACATGGTTGCATCTTTCCGGTGCAACTGAGCCACTGTATCCAGTCGAGAACAATCAACCCCGGGAAGGGCCCGCACATCTACAATGGTGGAAGACCTCAGACTTAATCTTTTCTTAGGGAGAATTGATTCAGGTCTCATTAAACTAGACTTATCATAGTCATAACAATTATGACTAACCTAGTGGCATGGGTTAGCTCGGATTATTGACCACCTCAAATCAGAACTGTGTCAACAGATATGGCCAGGTAAGTGAGATCGGTGGAAGGAATATGCCATTAACTCGTACAAGAATGCATTCAGGTCGAGTAGCTTCCAATTAAAAATCAGTCGGTCGTATGTGCCAAACTTACCTTAGACACCAAATTATTGAGCCAGAACCAATTGGGTTAGCCTACAATCCAGACTCTAACCTCTGAGCCTAATTAGGTCTTGCTTGATCGTGACTCGATCTTGACCCAGACTTAATCCTATTAGGCTGGTCAATTTAAGCATTGTTGATCCCATCTAACCAACTCTTGATTCGGATTTGATCAACCGCTTAGACCTAATTGAGCTACCCAAGCCCGAACCCAGTATTATGAATATGTCTTAGATCTAAAATTCTCAATTTTAGATCTAATTAATATTTCATAATCTTAATTCTTAATTAAGTAGGGTTCATAAACAAAATATGCACAATAAATCCTAGGATTTCAGGATCTAGGGTTTTGCAGAAAGTAAGTTTTGATTTCTGATTAAGGACGAACATGCAGCACCCCTACACATCATAAGAACACCCCATCGGATGGAAGGAGAGGGCCTTTAAACCCTTCTTCATTCTTATGACCGGACGGCCAAGAGGAATGAACGCCTTAATCAGGAACATGTAATACTACAAAATAGTTTTAGATCTATATCATATATCTCATATACAAATTAGATCTAATCATGGCATATTTTGCATACATCTCATGTATCGAATCATGCATATTTTTAGATCTAAATTATCTCATAATAATCTAAAAAATTAGATTTAAATTGATCTTATCAAAATAAATTCTAATCTAGACAACTATGTAGAACTATTCTACAACTAGTCTAGACATGCATCAATCATATCTCATATGATGTTTAAAATTAAATAATTTTTATTTTACTATTTTTTAGATATTATTATAATAATTATAATATCAAAAAATAGTAAATAAATAGATCTAAAATATAATTTAATCAAATTAAATTCGTAAACATGCAAGACTATTCTATAGAACTATTCTATTTTAGAACTAGTCATGCATATTTTCTAATCTTAGATCCAAATCATTTAATTTTAATTTTTTCTGATTTCAGATCTGATCACATCTCATGTGACATCTAAATTACTTATTTTCTAATTAAAATAAATTTAAAATTAGATCTAAATACTTTAGAACCTTGGCTCTGATACTAGTTGAAGGAAAAATCCTGATTTTTCGGACCAGGTTCGTTCAGATCTGATCGGATCAAGAGATATATTTCAAAAATTTTTTTCTCTTTAATTCAAATTTGATCTAGAATATTTTTAGATCTGATTCTTATTATTCTAATAATATAATAAAATTTAAATAAATTAAATTAAATTAAATTTACCTTGATGTAGGGTAATCCTATTATCCTGTTGATGATCCTGTAAGCAGCGAAAGATTCTAGATCTAGCCACGCAAGTGCCTGACCTCTATCGGTATCCACTTAGACTGAATCGGGAGATCCTCTTCTTCTCTATCATGTCTCTAAAAATTAGATCTAGGTCTTGTTAGATATATGTGCCCTAGAAGCCAGAATTGGCTGACACTTGTAATACACTTCTAGGGGCAAAATTATAATTATGACTATAATAAATAAAATGAATTATTTTCTATCACATATGTGTATTTAATGTCTGTGATATTTTTTTAAGTTAATGATAATGATAATTCATATTTTTAAGAGTTGAAAATTTAAGACATGAATAATCATTATTAACTCATAAATTGCTTCCGACCATAGGATCATCACGAGGATGGTGATTGATCCGGAAGGTTGGTGTACAATCGCTTCTCTTTAGTAGATGAGTCTTGAGTCTATGGTGTGGAGACATCGGAGCGAGAGTATAGGTACTCGTTAGAGAACGAGGGCACTGAACGTGACCACCTCGAGTAGTCATTAGGAAGTCTACCTTCTCGTCAATGACTTACTCGATGCTGCAGTAGTGTGTCTGGTTCTTTGACCCGAGGTGCATCGACAGTTCACCTTGAGGGTGTTATAGTTTGACTACATCATTACTCGATCTCCTAGCCATATGGAACCTTGAGGTGTATGTTGGCTATAGCATGTTCATTATAGGAACTGGATGATATCAAGATGGAATCTATCTACCTCGGTGGTAGAGGAGCAGCCCTATGATAATCATGAAAATCAAGTCCAGAAGTCCATGGCCATGGTAGAGTGAAATAATAGAAAGAGTTTATATTTAGAGGCTACCAAAAATCAAGACCCTGTACCCAACTCAAAGAGGCTAAGAGTTTCCATACGCCCAAAAGGCCTTTTCTCCTCTCCTCCTCCACGCCAAAGCTTCTTCTCCCTCTCCTCTCCACGTCCAAAATAGTTTTGGAGCTTGGTTGGTACAATCCAGATCAAAGAAAGGTGATCAAAAGCAAGAAGGCTGCACTGCTGCAAAGAATGACTGCTGATCATCAAAAAGAGTTTTGAAGATCCTCCAGATCAGATCCAGATATGATTTTTGGAGACGTGATAGAGAAGAAGAGGATCTTTAGATCCAGCCCGAGTGGATACCAGTAGAGGCTAGGCACTTGCGTGGCTAGATCCGACACCTTCCGCTGCATACAGGATCATTAATGGATAATTGGATTACCCAAATCAGATAAATTAAATTTGATTTAATTTATCTTTATTTTATTTTATTTATTAAAATAATAAGAATTCGATTTGAAATATCCCAGATCTGATACAGATCAAAGAAAATTTTTTTTAAAATATATCTCTTGATCTGAGCAAATCTGAACGAACCTGGACCGAAAAATCAGGATTTTCCTTCAGATCTGATATGGAGAATCTTCAAAACACCTTTCGAAGATCAGTAGTTATCCTTTGTAGCAGCGCAGCCTTCTAGCTTTCTGTCATCTTTCTCTCATCTGGATTGCACCAACTTGGATCCCAAACACCTTTGGGTGTGGAGAGGAGAGGGAGAAGATGGACTTAGCATGGAGGAGGAGGAGGGAGGCAGCCTTGGGGCATGGAGAATTATCAATCCACTTTGAGTTGGGTGCAGGGTCTTATTTATAGACTATGCATGATCCAACTCCTCTTCTTTCCAACCAATCACAACCCTTTGTGAAATCAAATCTAAATCTGATTGGTGGGAATAGAGTCCCTTGGATTCCTCCTTAGATGGCACCTAAGACCAGTCAAATTTGGTTCTTAGGAGAAGTCTAATTAGAATCCAAAAAGAAGATGGAGTCCCTATCTAACAGGGACTCCTAGGCGCCTCCTACTTGGGCACACGCCAAGGGTGGCATGCGCCCTCCTCCTTACCAGGTTCTGACAAGAGGACAAGCCCCCACCAGCTCTCCAATAGGTACGTGACATGTGGACAGAAGTCAAAGTGTCAATGGTCAACGTTTGACCAGTCAAAGGTTAACTTTTGACCAAAGTCAAAGGACGAGAAATGATAGGTGACCAGAAATGGTAGGTATTGTCTTACAAAATAAGACAATTCTTTTCTACTCTGGACAGGCTCCAGTCAGATCAGGTGAAGGCCTTTGAATGAGTACAAACTCCTTTGGCTCAGTAAGGACAACTATTTATGATAGTAAAAGAAGAACGTTAGGTTCAATCGAGTGCTAGCACGATTTCCTTGAACCTAATTGAATCTCATTCAGATCAATTGAACTGAATTAGTTTAATTGATGATCACTAAATTCAAACCCTTGTTTGTGTGATCCAGTTAGATTCAGTTCTGTATGGTAATGGGATATGTCATGATCTCTATCATCGACATCATCGAAACTCCTTTCGATGGATCAAAACTCTTCTGATTCGAACAGCTAGAATGATCGATCATCTAAATAATTCTAATTGCTCCCAAAATTCACTCGTGACACCTAGCAGTATATGATGAC
The DNA here is from genome assembly GCA_006176705.1 of Cocos nucifera. Lineage (NCBI taxonomy): Eukaryota > Viridiplantae > Streptophyta > Magnoliopsida > Arecales > Arecaceae > Cocos > Cocos nucifera. Next base: position 106,263 of record QRFJ01000675.1, on the reverse strand, counting down.
AATCCATCAGAGCTGAATGCAAACCTCTTAGTGCAGCTATCTGTGTGATTAAATTCTTCTATTTTGAGCCCCAATCAGATTAGGGTTAAGGTGAACTCGTCAAACCCTAGTTTCTGTCATATGATGTAATCATTCGATTCAAGTCCGATGTGAAAATCTAAATAGAAAATCTTTCTATTATTTTACTCTACCATGGCCATGGACTTTTGGACTTGATTCTTATGATCATCATAGGGCTGCTGCTCTACCACCGAGGTAGATAGATTCCGTCTTGATGCAATCCAGTTCCTACAATGAACATGCTATAGCCAACATACACCTCAGGGTTCCGAATGGCTAGGAGATCGAGTTATGGTGTAGTCAAACTATAACACCCTCAAGATGAACTATTGATGCATCTCAGATCAAAGAATCAGACACACCACTGCAGCATTGAGTCAGTCATTGACGAGAAGGTAGACTTCCTAATGACTACTCGAGGTGGTCATGCTTAGTGCCCTCGTTCTCTAACGAGTACCTGTACTCTCGCTCCGATGTCTTCACACCATAGACTCAAGACTTATCTACTAAAGAGAAGCGATTGTACACCAATCTTACGGATCAATCACCATCCTCGTGATGATCCTATGGTCGGAAGCATTTTATGGAGTTAATAATGATTATTCATGTCTTAAATTTTCAACTCTTGAAAATATGAATTATCATTATCATTAACTCAAAGGATGTCTCACAGACACTAAATACACATATGTGATAGAAAATAACCCTTTTTATTGATTATAGTCAAAATTATAATTTTGCCCCTAGAAGTGTATTATAAGTGTCAGCCAATTCTGGCTTCTAGGGCACATATATCTAACATTCAGTGCATCAAATCAATGATAACCAGGCCTGAGAAAAGCTTTGGCCAATCTGATTATCATTAAGAGAGTGCAACCTAATCATCATATGATGGACAATAATTTCAATATCCAGATGAACACCAGGTGTAAGGCACCTCCAATATCCATTCAAAAAATTGGACTCATTACTATTCACCTTAATGGGAGGCTATGACTCGGTTATCCCTATAACTTAGTCATTTTAAGAATCTAATAATTTAGAGAATTTAGATTACTAGTGTTTTAAGGATAGAAAAGAACATAGACCCATTTTCTTCCACTGACTTCACCAAGTCAAATCTTTCCATTGACTTTACCAAGTCAATAGATTAGGATTAGGATCAATTTAGATCCATGGGCACCTAATTCTGTCTTACTGATTAAAATTTGTCAAACTAATTTCTAGTGACATGCATGAGCTTGAATCACCAAGTGATCTAATCAAATTTTAATTGACCATATTGACCAAGTAAGTGAGATTAGTGAAAAGGATATGCCATTAACTCATCAAAAATCAAATCAGTATGAGTAGCTCTCAATTAAAAACCACTGGTCAGACTACCAAACTTATCTTATACACCAACCGATTAATTAGGTTCAATCTGATCAACCTAGTAATTTCGGACTCGACTGCGTAGCCATGAATCATATCCATCTTGGTCTCATTGAGGACATGGACTTGTTCAACTATAACTATTGAAGTTGAATCTAGAGTATCCTTGATCTAATCTAAGTCAACACTTGGTTAGATTTAATTAGTTACTCTTATTAAGTCCAATCTTCAACTAACCTTAGGTGTAACCCAATTAATGAACCTAATTCATCTAACCCTTAGACCCACAGCTTATGCATATGTCGTAGAATCTTTAATTCATAATTCTAGATTCTATGAACAATACTTAGTTCTTTTAATTTTAAAATTTTGAAAGGTTTTATTTTTTATTCACCAAATGGGTTGACTCATTTCACAAATGGATCAGCTCATTTCATAAACAACAATCCTATTACTAGTTTCATAACAGAAAATAAAACATAATTAAACCATGAATCTATTTAGATCAAATCTAACATATTCATATTTAATTATCAGATAGAAACTATTTCAATAATAAAAATTCTTTCACTATTCATCCTAATGAATGAGTTCACGGTGGCACCCCCACTGCCATAAGGAATCCCACTGAATGGGAGGAGATGGCCTTTAAACTATATTTATCCCTTATGATCAAACAGCTTGGTGGCTCATTTATCCTTGATTACTAAGCTATCTGGATCTAGAACATATCATAGATGTAAGCATTTAATTTTTTAATTAACATATTAGAGCATGTCAAGCAATCCTTGCTCTGATATCATTATTAGAAATAGTGCAAGGTTAAAGCATGCATTTTTAAAATATTTTTTAAAATTAACTTGCAGTAAAAGTAAAATTAATCTACTATTAATTTCATGCATACTGTGATCATATCATTAAAGCCCTACATAAGATCTAGACATGCTAATATATAAATGAAAATTTAAATTTGACTGATCAGCAAATCATATTTGCTGACCGATTCGAGTTCAGAACTTAATACTTATGCATGGATAGCTGATCTCTACAATCTGAATCCACCAAAATAAGCTCTGGCATTGTGCTGTAGCCACACACTTATCCGACCTCTATGGTTGGTCCACATGGAGCTCCTAGTCCCGAGTAGCTCTACTGGAGTGCTAGCTCTTCGCCAGGATCTTTAACGGCTAATCTCGATCGATCCAATCGATCATCTTTTTTTTAATCTTCTAGATGCTCTAAAAGATCACATGGTGTGCTTCGGAGGATGATGAGATGATGTCTGAAGTTTGGTGGCGATCGAGTACTTACAGTACTCTATCTCTCCATCCAAACTAAGAGACCTAAATCTAGGGTTTCACACACCTAGAAAATCCTGATGCCTGAAAACCTTCTTACGCACTCTCTCTTTGGAATTTTCCTATAAAATAAATTTTCATGATTTATGGACTCTCCAATATACTGATCACCCACTCTAAAACCCTTTTTGAAGGAGCAATCAAAGAGAAAAAATTAAGAAGGTAGCATGAGATCAGAAAGATGGTGCAAGAAGTTTTCCTCCGTTCATGACCCTTTTTCATGCCCAGATAAGAAACG
>QRFJ01000675.1:75418-102233 GCA_006176705.1 Cocos nucifera | reverse complement strand
TTCATCTGGATTTGACTGATATCTGCTTGTGACACTCACAGCATGGGCTATATCAGGTCGTGTACATAGCATGGCATACATGAGGCTCCCTATTGCAGAAGCATAAGGGATCTTGCTCATGCGTTCTATTTCCTCAGGTGTGCTAGGGCACATCTTCTTGGAAAGATGAATACCATGTCTGAAGGGTATTAATCCCCTCTTAGAGTTTTCCATACTAAACCTCTTTAGTACTTCCTCTATGTACATCTTCTGTGAAAGTCCTAGCATCCTATTCGGTCTATCCCTATAGACCTTAATTCCTAGAATAAAGGATGCTTCACCTAGGTCTTTCATGGAGAATTCCTTGGACAACCATAATTTGACTGATGTCAATCATGGGAATATCATTCCCAATAAGGAGGATGTCATCCACGTACAATACGAGGAAGACAACAGCGCTCCCACTGACCTTTTTGAAAACACACGGTTCCTCTTCATTTTTGATGAAACCAAACTTTTTGATCACATCATTGAAACGAGTGTTCCAGCTCCGAGATGCTTGCTTAAGTCCATATATGGACCTTTGCAGCTTGCAAACCTTGTGATCAGTATCACTGGATGTGAAACCTAGCGGCTGTTCCATATAGATATCTTCCTCAAGATATCCATTTAAGAATGCCGTTTTCACGTCCATTTGCCATATTTCATAATCGAAATAGGCTGCAACGGCAAGCAATGTGCGGATGGATTTTAGCATAGCCACTGGGGAAAAGGTATCCTGATAGTCAATGCCTTCGCGTTGACTATAACCTTTTGCCACTAGTCTAGCCTTGAATGTCTCCACATTTCCATCTGCACCAATCTTTCTCTTGAAGATCCATTTACACCCAATAGGTACTATACCTTCTGGTGGATCTACCAAGGTCCAGACTTGGTTTGAGTGCATCGAGTCAATTTCTGACTGCATTGCCTCTAGCCATTTCTCGGAGTCGATATCTGATATCGCCTCGTTGTAGGTTTTGGGATCATCACCATGAGCACCATTACCTACGAGGAACATTTTCCTCTACGTCCTCTGAAATAATACCTAAGTATCTTTCAGGGGGACGGGAAAACTCTTTCCGATCTACGAGGTGGAGGAGGTAGTGTTCTTATTGGCTCAACCTGATTTGGTTCCAATTGGTCCTTAGCTCGTTGTACTTGTGAGACTTTCTCATCAAGCTTAATCTGCTTTCCAATGCCGCTATCTTGAATAAACTATTTTTCAAGAAAGATGGCATGTCGACTCACAATCACATTGTGGTCTTCTGGAATGTAGAAATAGTATCCTAATGACTCTTTAGGATATCCTATGAATCGAGCTCTAAAGGACCTAAACTCTAACTTGTCCGCTTGTTGTCTTTTGACATGAGCCGGACAACCCCAAATTCTGAGATGACTCAGACTTGGTTTCTTACCGTGCCATATCTCATACGGTGTGGTAGGAACGGTCTTAGAGGGAAACCCTATTCAGTAGATAAATTGAAGTTAATAATGAATGTCCCCAAAGAAAATCAGGGAGGTCTGTGAAGCTCATCATGGATCGGAACCATATCCAATAGAGTCCTGATTTCTCCATTCTGAAACCTCCGTTGAGTTGAGGTGTTCCTGGTGGAGTCCATTGAGAGACTATGCCATTTTCCTTGAGATAGTCTAGGAATTTTCGGCTAAGGTATTCACCTCCTCGATCTGATCGAAGAACCTTAATGGGATTTTTCAGTTTATTTTTCTACTTCATGTCTGAATTCTTTGAACTTTTCAAAAGCTTCAGACTTATGTCTCATAAGATACACATACCCATACCTAGACAGATCATCGGATAAAGGTAATGAAGTAGACAAAATTGCCTCTAGCCGGCACATCAAATGGGCCGCACACATCAGTATGTACTAGGGCAAGGAGATCTGTGGCCCTTTCCCCATGTCCAACAAAAGGGAGTTTAGTCATTTTGCCTTGAAGACAAGATTCACAAGTTGGATATGACTCAAAAGTCAATGGACTCAATAGCCCATTTTTCTCCAATTTGTTGATCCTATCTTCTGCTATATGACCTAATCTCAGGTGCCATAGATATCTATCATTTGGACTATCCCTAGGTCATTTGGCATTCACGTTTTGCTCGATAGTTAGAATAGGTACATCAATATGTAGCTGATAAAGACCATTAATAAGGAAAACCATTTGCAATTTTATTTCTTTCATAAAGAATGTTACAATGGTCCTTAAAGAAGGTGATCACATAGCCTTCTTGTGCTAAGCATGAAACAGAAATCAAATTCCTGCTAGCTGCAGGCACATAATAACTAAGTCTAAACCAGATGGTAATCGAAGAGGGTATGTTTCCACCGCCACTGCAGCAACTCTTGCTCCATTACCGACGCGTAGGATCATGTCTCCATCCCTCAGCCTCCTGCTATCCTCAAGATCCTGCATGGAAGTGCACAGATGAGCACTAGAACCAGAGTCAAGCACCCAACTGGATGCAGAAGAAATCGTAAGGTTAGACTCAATAACGAGCATACCTCCAGAAGGACCTTCCTTCTTGTTCTTCAGGGTGGCCAGGTAAGTAGGGCAGTTCCGCTTCCAAGTGGCCGTCGCTGTTGCAATGGAAATACTTTTCTTTGACAGCGGCTTTCATCTTCGGCTCTGCCTTCTTCTTCTTTTCTCCTTCCATCTTTTGCTTTTTCACAGACTTCTTTTTCTTTTCCATAAGACTTTCTTTTGGAAGAAGTCCATTCCATAGCAAGAACTGAGCCTTTAGAATCTTTCATAGAAAGCTCAGCGGTGACCAGCATATTCATTAATTCGGCCAAGGAATTTTGAAGTTTATGCATGTGGTAATTCATGATGAATTGCCCATATGCATCAGTCAAGGATTGCAGAATAATATCATTCTACAGATCCAAGTCTAACTTCACACCGAGCTTCTCAAGCTCTTCCATGTCCTTGATCATCATCAGACAGTGATCTTGGACTGACTGCCCATCACGCATCTTAGCCTTAAAAAGTCATTTCGTGACTTGATACTTGGCTATGCGACTCTGTTCACCAAACATCTTCTGCAGGTGAGCCAACATTTGGCGAGCAGTCCCGATATCTTCATGTTGGCACTGGAGCTCATCAGACATCGAGCCCAACATGTAATATCTGGCCTTATTATCTTCGTCTATCCATTTTTCAGAGACGCTCTCTGTTCAGTGGATGGACGGGCTGGTAAGGTGGGAGGGTCCTGGTCCAATACATGGGTTAACTTCTTGGAACCCAAAATGATTTTGTAGTTCCTGAGCCAATCTTTATAATTGGGTCTAGTCAGTCTATGTGTGTCCAGGATACGTGCTAATGGGTTGGACGCAGACATTTTTCTATAGAGAGTCAAAGATTCTAGTTAGATACTGTAATTATGACTTGACCAATTTATTTAGAAATTTTATTTTTAAACAAATTAGCTCCTCACTATTTTTTTGGATCCCTACACTCTCTCTGTAGAGATGCAAAAATCTCCATGATTAATGATTTCTAGTGGGTGGTGCGGTCTCACCAACTGACTCATCACCTCACCTAACAGTTATTGGTGATGGGTTAGCCAATGAGTGAACAACTCTTGTTCAATGATTCTCTAATCATGGTGCACCCAAACTTGGTCTCTAATTCATGAATCTCACCGTATCCAAAATATTGATCCACTCCTTAGTTAAGTCAGACCCACCATTTGTACAGACTGGATTCCTAATTGAGTCTCTCACCGTATCCAAAATATTGAGCCCAACTCATCCTCCAGCCCATAGCATCCAATGCCTAATAGACATGGTTGCATCTTTCCGGTGCAACTGAGCCACTGTATCCAGTCGAGAACAATCAACCCGGAGAAGGGCCCGCACATCTACAATGGTGGAAGACCTCAGACTTAATCTTTTCTTAGGGAGAATTGATTCAGGTCTCATTAAACTAGACTTATCATAGTCATAACAATTATGACTAACCTAGTGGCATGGGTTCAGCTCGGATTATTGACCACCTCAAGATCAGAACTGTGTCAACAGATATGGCCAGGTAAGTGAGATCGGTGGAAGGAATATGCCATTAACTCGTACAAGAATGCATTCAGGTCGAGTAGCTTCCAATTAAAAATCAGTCGGTCGTATGTGCCAAACTTACCTTAGACACCAAATTATTGAGCCAGAACCAATTGGGTTAGCCTACAATCCAGACTCTAACCTCTGAGCCTAATTAGGTCTTGCTTGATCGTGACTCGATCTTGACCCAGACTTAATCCTATTAGGCTGGTCAATTTAAGCATTGTTGATCCCATCTAACCAACTCTTGATTCGGTTTGATCAACCGCTTAGACCTAATTGAGCTACCCAAGCCCGAACCCAGTATTATGAATATGTCTTAGATCTAAAATTCTCAATTTTAGACCTAATTAATATTTCATAATCTTAATTCTTAATTAAGTAGGGTTCATAAACAAAATATGCACAATAAATCCTAGGATTTCAGGATCTAGGGTTTTGCAGAAAGTAAGTTTTGGGTTTCTGATTAAGGACGAACACGCAGCACCCCTACACATCATAAGAACACCCCATCGGATGGAAAGAGAGGGCCTTTAAACCCTTCTTCATTCTTATGACCGGACGGCCAAGAGGAATGCCTTAATCAGGAACATGTAATACTATAAAATAGTTTTAGATCTATATCATATATCTCATATACAAATTAGATCTAATCATGGCATATTTTGCATACATCTCATGTATTGAATTATGCATATTTTTAGATCTAAATTATCTCATAATAATCTAAAAAATTAGATTTAAATTGATCTTAATCAAAATAAATTCTAATCTAGACAACTATGTAGAACTATTCTACAACTAGTCTAGACATGCATCAATCATATCTCATATGATATTTAAAAATTAAATAATTTTTATTTACTATTTTTTAGATATTATTATAATAATTATAATATCAAAAAATAGTAAATAAATAGATCTAAAATATAATTTAATCAGATTAAATCGTAAACATGCAAGACTATTCTATAGAACTATTCTATTTTAGAACTAGTCATGCATATTTTCTAATCTTAGATCCAAATCATTTAATTTTAATTTTTTCTGATTTCAGATCTGATCACATCTCATGTGACATCTAAATTACTTATTTTCTAATTAGAATAAATTTAAAATTAGATCTAAATACTTTAGAATCTTGGCTCTGATACTAGTTGAAGAAAAATCTGATTTTTCGGACCAGGTTCGTTCAGATCTGATCGGATCAAGAGATATATTTTAAAATTTTTTTTCTCTTTAATTTTAATTAGATCTAGAATATTTTAGATCTGATTCTTACTATTCTAATAATATAATAAAATTTAAATAAATTAAATTAAATTAAATTTATCTTGATGTAGGGTAATCCTATTATCTGTTGATGATCCTGTAAGCAGCGAAAGATTCTAGATCTAGCCACGCAAGTGCCTGACCTCTATCGGTATCCACTTAGACTGAATCGGGAGATCCTCTTCTTCTCTATCATGTCTCTAAAAATTAGATCTAGGTCTTGTTAGATATATGTGCCCTAGAAGCCAGAATTGGCTGACACTTGTAATACACTTCTAGGGGCAAAATTATAATTATGACTATAATAAATAAAATGAATTATTTTCTATCACATATGTGTATTTAATGTCTGTGATATTTTTTTAAGTTAATGATAATGATAATTCATATTTTTAAGAGTTGAAAATTTAAGACATGAATAATCATTATTAACTCATAAATTGCTTCCGACCATAGGATCATCACGAGGATGGTGATTGATCCGGAAGGTTGGTGTACAATCGCTTCTCTTTAGTAGATGAGTCTTGAGTCTATGGTGTGGAGACATCGGAGCGAGAGTATAGGTACTCGTTAGAGAACGAGGGCACTGAACGTGACCACCTCGAGTAGTCATTAGGAAGTCTATCTTCTCGTCAATGACTTACTCGATGTTGCAGTAGTGTGTCTGGTTCTTTGACCCGAGGTGCATCGACAGTTCACCTTGGGGGTGTTATAGTTTGACTACATCATTACTCGATCTCCTAGCCATATGGAACCTTGAGGTGTATGTTGGCTATAGCATGTTCATTATAGGAACTGGATGATATCAAGATGGAATCTATCTACCTCGGTGGTAGAGGAGCAGCCCTATGATAATCATGAAAATCAAGTCCAGAAGTCCATGGCCATGGTAGAGTGAAATAATAGAAAGAGTTTATATTTAGAGGCTACCAAAAATCAAGACCCTGTACCCAACTCAAAGAGGCTAAGAGTTTCCATACGCCCAAAGGCCTTTTCTCCTCTCCTCCTCCACGCCAAAGCTTCTTCTCCCTCTCCTCTCCACGTCCAAAATAGTTTTGGAGCTTGGTTGGTGCGATCCAGATCAAAGAAAGGTGATCAAAAGCAAGAAGGCTGCACTGCTGCAAAGGATGACTGCTGATCTTCAAAAAGAGTTTTGAAGATCCTCCAGATCAGATCCAGATCTGATTTTTGGAGACGTGATAGAGAAGAAGAGGATCTTTAGATCCAGCCCGAGTGGATACCGGTAGAGGCCAGGCACTTGCGTGGCTAGATCCAGAACCTTCCGCTGCATACAGGATCATCAATGGATAATTGGATTACCCAAATCAGGTAAATTAAATTTGATTTAATTTATCTTTATTTTATTTTATTTATTAAAATAATAAGAATTCGATTGAAATATCCCAGATCTGATACAGATCAAAGAAAATTTTTTTTAAAATATATCTCTTGATCTGAGCAAATCTGAACGAACCTGGACCGAAAAATCAGGATTTTCCTTCAGATCTGATATGGAGAATCTTCAAAACACCTTTCGAAGATCAGTAGTTATCCTTTGTAGCAGCGCAGCCTTCTAGCTTTCTGTCGCCTTTCTCTCATCTGGATTGCACCAACTTGGATCCCAAACACCTTTGGGTGTGGAGAGGAGAGGGAGAAGATGGACTTAGCATGGAGGAGGAGGAGGGAGGCAGCCTTGGGGCATGGAGAATTATCAATCCACTTTGAGTTGGGTGCAGGGTCTTATTTATAGACTATGCATGATCCAACTCCTCTTCTTCCAACCAATCACAACCCTTTGTGAAATCAGATCTAAATCTGATTGGTGGGAATAGAGTCCCTTGGATTCCTCCTTAGATGGCACCTAAGACCAGTCAAATTTGGTTCTTAGGAGAAGTCTAATTAGAATCCAAAAAGAAGATGGAGTCCCTATCTAACAGGGACTCCTAGGCGCCTCCTACTTGGGCACACGCCAAGGGTGGCATGCGCCCTCCTCCTTACCAGGTTCTGACAAGAGGACAAGCCCCCACCAGCTCTCCAATAGGTACGTGACATGTGGACAGAAGTCAAAGTGTCAATGGTCAACGTTTGACCAGTCAAAGGTTAACTTTTGACCAAAGTCAAAGGACGAGAAATGATAGGTGACCAGAAATGGTAGGTATTGTCTTACAAAATAAGACAATTCTTTTCTACTCTGGACAGGCTCCAGTCAGATCAGGTGAAGGCCTCTGAATGAGCACAAACTCCTTTGGCTCAGTAAGGACAACTATTTATGATAGTAAAAGAAGAACGTTAGGTTCAATCGAGTGCTAGCACGATTTTCCTTGAACCTAATTGAATCTCATTCAGATCAATTGAACTGAATTAGTTTAATTGATGATCACCAAATTCAAACCCTTGTTTGTGTGATCCAGTTAGATTCAGTTCTGTATGGTAATGGGATATGTCATGATCTCTATCATCGACATCATCGAAACTCCTTTCGATGGATCAAAACTCTTCTGATTCGAACAGCTAGAATGATCGATCATCTAAATCATTCTAATTGCTCCCAAAATCCACCAGTGACACCTAGCAGTATATGGTGGCAACCCATCAGAGCTGAATGCAAACCTCTTGGTGCAGCTATCTGTGTGATTAAGTTCTTCTATCTTGAGCCCCAATCAGATTAGGGTTAAGGTGAACTCGTCAAACCCTAGTTTCTGTCATATGATGTAATCATTCGATTCAAGTCCGATGTGAAAATCTAAATAGAAACTCTTTCTATTATTTTACTCTACCATGGCCATGGACTTTTGGACTTGATTCTTATGATCATCATAGGGCTGCTGCTCTACCACCGAGGTAGATAGATTCCGTCTTGATGCAATCCAGTTCCTACAATGAACATGCTATAGCCAACATACACCTCAGGGTTCCGAATGGCTAGGAGATCGAGTTATGGTGTAGTCAAACTATAACACCCTCAAGATGAACTATTGATGCATCTCAGATCAAAGAATCAGACACACCACTGCAGCATTGAGTCAGTCATTGACGAGAAGGTAGACTTCCTAATGACTACTCGAGGTGGTCATGCTTAGTGCCCTCGTTCTCTAACGAGTACCTGTACTCTCGCTCCGATGTCTTCACACCATAGACTCAAGACTTATCTACTAAAGAGAAGCGATTGTACACCAATCTTACGGATCAATCACCATCCTCGTGATGATTCTATGGTCGGAAGCATTTTATGGGTTAATAATGATTATTCATGTCTTAAATTTTCAACTCTTGAAAATATGAATTATCATTATCATTAACTCAAAGGATGTCTCACAGACACTAAATACACATATGTGATAGAAAATAACCCTTTTTATTGATTATAGTCAAAATTATAATTTTGCCCCTAGAAGTGTATTATAAGTGTCAGCCAATTCTGGCTTCTAGGGCACATATATCTAACATTCAGTGCATCAAATCAATGATAACCAGGCCTGAGAAAAGCTTTGGCCAATCTGATTATCATTAAGAGAGTGCAACCTAATCATCATATGATGGACAATAATTTCAATATCCAGATGAACACCAGGTGTAAGGCACCTCCAATATCCATTCAAAAAATTGGACTCATTACTATTCACCTTAATGGGAGGCTATGACTCGGTTATCCCTATAACTTAGTCATTTTAAGAATCTAATAATTTAGAGAATTTAGATTACTAGTGTTTTAAGGATAGAAAAGAACATAGACCCATTTTCTTCCACTGACTTCACCAAGTCAAATCTTTCCATTGACTTTACCAAGTCAATAGATTAGGATTAGGATCAATTTAGATCCATGGGCACCTAATTCTGTCTTACTGATTAAAATTTGTCAAACTAATTTCTAGTGACATGCATGAGCTTGAATCACCAAGTGATCTAATCAAATTTTAATTGACCATATTGACCAAGTAAGTGAGATTAGTGAAAAGGATATGCCATTAACTCATCAAAAATCAAATCAGTATGAGTAGCTCTCAATTAAAAACCACTGGTCAGACTACCAAACTTATCTTATACACCAACCGATTAATTAGGTTCAATCTGATCAACCTAGTAATTTCGGACTCGACTGCGTAGCCATGAATCATATCCATCTTGGTCTCATTGAGGACATGGACTTGTTCAACTATAACTATTGAAGTTGAATCTAGAGTATCCTTGATCTAATCTAAGTCAACACTTGGTTAGATTTAATTAGTTACTCTTATTAAGTCCAATCTTCAACTAACCTTAGGTGTAACCCAATTAATGAACCTAATTCATCTAACCCTTAGACCCACAGCTTATGCATATGTCGTAGAATCTTTAATTCATAATTCTAGATTCTATGAACAATACTTAGTTCTTTTAATTTTAAAATTTTGAAAGGTTTTATTTTTTATTCACCAAATGGGTTGACTCATTTCACAAATGGATCAGCTCATTTCATAAACAACAATCCTATTACTAGTTTCATAACAGAAAATAAAACATAATTAAACCATGAATCTATTTAGATCAAATCTAACATATTCATATTTAATTATCAGATAGAAACTATTTCAATAATAAAAATTCTTTCACTATTCATCCTAATGAATGAGTTCACGGTGGCACCCCCACTGCCATAAGGAATCCCACTGAATGGGAGGAGATGGCCTTTAAACTATATTTATCCCTTATGATCAAACAGCTTGGTGGCTCATTTATCCTTGATTACTAAGCTATCTGGATCTAGAACATATCATAGATGTAAGCATTTAATTTTTTAATTAACATATTAGAGCATGTCAAGCAATCCTTGCTCTGATATCATTATTAGAAATAGTGCAAGGTTAAAGCATGCATTTTTAAAATATTTTTTAAAATTAACTTGCAGTAAAAGTAAAATTAATCTACTATTAATTTCATGCATACTGTGATCATATCATTAAAGCCCTACATAAGATCTAGACATGCTAATATATAAATGAAAATTTAAATTTGACTGATCAGCAAATCATATTTGCTGACCGATTCGAGTTCAGAACTTAATACTTATGCATGGATAGCTGATCTCTACAATCTGAATCCACCAAAATAAGCTCTGGCATTGTGCTGTAGCCACACACTTATCCGACCTCTATGGTTGGTCCACATGGAGCTCCTAGTCCCGAGTAGCTCTACTGGAGTGCTAGCTCTTCGCCAGGATCTTTAACGGCTAATCTCGATCGATCCAATCGATCATCTTTTTTTTAATCTTCTAGATGCTCTAAAAGATCACATGGTGTGCTTCGGAGGATGATGAGATGATGTCTGAAGTTTGGTGGCGATCGAGTACTTACAGTACTCTATCTCTCCATCCAAACTAAGAGACCTAAATCTAGGGTTTCACACACCTAGAAAATCCTGATGCCTGAAAACCTTCTTACGCACTCTCTCTTTGGAATTTTCCTATAAAATAAATTTTCATGATTTATGGACTCTCCAATATACTGATCACCCACTCTAAAACCCTTTTTGAAGGAGCAATCAAAGAGAAAAAATTAAGAAGGTAGCATGAGATCAGAAAGATGGTGCAAGAAGTTTTCCTCCGTTCATGACCCTTTTTCATGCCCAGATAAGAAACGCCCACCCAGGATTTCTATCTCACAAAAAACTCTCCGTAATCTCATGCACACACAAAAATTCTCATCTTAAATGGATGACCAAAATGATGGGAAATCAGCATGGAAGAGATAAGGTGAGATGGTTGAACTTGTTTCAACCAATCTCATGAATTCAAATTTCAAAGAGCTTTCTTATCCAATTTCAACATCCAAACCAAAGTGTTTGATGTGCAAAAGGACTCTCCTTCTATGTGCCCACTCTCTAATATGCACAAAAATGTGTGACAAAGTCATAAGGTAGCATGGAGTTTGGATAAGGATGAGAGGGAGTTGGGAGATTTCAACCAAATCAACCAACTTAGGTTGAATTCAAAATTCAACCAAAAATCAATCTGATCCAACACTTGGACCAGGTGAACTTGAGAAAAAAGAGAGGTGCAAACTTCCTTGTAGCATGGAAAACTCTCACGTGAATTCACAATTCATGTGAAGAATGGCGTGGGTCAAAGCAAGGTGGTGCAAGGAGTTCAAATTCAAACTCATTTGACTTGGTCCAAATCGGTTTCAACCAAATCAATTTTCTAGACCCAACTAGATCAGGTTAAATTCAACTAAATTAGGCTTAATCTAATCTAATAAAATTTTAATTAAATTAAAAATTAATTAGATCCAGCTTCTGATCAAATCAGGATCAAATCTTCCATAGCGATTTGATCATCTCATGATCTGATCGGGTCAAACCCAATCGAATCCAATTCAATTAGATTTGATCAAATTCTCATCACTCAATCAAATTGAGCTAATCAGTAATTAACTTACTAATTAATTCTCTAATAAATATGGAGTCCCAATCGGATGGTTGTCTGGACAATAGAGTCATATGAACATAAACTCTTGAAGAGTTCCAATCCAGTGGGACTCTCGAACCCAGTGTTCCAAATGAATGAAACTCATAATCATAGAGTTTCAGACTAGTGAAACTCTTGATCAGAGAGTTCCAGATAAGTAGGACTTAGAGTCCCAATCCATTAGGACTTTTGGTCATAGAGTCCCAGTCCAGTGGTACTCTTGATGACAAAGTTCCAAGTCATCAAGACTCTCGATCAGAGAGTCTCAGACAAGTAGGATTTAGAGTTTCAGTCCAGTGAGACTCTTGGTTATAAAGTTTTAGTCCAGTGAGACTCTTGACCATAGAGTCTTAGGTCATTAGGATTTAATATCAGCCATCAGATCAGATAGGAACTTCTATTGTGTGTGACCCTATAGGTTCGAATCCTAAGCCGATAGCACAGAAACTAATTTTCTATACCAATTGATGTGACCATCTAGCAATGGTATATTAGATGTGTGCCCTAAAAGTCAAATTGGCTAAACACTTATAATACACTTCTAAGGGCAATTTTATAATTTTGACTATAAATTAATAAAAGAATTATTTTCTATCACAGTATATATTTAAAGTGTCTGTGATACATCCTTTGAGTTAATAGTAATGACAATTCATATTTTTAAGAGTTAAAAATTTAAGAAATAAATTTTCATAATTAACTCATAAACTGCTCTCGATCGTAAGATCATTACGAGGATGGTGATCAATTCGAAAGATTGGTGTATGATCACTTTTTTAGGATAGATGTATCTTAAATTTATGATGTGGAGACTTCGAAATGAGAGTACAGATACTTATCAAAGAATGAGAGCACTGAGCGTGACCATCTCGAGCAGTCATAAGAAAGTCTACCTTCTCATCAATGACTTGCTCGATGCTGCAGTGGTGTGTCTGGTTCTTTAACCTGAGCTGCATCGGTAGTTCACCTTGAGGGTGTTATAGTTTGACTATACCATAACTCGATCTCTTAGCCATTCAAAATCTTGATGTATATATTGGCTATAGCATGTTCATTGTAGGAATTAGATTGCATCAGTAGGAGATCTATCTACCTCAGTAGATGAGGAATAGTTCTATGATAATCATGAGATTGAGTCCTTAAGCCCATGACCATGGCAGAGTGAAGATGATAGAAAAAGTTTCTATTAGGGTTTTACATCGGACTCGAATTAAATGATTAATTCACATGATGGATGTTGGGTTTGACGAGTTCACCTTAACCCTAATCCTATCGGGGCTCAAGATAGAAGAACCCAATCATACAAGTAGTTACATCGAGAGGTTCATTTTTAGTTCTGATGGATTGCCATCATATACTGCTAGGTATTACTGGTGGATTTTGGAAGCAATTAGAATAATTTTGATGATCGATCATTCTAATTATATGAATCGAAAAAGTTTTGGTCCATCAAAAAATATTTCGAATGATGTCGATGATAGTGATCTTGATATATCTCATTACCATATGGAACTGAACCTAACTAGGTCATACAAATAAGGGTTTGGGTTTGGATGTCATCAATTAAGCTAGCCCAGTTTGATTGATTTAGATTAGATCCAATCAGGTTCAAGATAGTCATGCTAGCACACGATTGAGCCTGGCTTTCTCTTTCAATAATCTTTCTGATTCATCGCAATCGAGTCAAATTTAATTTGACTCACTCCTGTACCTTGAATGGATTTATTTTCATCTGACTAGAACTAGTCTAGGTTAGATTAATTATAGAAATTAAATTCATTCCTAGTGCAATTTGACTAGGGTCAAAAGTTGACCCAATTGAGAGGATTGAGGGTCACCTGATCAGATGCTTTTAGAAAATTTTTTAAAAATTATTTTGATCTAATTTTTAGATATGTGATAGAACTCGAGTCATACTTTAGGTGTGCCAAATTTTTTGATTCATGGAGGTGCCTAGACTGAGTTATGATAGAGTTTAATTTGGATTAAACTCTTAAAGGAAGAGTCCTAGGCGCAATGGACTCTTCCTTATCTACTCATGCCGCCCCCTTTTTGATGGCTTTTTGGTGTCAAAACTAAATAGAAATCTAGAATTTGATGTGAAGATTAATTCCAGAAGTCCCAAAAGATCAAAAAAGATGGTTATTTGATCAAAAGGGACTCCTATATGGTGCAGGATTTTTCTATAAGAACCCTTGCGCCAAAGGGTCTTTAAGATGTGATCCCCTTTCCACACCCAAGTGCTGCCCCTTTCATCTTCCACACCTCTCTAATTCTCTCTCTCTCTCTCTCTCTCTCTCTCTTCTATGTGTCTAAAAGGTTATGCACAAATCTGAGAAGCAGATCTAAGGTTTTTGGTGCAAGATTCAGGATCTACGCAATGGTGTTCGTGAGACAAACGGGCTACCTTCAGAAATAGTTTTGAAGGATCTGCAGATTAGATTTAGATCTGATCTTTAGAGAAAAGATTCATGAGGAGAAGACATTCAAATTCTATCTAAGTGGATATTGGTAGAGGCCAGGCACGTGCGTGGCTCCTTTCAGAACCTCAGGAACCAACAGGATCATCGCAGGATAATCAGAATATCCAACAAGGTACTTAAAATTAAATCTAATTTAATTTTATTTTTAATTTTTAATATTAAATTACTATGATTAGATCTGAGAACTCTTAGATTTTATCAGATCATAAAAAATTTTATAGAAAAATCCACCTCAAATCTGATCAAATTTGGATGATTCTACGATAGAAAATCAGATTTTTTTTCAACTAACATTAAAGCTGCGTTAGCAATTCTTCAAATTTTTTTAAAATCTAATTTAATTTTTATTTATAATATAATATTAAATAATTTTAAATATCACATTAGATGTGACTAAATCTAAAATCAAAAAATTAAAAATTATATGATTTAGATATATAATGTATAAGATTAATGACTAGACTAAGAATAGAATAGTTCTATATGTAGTCTAGTATGATCATATTATTAATTTAATTAAATATAATTTTAAATTTATTTTATTTTTATTTTTTTAATATTATAATTAATATAACTAGATCTAAAAAATAGAAAATATAATTTTTAATTTTTAATTTATTCATATGAGATATGAAAGATGCATGCTTAGACTAGTTATAGAATAGTTCTATAAAATGTCTAGAATAGTTTTATTTTTTATGTGATCAAATTTAAAATTTTATTTTTTAGATTTAATATGTGATATTTCAGATTTAAAAGCATGCATGGTTTATTGAGTTATGATATATAAGATATATGCAAGACATGTTTAGGTTAGATCTTTTGTATATCTGATATATGATTTAGATCTAACTAGTTTTATTTTAAAAAATATATTTTTGATTAAGATGTTCTTCTTAACTTTTCAGTCATAAGAATAAAGTAGGATTTAAAGATTCTCTCCTTCCATTTGATAGGATATTTTTATGATGTGATGGGATGCTGCACATTCCTTCTTAATCAAAAATCAAAATTTATTTTCTATAAAATCCTAGATTCTGAAATTCTAAAATTTTGTTACATATTTTATTCATGAATCCAAAATTTAATTAAGAATTAAAATTATGAATTAAAATTATGAAATTAATTAGATCTAAAAATTATAAAATTTTAAATATAAGATATCTTCATAAAATTGAGTTCGGGCTCGGGTAGCTCAATTAGGTCTAGAGGTTGACTAAATCGAATCAAAAGTTAGTTAGGTAGGATCAAAGAAAGCTTAAAATTTACCAACATAATAGGATTAAGTTTGGATTAATATTGAATCACATTGAGATGTGACTCGATCAAGTCAAGACCTAATTTGGCTCCATGGTTTGAGCCTGGATTGTAGGCTAATCCAATTGATTCTGATTCGATAATTTGATGTCTAAGATAAGTCTGACAGATACGACTGACTGATTTTTAATTGGAAGCTACTCAGCCTAAATGCATTCTTGTTGAGTTAATGGCATATCCCTTCCATCAATCTCACTTATCTGGCCATTTATGTCGATCCAGTTTTGATTTGAGGTGGCTAACAATTCGAGCCAACCCATGCCACTAGGTTAGTCATAATTATTATGACTAAGTCAAGTCAAGTTTAAAGAGACCTAAATTAAATCTTTCTAAGAAAATATTAAGTCTAAGATCTTCCACCATTGTAGATGTGCGGACCCTTCTCGAGGTTGATTGTCTTCGACTAGATATAGTGGTTTAGTTGCATCGAAAAGATGCAACCATGTCTATTAGACATTGGATGCTACGGATTGGAGGATGGATTGGGCTCAATATTTTAGATACAGTGAGAGATCCAATTAAAAATTTAATTCATGCAAATGGTGGGTCTGACTTAACTAAGGAGTGGAGTAATATTCTAGGCATGATGAGCTTCATGAATTAGAGATCAGATTTGGATGCACCATGATTAGAGAATCATTGGACAAGAGTTATCCACTCATCAGTTGACCCATCATCAATAACTGTTAGATGAGGTGGTGAGCTAGTTGGTGGGACCACACCATCCATTAGAAATCAATAATCGCAGAGATTTTTGCATCTCTACCAAGAAAGTATAGGGATCCAAGTAAATAGTGGAAGCCTAATTTGTTTAAAAATAAAACTCCTAAATAAATTGATTAAGTCTAATTACAAAATCTAACTAAAAACTTTGACTCTCTACAAAAAAAATATCTACATCCAACCCACTAGCCTGTATCCTGGACACCCATAGACTGACCGGACCCAATTACATGGATTGGCTCAAGAACTTCAAAATATTTTTAGATTTCGAGAAGTTGACTCATGTGTTAGAATAGGATCCTCCCACTTTACCGGCACATTTGTTCGTTGATCAGAGAGCATCTCTAAAAAAATGAATGGATGAAGATAATAAAGCTAGATATTACATGTTGGGCTTGATGTCTGAAGAGCTCCAGTGCCAACATGAAGACATTAAGACTAGCTACCAAATGTTGGCTCACCTGCAAGAGTTATTTGGTGATTAGAGTCATGCAACCAAATATCAAGTCACTAAAAAACTTTTTAAGGATTAGATGCATGATGGGCAATCGATCCAAGATCATTGTTTGATGATGATCAAGAACTTAGAAGAGCTTGAGAAGCTTAATGTCAAGTTAGATCAGGACCTGCAGATTGATATAATTCTATAATTTTTGACTAATGCGTATGGACAGTTCATCATGAATTATGCATAAACTTCAAAATACCTTGGCTGAACTTATGAATATGCTGGTTACTGCTGAGCTCTCTATGAAAGATTCAAATGGCTCAGTGCTTGATGTGGAGAAAACTTCTTCCAAGAAAAATCTTTTAGAAAGAAGAAGAAGTCCGCGAAGAAGTAGAAGGTTGATGGTGAGAAGAAGAAGAAGGCAGAGCCAAAGAAGAAGGTTGCTGACAAGAAAAAATATTTTCATTATAACATAGACAGCCACTAGAAGCGGAATTGCCCTCTTTACCTAGCCAGTCTGAAGAATAAGAAGGAGACAGGTCCTTCCGGAGGTATGCTCGTTATAGAATCTAATCTTATGGTTTCTTCTACATCTAGTTGGGTGCTTGACTCTGGTTTTAGTGCTCACTTGTGCACTTCTATGCTGGATCTTGAGGATAGCAGGAGGCTAAGGGATGGTGAGATGATCCTATGCATCAGAAATAGAGTAAGAGTTACTATTATGGCCGTGAAAACCTACCCTCTATGATTACCATCAGGTTTAGATCTAGTTCTTAGAGATTATTTTTATGTG
The DNA here is from genome assembly GCA_006176705.1 of Cocos nucifera. NCBI lineage: Eukaryota > Viridiplantae > Streptophyta > Magnoliopsida > Arecales > Arecaceae > Cocos > Cocos nucifera. The sequence continues at coordinate 84,664 of QRFJ01000675.1, read as the reverse complement.
CCTGCAGTAAGCAGGAATTTAATTTTTGTTTCATGTTTAGCACAAGAAGGCTATGTAATTAGTTTTCTTAAGGATCATTGTAATATTCTTTATAAAAAAAATAAAATTGCAAGTGGTTTTGTTATAAATGGTCTCTATCAGTTACATATTGATGTTTCTATTTTTAATATCGAACAAAACGTGAATGCCATAGGATCAAAGCAACCTAAGGATAGTCTAAATGATAGGTATCTTTGGCATCTTAGGCTAGGTCATATAGCTAAAGATAGGATTAACAAATTGAAGAAATTTGGGCTATTGAGTCCATTGACTTTCGAGTCATATCCGATTTGTGAATCATGTCTTCATGGCAAAATGACTATGCTCCCTTTTATGGGACATGGGAAAAGGGCCACAGATTTACTAACCCTGGTACACATAGATGTGTGTAGCCTATTTGATGTGCCGGCCAGGAGCAATTATGTCTACTTCATCACCTTTATCATAATCTTTTTCCTTTAAGGGTCATCTCCATTCTCTCTCTCGACCTCAAAATGCCTTCGAAGAAGACTACCACTCAAACATCCACCACCTCTGCCGCTAGATCTAAGCCAAATCCGCCTGCTTCACCAACACCGTAATCTCCTCTACCAGCAATAGTGGTGGATCTAGACTGACTGAGAAGGTGGCATCCTTAAACTGCTTTGTCTCAAAGTCGGTCGAATGATGTATGCCCTTCTTCCAGGTCCTTAAGCAACTAAAGAACTTCTACTGGATGGCAGAGTACCAACAGGCATTCGAAGAACTCAAGAGCTACCTCGGTTCGCCCCCACTGTTGACAAAGCCTGAGCCTAGAGAAGAATTATTTCTATACCTGGCAGTCCCTCTTGCAGCCCTAGTAACAGTCTTGATCAAGGAAGAGGTAAAAGTGCAACAGTTGATCTACTACATGAGCCAAGTCTTGAGAGATACGAAAACTAGGTACACTAAATTAAAAAAATTAACTTACGTACTCTTGATTGTAGCCAGGAGACTTCGGTCCTATTTTTAGGGGCATACCATAATACTCCTCATTGATCAACTGATCAAGGCAGTTCTTCATCGAGCGGATGCTTCTCGAAGGATAGCGAAGTACGCCATTGAGTTGATAGAGTTCGACCTCAACTACCAACCTCGAACGTCAATCAAAGCTCATATACTAATCGATTTAATAGTCGAATGTACGATCTCGAATGATGCCGAACCTCAGCAGAATGAGATCAGCATTCCATGGTTGTAGTTGAGCTCTCCCAAAGAAAGAACGGACCTTTCCAAAAGTTTCTGGGCCTTGTATGTGGATGGCTCTTCCAATGCTTTTGGTGTAGGTGCTGGATGATCTTGGTCAATTCTGAAGGGATCATCATCAAGTATGTACTATGCTTTGAGTTTCCTATAATAAATAATGGGATAGATTATGAAGCTCTGATAACAGGGCTGAAGATAGCAAAATAACTAGAGGCAGATCGGCTCTAGGCTTATAGTAACTCATAGTTGGTAGTGGGACAAGTCAATGATAGTTATGAAACCCAGAAGGAAAGTATGATAAAGTATCTTGAGAAAGTGAAGAGCTTGATCTCAGCCTTCAACAGCTTCGACATTCAGCAAATTCTAAGAGCAGAAAATATCAGAGCCGATCTTCTATCCAAGCTGGCCACACTTGCCCCCAACGAACTTTCCAAAAAAGTATACTTTGAAGTGTTGAAATACCCGAGTACGGAAGAGCCGCAATCTACAATACAGATCGACCATGAGCCCTGCTAGATCGACCCATTGGTTGCTTATCTCAAAGACGGGACACTTTCCTATGATCCAAAAGAAGCTTGGAAGTTGAGAAACCAAGCCTCCCGTTATGTTTTGTATGAGGATAAGCTGTACAAGAAATCATACTCCTTGCCATTTTTAAAATATCTCCGACCTTTTGAAGTTGACTTTGCACCATGGGAAGTGCATGAAGAAATCTATGGGAGCCATCTGAGTGTCAGATCCCTATCTCACAAGCTACTTTGACAAGGATATTATAGAACAACTATGCATCATGATTATGTCAAATATGTTAAAAGGTGTGATCGCTGCCAAAGGAACGTAAATATACAAAGGCAACCAGCCTCCGAGCTTACACCTTTGAGTTCCCTTGGCCATTTGCACAATAGAGAATGGACATACTTGGCCCCTTCCCACTGGCATCTGAGCAATAGAAGTTTCTCTTAGTTGCGATCGACTACTTCACCAAATGGGTTGAGACCGAATTTCTAGCAAAAATTACTAAAGCTAAAGTACAAGACTTTATCTGAAAGTCGATTGTTTGTAGGTTTTGTTAAATATATGTATCCTAGAAGGTAGAATTAGCTGACACTTGTAATACACTTCTAGGGGTAAAATTGTAATTTTGACTATTATAAATAAAATGGGTTATTTTCTATCACATATGTGTATTTAGTGTCTATGATACATCGTTTGAGTTAATGGTAATGATAATTCATATTTTCAAGAGTTAAAAATTTAAGACATAAATAATCATTATTAACTCATAAAATGCTCCCGACCATAGGATCATCACAAGGATGGTGATTGATCTAAAAGGTTGGTGTACAATCGCTTCTCTTTAGTAGATGAGTCTTGAATCTATGGTATGAAGACATCGAAGTGAGAGTACAGATACCCATCAGAGAATGAGGGCACTGAGCGTGACCACCTCGAGTAATCATTAGGAAGTCTACCTTCTCGTCAATGACTGACTCGATGCTGCAGTGGTGTGTCTGGTTCTTTGACCTGAGGTGCATCGGATAGTTCACCTTGAGGGTGTTATAGTTTGACTACACCATTACTCGGTCTCCTAGCCATATGGAACCCTGAGGTGTATGTTGGCTATAGCATGTTCATTGTAGGAACTGGATTGCATCAAGATGGAATCTATCTACCTCGGTGGTAGAGGAGCAGCCCTATGATGATCATGAGAATCAAGTCCAGAAGCCCATGGCCATGGCAGAGTGAAATAATAGAAAGAGTTTCTATTTAGGTTTTCACATTCGGACTTGAATCGAATGATTACATCATATGATAGAAACTAGGGTTTGACGAGTTCACCTTAACCCTAATCTGATCGGGGCTCAAGATAGAAGAACTTAATCACACAGGTAGCTGCACCAAGAGGTTCGCATTCAGCTCTGATGGGTTGCCACCATATACTGCTAGGTGTCACTGGTGGATTTTGGGAGCAATTAGAATGATTTAGATGATCGATCATTCTAGCTGTTCGAATCAGAAGAGTTCTGATCCATCGAAAGGAGTTTCGAATGATGTCGATGATAGAGATCATGACATATCCCATTACCATACAGAACTGAACCTAACTGGGTCACACAAACAAGGGTTTGAATCTGGTGATCATCAATTGAACTGATCTAGTTCAATTGATCTGAATGAGATTCAATTAGGTTCAAGGAAAATCGTGCTAGCACTCGATTGAACCTAACGTTCTTCTTTTACTATCATAAATAAGTTGTCCTGACTGAGCCAAAGGAGTTTGTGCTCAATCAGAGGCCTTCACTTGGTCTGACTGGAGGTTGTCCAAGTCAGAAAAGGTTGTCTTATTTTGTAAGACATTACCTGCCATTTTTGGTCACCTGCCATTTCTCATCCTTTGACTTTGGTCAAAAGTTGACCTTTGACTGGTCAAATGTTGACCATTGACACTTTGACTTCTGTCCACATGTCATGCACCTATTGGAGAGCTGGTGGGGGCCTGTCCCCCTACCAGAACCTGGCAAGGAGGAGGGCGCACGCCACCCTTGGTGTGAGCCCAAGTTGGAGGCGCCCAGGAGTCCCTGTTGGATAGGGACTCCATCTCCTTTTTGGATTCCGATTAGACTTCTCCTAAGAACCAACTTTGACTGGTCTTAGGCACCATCTAAGGAGGAATCCAAGGGACTCTATTCCCACCAATCAGATTTAGATCTGATTTCACAAAGGGTTGTGATTGGTTGGGAAGAAGAGGAGTTGGATCACGTATAGTCTATAAATAAGACCCTGCGCCCAACTCAAATCTAAAAATTGAAAATTCCCATGCCCCAAGGCTGCCTCTCTTCTCCTCCTCCACACCAAGTCCATCTTCTCCCTCTCCTCTCCATGCCCAAAGGAGTTTGGGATCTTAGTTGGTGCAATCCAGACGAGAGAAAAATGACAGAAAGCTAGAAGGCTGCGCTACTACAAAGGACAACTGCTGATCTTTGAAAGGTATTTTGAAGATCCTCCAGATTAAATCCAGATTTGATTTTTGGAGACATGATAGAGAAGAAGAGGATCTCCAGATCCAGCCTGAGTGGATACCGATAGAGGTTAGACACTTGCATGGCTAGATCCAAAACCTTCTGCTGCTTACAGGATCATCAACGGATAATAGGATTACCCTACATCAAGATAAATTAAATTTGATTTAATTTATCTAGATTTTATTTTATTATTAAAATAATAAATATTAGATCTAAAATATCCTAAATTTAATTTAGATTAAAGAGAAAAATTTTTAAAATATATCTCTTGATCCAATCAGATCTGAACGAACCTGATCCAGAAAATCAGAATTTTCCTTCAACTGATATCAGAGCCAAGATTCTAAAGTGTTTAGATCTAATTTTAAATTTATTCTAATTAAAAAATATGTGATTTTAGATGTCACATGAGATGTGGTCAGATCTGAAATAAAAAAAAATTAAAATTAAATAATTTGGATCTAAGATTAGAAAATATGCATGACTAGTTCTAAAATAGAATAGTTCTATAGAATAGTCTTGCATGTTTTCAATTTAATTTGATTAAATCATATTTTAGATCTATTTATTTACTATTTTTTGATATTATAATTATTATAATAACATCTAAAAAATAGCAAATAAAAATTATTTAATTTTAAACATCATATGAGATATGATTGATGCATGTCTAGACTAGTTGTAGAATAGTTCTACATAGTTGTCTAGATTAGAGTTTATTTTGATGAGATCAATTTAAATCTAATTTTTTAGATTATTATGAGATAATTTAGATCTAAAAATATGCATGATTTGATACATGAGATGTATGCAAAATATGCCATGATTAGATCTAATTTGTATATGAGATATATGATATAGATCTAAAACTGTTTTGTAGTATTGCATGTTCCTGATTAAGGCGTTCCTCTTGGCCGTCCGGTCATAAGAACGAAGAAGGGTTTAAAGGCCCTCTCCTTCCATTCGATGGGGTGTTCTTATGATGTGTAGGGGTGCTGCGTGTTCGTCCTTAATCAGAAATCCAAAACTTACTTTCTGCAAAACCCTAGATCCTGAAACCCTAGGATTTATTGTGCATATTTTGTTTATGAACCCTACTTAATTAAGAATTAAGATTATGGAATATTAATTAGGTCTAAAATTAAGAATTTTAGATCTAAGACATATTCATAATACTGGGTTCGGGCTTGGGTAGCTCAATTAGGTCTAAGCGGTTGATCAAACCGAATCAAGAGTTGGTTAGATGGGATCAACAATGCTTAAATTGACCAGCCTAATAGGATTAAGTCTGGGTCAAGATCGAGTCACGATCAAGCAAGACCTAATTAGGCTCAGAGGTTAGAGTCTGGATTGTAGGCTAACCCAATTGGTTCTGACTCAACAATTTGGTGTCTAAGGTAAGTTTGGCACATACGACCGACTGGTTTTTAATTGGAAGCTACTCGACCTGAATGCGTTCTTGTACGAGTTAATGGCATATTCCTTCCACCGGTCTCACTTACCTGGCCATATCTGTTGACACAGTTCTGATCTGAGGTGGTCAATAATCCGAGCTAACCCATGCCACTAGGTTAGTCATAATTGTTATGACTATGACAAGTCTAGTTTAATGAGACCTGAATCAATTCTCCCTAAGAAAAGATTAAGTCTGAGGTCTTCCACCATTGTAGATGTGCGGGCCCTTCCTCGGGGTTGATTGTTCTCGGCTGGATACAGTGGCTCAATTGCACCGAAGAAGATGCAACCATGTCTATTAGGCATTGGATGCTATGGGCTGGAGGATGAGTTGGGCTCAATATTTTGGATACGGTGAGAGACTCAATTAGGAATCCAGTCTATGCAAATGGTGGGTCTGACTTAACTAAGGAGTGGATCAATATTCTGGATATGGTGAGATTCATGAATTAGAGACCAAGTTTGGGTGCACCATGATTAGAGAATCATTGAACAAGAGTTGTTCACTCATTGGCTAACCCATCACCAATAACTGTTAGGTGAGGTGATGAGTCAGTTGGTGAGACCGCACCACCCCACATTAGAAATCATTAATCATGGAGATTTTTGCATCTCTACAGAGAAGTGTAGGGATCTGAGAAAATAGTGGGAGCTAATTTATTTAAAAATAAAATTTCTAAATAAATTGGTCAAGTCATAATTATAGTATCTAACTAGAATCTTTGACTCTCTATAGGAAAATGTCTGCGTCCAATCCATTGGCACGTATCCTGGACACACATAGACTGGTCAGATCCAATTATAAAGATTGGCTCAGGAACTACAAAATTATTTTGGATTCTGAGAAGTTAACCCATGTACTGGACCAGGACCCTCCCACCTTACCAGCCCGTCCATCCGCTGAATAGAGAGCATCTCTAAAAAAATGGATAGACGAAGATAATAAGGCCAGATATTACATGTTGGGCTCGATGTCTGATGAGCTCCAGTGCCAACATGAAGATATTCGGGACTGCTCGCCAAATGTTGGCTCACCTGCAAGAGATGTTTGGTGAACAGAGTCGCGCAGCCAAAGTATCAAGTCACGAAATGACTTTTTAAGGCTATGATGGGCAGTCAGTCCAAGATCACTATCTGATGATGATCAAGGACATGGAAGAGCTTGAGAAGCTCGGTGTGAAGTTAGACTTGGATCTGCAGAATGATATTATTCTGCAATCCTTGACTGATGCATATGGGCAATTCATCATGAATTACCACATGCATAAACTTCAAAATTTCTTGGCCGAATTTATGAATATGCTGGTCACCGCTGAGCTTTCTATGAATGATTCTAAAGACTCAGTTCTTGCTATGAAATGGGCTTCTTCCAAAAGAAAGCCTTCTGAAAAGAAAAAGAAGTTTGTGAAAAAGTAGAAGATGGAAGGACGAAAGAAGAAGAAGGCAGAGCCGAAGATGAAATCCGCTGCCAAAGAAAAGTGTTTCCATTACAACAGCGACGGCCACTGGAAGCGGAAACTGCCCTACTTACCTGGCCACCCTGAAGAACAAGAAGGAAGGTCCTTCTGGAGGTATGCTCGTTATTGAGTCTAACCTTACGATTTCTTCTGCATCCAGTTGGGTGCTTGACTCTGGTTCTAGTGCTCATCTGTGCACTTCCATGCAGGGTCTTGAGGATAGCAGGAGGCTGAGGGATGGAGACATGATCCTACGCATCGGTAATGGAGCAAGAGTTGCTGCAGTAGCCGTGTGGAAACATACCCTCTTCGATTACCATCTGGTTTAGACTTAGTTTTGAAAGACTGTTATTATGTGCCTGCAGCTAGCAGGAATTTGATTTCTGTTTCATGCTTAGCACTAGAAGGCTATGTGATTACCTTCTTTAAGGACCATTGTAACATTCTTTATGAAAGAAATAAAATTGCAAATGGTTTCCTTATTAATGGATCTTTATCAGCTACATATTGATGTACCTATTCTAACTATCGAGCAAAACGTGAATGCCAAACGACCTAGGGATAGTCCAAATGATAGATATCTATGGCACCTGAGATTAGGTCATATAGCAGAAGATAGGATCAACAAATTGGAGAAAAATGGGCTATTGAGTCCATTGACTTTCGAGTCATATCCAACTTGTGAATCTTGTCTTCAAGGCAAAATGACTAAACTCCCTTTTGTTGGACATGGGGAAAGGGCCACAGATCTCCTTGCCCTAGTACATACTGATGTGTGCGGCCCATTTGATGTGCCGGCTAGAGCAATTTTGTCTACTTCATTACCTTTATCGATGATCTGTCTAGGTATGGGTATGTGTATCTTATGAGACACAAGTCTGAAGCTTTTGAAAAGTTCAAAGAATTCAGACATGAAGTAGAAAAACAAACTGAAAAACCCATTAAGGTTCTTCGATCAGATCGAGGAGGTGAATACCTTAGCCGGGAATTCCTAGACTATCTCAAGAAAAATGGCATAGTCTCTCAATGGACTCCACCAGGAACACCTCAACTCAACGGAGTTTCAGAATGGAGAAATCAGACTCTATTGGATATGGTTCGATCCATGATGAGCTTCACAGACCTTCCTGATTTTCTTTGGGGACATTCATTGTTAGCTTCAATTTATCTACTGAATAGGGTTTTCTCTAAGATCGTTTCTACCACACCGTATGAGATATGGCACGATAAGAAACCAAGTCTGAGTCATCTCAGAATTTGGGGTTGTCCGGCTCATGTCAAAGACAACAAACGATAAGTTATGAGTTTAGGTCCTTTAGAGCTTGATTCATAGGATATCCTAAAGAGTCATTAGGATACTATTTCTACATTCTAGAAGACCACAATGTGATTGTGAGTCGACATGCCATCTTTCTTGAAAAATAGTTTATTTAAGATAGCAGCATTGGAAAGCATATTAGCTTGATGAGAAGTCTCATAAGTAACAACGAGCTAAGACCAATTGGAACCAAATCAGGTGAGCCAATAAGAACACTACTCCTCTACTCGTAGATCGAAAAGAGTTTTCCGTCCCCTGAAAGATTACTTGAGTATCATTTCAGAGGAAGTAGAGGAAATGTTCCTCGTAGGTAATGGTGCTCATGGTGATGATCCCAAAACCTACAATAAGGCGATATCAAATATTGACTCCGAGAAATGGCTAGAGGCAATGTATTCAGAAAATTGAACTCGATGCACTCAAACCAATTCTGGACCTTGGTAGATCCATCAGAGGTATAGTACCTATTGGGTGTAAAGAATCTTCAAGGAAAGATTGGATGTAGATGAAAATGTGGAGACATTCAAGGGCATATACTAGTGCAAAGGTTATAGTCAATGCGAAGGCATTGACTATCAGAATACCTTTTTTCCAGTGGCTATGCTAAATCCATCACACATTGCTTGCCGTTGCAGCCTATTTCGATATGAAATATGGCAAAAATGGACGTGAAAATGGCATTTTTGAAACGATGATCTTGAGGAAGATATCTATGTGGAATAGCCGGCTA